>LR738714.1:514243242-514266119 GCA_902687465.1 Secale cereale | reverse complement strand
ATGGGCTAGAGAAAGGGAGGAAGAAGATAGAATTAAGAGCCTTCCTACCCACCACACTGTTGCTACTATCCAAGTTGTTGAGGATGTTCAAACTCTCAGCACCCAATGTACTCCTGGTCCCATTGGACCTATTAATGGTGATGCTATGACTATAGAAACTACCAAACAAGTGAACCTAAAGGACACCACTACCACTTTACTTGATGCTCGTGACCTTGATTTTGATAATTGCACTCTTACCGAAGTTATTGATTTCCTTCACAAGATGTCTAGAGATCCCCGCACTAGCACGCTTAACCTTGCCTTCACGGAGCATATCACTAATGCTCTCATCAAAGCTAGGGAGGAGAAACTTAGAGTAGAAGCCTCCATACCTAGAAAGCTAGAAGATGGTTGGGATCCTATGATAAAAATTAAATTGAATGACTTCTCTTGTTATGCATTATGTGATATTGGTGCTAGTACCTCTGCTATGCCCAAAAGAATATATGATATGCTTAAATTGAAACCTTTTGATTCTTGTTCTTTTGGTGTTCGTCTCGTTGATTCTTCCATAAAGAAACCTTTGGGGAGGATCGACGATGTTCTTATTGTTGTCAATGATAATTATGTGCCCGTTGATTTTACTATTATGGATATTTAATGTGATCCTTCATGTCCAATTATTTTGGGACGTCCCTTTTTACGCACCGTTGGTGCTATCATTAACATGAAAGAGGGTAATATAAAATTTCAGTTTACTCTCAAGAAAGGGATGGAACACTTCCCTCGAAAGAAGATCAAGTTACCTTTTGAGTCCGTTGTACGGGCTAGCTATTCTTTTACTCTTGATAAAACTAGATCTCTATGCATTATGCCTAGCTTAAAGGCATAAAAGAAAGCGCTATTGGGAGGCAGCCCACATGAATAAATTTTTTGCTTTTGTTGTGTCTTGATGTTGTTTACTACAGTAGCATCATCATTGTATCTTTGCTTTTCATATTTGTGCCAAGTATAGCCTCTGATTGCTAGAAAGTTCAAAAGTTGTCAGGTGCTGTCCAGGAAACAGATTCTGTCCTTGGATAGAAAAATTCGTATAAAATCACCAGATCATCTTTTTGGTCTGAATTTCTTCGACAGAGTTCTCTATATAATTGTCTTTCGTGCTTCTGTTCTGAGTTTTTTGATTTGAGTTGCAGAAGTACCCCGAACAAATCAATTACTACCTGCTGTTCTGTTTTTCACAGATTCTGTCCTGTTTTGACTTCCCTTCATTTTGCAAATCAAGAGCTTGCTTTTTCTTTGCAAAAACCTTTTGGCAATCTTGAGAAACAGTAGAACTTCAAGAATATCCTTATTTCCAGCAAGGTATAATTATTTTATTAAGGGTACTAACCTCGCTAATCAGATTATAATGAGTTATGTATGAAGGGAGTTTTCAAGTGTGCGAGGGAAGATGATAAAAAGATTCAGGAGTGTCAAGCGCTCAAGCTTGGGGATGCCCCCGTGCACCCCCAAGAAATATTCAAAGAGACTCAAGCGTCTAAGCTTGGGGATGCCCCCGTGCATCCCCTTCTCCATCAACATTATCAGTTCGTCTTTCGTTCCGCTATATTTTTATCACTTCATGTGTTATGTGCTATGCTTGGAGCGTCTTGCTTTTAGTTTTCTTTTTAGTTTTTCATAACGAGTCGGAACTCAGCGTTCTTTATGTGGGAGAGAAACACGCTCCACTTCTACCTAGAACATAACATAGAATTTTCATGTCTATCTTTGTTGTGTGTGTTCTTTGTCTTATAATAGCTACTATCATGCTCTGCTCTTAGTATTCATGCTTATCTTTTCAAAGAGCTTTTGTTTAGTTGGTTGCTTGAACTCTCTTTAATTACCATGCTCACCTTATTAAGAGAGTTTGCTTCCGTTGCATTGGTTAATATGTCTATGATAAAGATGCTACGTGCATGATGGCGCTTAGTAGTTCAGGTTTTCTTATGGTTAATCTCAAATAGCTGGGGGGTTCCAAATGTGTTATTAGAGTACCAACTTGATTTGTTTGCCTATGATGTGGTATGGTTTAGTAATATATTCCTTCAAGAATTTATTTTGATTGACTTGGCGTATGCTCACGCATATTTAAGACTGTAAAGAAAGTCTGTCAAGCCTTGATGATCTTTTATTTCTGAGTAGCGATATAACTTCCATGCCTGATTCAATATTGATTTGTCGCTCTGCATGATTATGACCGTCATTGCTCTCTTAGTTGGTCGCTCCCAGTCTTTTGCTAACCTCCACCTGTACTAAGCGAACTAACTTTGCAATACATAGCTCATGGGAAAGTAGCTTAAAAACTATTGTGGTAAAGAATATGTTGTTTATGTATCTTATTTCTTATAAGTTGCTTGCTGAGCAGTAACCATGTTTCTGGGTACGCCATCAACTGTCACACTTTTGTTGAATATCATGTGAGTTGCTATGCATGTTCGTCTTGTCTGAAGTAAGGGCGATTTGCCATGGGTTGAATGAGTATGCATATTGTTAGAGAAGAACATTGGGCCGCCAACCAAAGCCATGTATCATGGTGGAAGTTTTAGCTTGGACATTAATCCTCACTCTCTTATGAGAATATGCTTATGCATTTAAGAGGAGTCCATCATCTATTTTCTATGTTGTACCGGTATGGATGTCCTCAGGTTGAGATCTATCAAAAACGAGAAATCAAATGCGATTTATCTCCTTGGACCTTTGTACAGGTGGCATAGAGGTACCCCTTTGTGACACTTGGTTGAAACATATGTAATGCAATGATAACCCATGGAAATCCGAGCTAATTAGGACAAGGTGCGAGCACTATTGGTATTCGATGCATGAGGCTTGCAACTTATAGGATGTCTTATGCATGACACATATGAAGTACTACTACCGTTGACAAAATTGCTTCTATGTTTTCAAAATAAAAAGCTCTAGCACATAACCATTCTTTTACTTTTTGAGTCTCCATCTTCTTTCTTCAAGCACCAACTACTGAGAGCATGATTGTCATTCTGAGTGTAATGTGCATTGTCCCAAAGTAGCATTGTATTTTGCATGATTGTGATATCGTTTATTCTGAAATTATTGTATCTAGTCATCACTTAAACCTTGAAGGTGCCCCTGCATTTATGTTTTGCTTCACTAAAGGGGGCAAGCTAGATATCACTTTATCATATTTGCACACCATGTTCATTGCAAATCTTTTTGATGTTTCAGTTTCATATTGTAAAACTTTCAGTCATTTGTGATTTTCTCATGAGGCAACTTAATTACTATAGAATCATTGTCTCAGTAAGCTTTTGTCATATGACTATGAATAAGTCCTATATGGTTAATAGCATGTCACCACAGAAATTATTCTTGTTATCATTTACCTACTCGAGGACGAGCAGGAATTAAGCTTGGGGATGTTGATACGTCCAAAACGTATCTATAATTTCTGCTTGCTCCATGCCACTTTTGGGTGATATTGCTATGATATTCATGCACTTCCATACACTTTTGATCATATTTGTACTAACCTACTAATCCAGTGCACCCCGGTGCCAGTTTCTGTTTTCGGCTGTTTTTGTATTTCAGGTTTTCACATTACGAGAACTGTCAGGAAAAATCCAGAAAAATTATATAAAAAATCAGCGTTCCGGAAACTTCCTTGCGCCCGAAGTACAGCGGGGGGGGCACCAGGGCTCCAGGCGCCCTGGCGGCGCGCCCCCCCTGGGCCGCGCCGAGGGGGCGCCTGGGCCCCCCGAGCCCCGTCTGGTGCCCCCCTTTGGCATATATTTAGAGCGTCATTCGAAACCCTCGGGACGGGAACTCTTTTTCGCGATCTCATCTCCGTTCCGCCGCCGCCGCCGCTTCCAAGATCAGGAGCACCAGGAGAACTCTTCCCGGCACCATGCCGGAGGGGAGGATCACCATCGGGAGCCTCTCCACCACCATGGACGCCTCCCGGATGAGTTGTGAGTAGTCTCCCTTGGACCATGAGTCCATGACCAGTAGCTATGTGATGTTCTCCTCTCGTTCTTGTGCTTCTCTAATTAGTCCTCGTGAGCTGCCCTACATGATCGAGGCACATATGTAATCCTTATGCTGTTGCTATGTTGAGTTTGCTGGGATCCGATGGATTATGAGATTATGTTCAGATTGTTCTTGAGTAATATATTTGATCTACCTCTTTTATATTTATGTTCATAAGTAATTCTTGCATGTTCTCCGTTGTTATTTATTGCTTTGGCCAAGTAATACGTAGTGACTCCAAGAGGGAACGTTATGCTCGATTGTGGGTTCATGCCCCTCGATGACTAGCTTGAGTGACAGAAACATGAGTCTAGGGGATGTGCTATTGCCACAAGGGGGAAAACAACGGTGCTTGTTCCCGCGGGTGCAAGGATTGTTTACTTTACGCAAAGTTCTTTTAATGCAGTTGTCTGTTGCATTGAGTTTACACTATGGGTGGGACTCGCAACTTAATACCAGCGAGATGTTCTGGATAGATATCTCAAGGTGGATGATTAGTAGTAGATATTGATGGATTTCTGTCTACTTACTTTGGCGTACCGCCCATGCTTTGAACCTCAACCTTTCTTGCAATGTAGTCAGCATTGGTTTGCGTTCGTGGTCCTGTCAATTGCCCAGCTGTAATTCGTTTACCTCACATAGCTGTTTTATCGTCTTTTGGGAGAGAGACATCACTAGTGAACATCATGAGACTCCGGTCCATATTACCATCATTGATCACATCCGCTATTTACTTTTCGCTATTATTTACTATTGCAAACACTATCTATCACTACTATCATTTGCGTTTAACCCTTTGTGAACTACAAGGCCGGAGGGATTGACAACCTCTCTGTACTCGTTGAGAGCAAATTTATTTGTATCTGTGTGCAGGTCCACGTTGATTGCTAATATCTGGCGCCGTTAGCAGTTGACACCTACTTGTTGAACCTAGGAGTCTCTGGGGATTCGATCCTTGGCATCTTTGCTAAGGGAAAAACTTCCACAACACTGCATCTTACACCTTCCACTTGGGGTAACCAACGAGGGGTTAGAGGCCCATTAGTCGGGTTAAGCATCATCTTATACACCCGGAGATTGTCAAACGTTTCCTTCAAGTCATCGATCAGGGTCTCCTTCTTTCTGGACTTGACCACAATATCATCCACATAAGCATGAACATTACGCCCAATCTGACCGTGTAGGCAGTTCTGTACGCACCTCTGGTAAGTTGCCTGGGCACTCTTAAGCTCGAAAGGCATAGATACATAGCAGAAGGCTCCGAACGGAGTGATGAAAGCCGTCTTCTCCTGGTCCTTAACCGTCATTTTGATCTGGTGATATCCAGAATATGCATCCAAAAAACTCAAGCGCTCACAACCCGCCGTAGCATGAATGATCTGGTCAATACGAGGGAGGGCGAACGGTTCAGCTAGACAAGCGTTGTTTAAGTCTGTGTAATCCACACACATGTGCCATGTGCCATTCTTTTTAAGCATCAAAATCGGGTTAGCCAACCACTCAGGATGAAAAACTTCTACAATAAACCCGGCCGCCAAGATCCGGGCCACCTCTTCACCAATGGCCTTCTGTCTCTCTTCATTAAAATGGCAAAGAAACTGTCTTAACGACTTATACTTCGGATCAATATGCAGAGTGTGCTCAGCGAGTTCTCTCGGTACACCCGGCATGTCTGAAGGCTTCCATGCAAAGATGTCTCGGTTCTCACGAATGAACTCGAAGAGCGCACTTTCCTATTTTGGATCCAGATTAGCATTGATACTGAACTACTTCGATGAGTTGCCAGGAACAAAGTCAACCATCTTGGTATCGTGTGCCGATTTAAACTTCAGCAAAGGGTCATGCTGTGTAGTTGGCTTCTTTAAAGATGTCATATCTGCCGGGTCAACATTATCTTTATAAAACTTGAGCTCCTCTGTGGCACAAACCGACTCTGCGTAAGCCGCATCGCCTTCTTCACATTCCAAAACTATGGTGCGACTCCCATGCACTGTGATATTCCCCTTGTGACCAGGCATCTTGAGCTGCAAATAAACGTAACATGGCCTTGCCATGAACTTAGCATAAGACGGCCTGCCAAATAAAGCATGGTACGGGCTGTGGATCCTCACAACTTCAAACGTTAAAGTTTCTGTCCTGGCATCATATTCATCTCCAAAGGTTACCTCCAAATCAATCTTGCCAACTGGGTACACCGACTTACCAGGCACAACTCCATGGAAGACAGTATTCGACGGCTTGAGCTTCTTGTCAGTTAATCCCATACGACGGAAGGTATTGTAATAAAGAATGTTGATGCTGCTACCTCCATCCATGAGTACCTTGGTGAACTTGTAACCTCCGACCTGAGGGGCCACCACTAGGGCCAGCTGACCCGGATTATCAACTCGGGGCGGGTGATCTTCGCGGCTCCACATAATGGGCTGCTCAGACCATCGCAAGTAACGGGGCACTGCCGGCTCAACAGCGTTCACCGCCCTCTTATGAAGCTTTTGGTCTCGTTTGCACAGACTCGTGGTGAACACGTGGTATTGCCCATTGCTCAGTTGCGTCGGGTTACTCTGATAACCGGACTGCTGCAGGTTCCCTTGGCTATTCTGCTGATTGTTGCCGCCTTGATTGCCTTGGCCCTGAAATCCGAAGCTAGAGCCGCCGCCACCATGACCCGGACCCTGAAAACCGGATCCTGACCCGCCGTTTGGTCCATAACCATTCTGGGTAAACTCTATGTAAGATGGCATGATGCTGCAATCTTTCCACGCATGGGTGGTCAGTATTCGTCTGACCCGTGCTTCGGACACAGATGATTCATCACCTCATCGATGTTGTACCTTGGAGGTGGCCTCCCCTTGCGACGCTGGTTAGAATTCCGCGCCCCCGTATTAGCTACGAAAGCATCAGCCTTGCGTTTATTGCCACTGTGTTGATTGGACGGGTTATACTGCTGTCCTCCCGGGTCATTACCCCTTTTTCCCTTTCCTGGTCTTTTCGCTTCAGACTCGGGGTCCTTGGTACTATCAGAGTCGGCATACTTGATGAGATCCGCCATGAGCTCCCCCACATCACTACAATGGAGCTTAAGCCGCCCTAGCTTCAGCTTTAGTGGAGGGAAACGACAATTCTTCTCCAACGTTAATATCGCCGATTCAGCGTTGATCTTATCTGAGGAGTGCATGATGGCCGAAACCCGACGCACCCAACTAGTTGTTGATTCGCCCTCGTTCTGAACACAAGAGTCTAGATCCATGGTCGACATGGGCTGCGTGCACGTGTCCTTCAAGTGTTTGATGAACTTGGCCTTCAACTCTGCCCATGACCCGATGAAATTGATGGGTAATCCTTTTAACCAGTTACGAGCCGTACCTTCTAGCATCATGGTGAAATATTTGGCGCATGCAGCTTCGCTAACGTCCAACATCTCCATCGCCATCTCGTAGCTCTCTATCCAAGCCTTAGGGGGCTGATCTGCTGTGTAGTTTGGCACCTTACGAGGGCCCTTAAAATCCTTAGGCAACCGCCCGTTCCGTATAGCTGCCGTTAGACACGGCACGCCCCAAGCCCGGGAAGTCCTGCCTGTCTCCACTTAGGTTGCCGGGTAGTATGGTGCTGGCTGATGATCGGCCGCCTGAGCCGGCACGTCATGTGCTCTGGCATCATGCCGCGCCGGGTTATGTCCACGCGGCGAGTTACGGCGTTGTTCTGCGCTTGAAACCTCTGGCGAGTCAACATGTCTGTTGTAGCTCGCACTCGGACGGGGGGTTGAATGAATCCGGTCTCGACTATAAGAATAAGCCTGCTGCTGCTGCTGTAGCGCTGTCTGAAGTAGTTCCTGAGCCCTCCGGGTTTCCACTTCTACCGGAGTTTCGCCCTCAACTGGCAAAGCCGCCAGCCTTGATGCCGCTGCTATCATGTTATCCAGAGGGTTGGAATAGTGACCCACCGGTGCCGTAGGGTAACGAGGGGCCGAGCGGTTCTGGTCTGCATACAGAGATCCGGTTGTACGTTGATGAACCGGACCGCCGATCCTGGGTGCCTCTGCCGTCTGGTTTACCGGTGGACCACTGCCCCTTGCTCCGTCCGAAAAAATATTTCTTGGCTTATAAACAAAGGGGAGACAACTCTGTTGTTTTCTCCTCATGGCTTCATTAGCAGCGTTCTGACCTACCGAGAGCCGGAAAGCTTCCGCTTGAATCCACTGGGCCCTGGCGTCCAAAACGGCCCGTTCTTCGGTCATCTTGGTGTTCTCTGCTGCCAGGTCTTCCTTAGCTTGTGCTATCTCCTGGTGCAACATATCCACAATTGTCTTGTGTTGATCCTGGTTTTCTAGGGTTATCTCTGTCCCCATCAAAGTCGCCAAATTCTCCAATAAAGCTTGAGTCGGCGGGCGTGCTGAGCCGTCTGTACATGCCGCAGCCGCTGTCGCGCCGGGTGTTATGGTCCCGACGATTGTTGATCTGAGAGCCGGCTGGGTGCCGGTCATGAAAATCGCCACCCTGCTCGGCGGCTCACCGAGGTCCGGAATACTGTTACCGTCGGATGAGCCCCCAAGCCGTCCGCTCTGCATCCGATACATGGAGTTAGTTTCACCTGTGGATGACTCACCGTCGGAGAGAACGACTGTTTCTTCATAAGATCTGGAGCTTTTAATGCCCTGGATGTATCCAACGAAGGCACGCTTCTTCGCGGGCCGAACCCGGGCGGGTCACGCATGCTGAGCGGCTCGACGATGTCGGTGCAGGTGTCCGGCTCAGGGCCCGGTTCGCCGATCTTGCCAATGAAGACGTGAACTCCGTCGAAGGAACCCGGTACCTGTACTCAATTGAGCCGGCCTCGGGACCCTAGCCTTCATCATCGATGTAGAGCTTGCCGCGACGACTCTTGGTCATCCAGCCCACAGCGTATCCCTTGAGCCCTTCGAAGTTGCCCTTCAAGAACTCGAAACCACAAGCCGCATGCCCCATGGTGGGCGCCAACTGTCGTGGAAGTGTCACGAAAGATGTCCTAAGGTAAGGACTTGATTGTGGAGCCATAGCGGCGTGGTTAGCTTAAAGGGTTTAAGAACAAGACAAAGGACACAGGGAGTTTATACTGGTTCGGCCCCTTGCGGTGAGGGTAAAACATAATCCAGTTTGAGGTGGAATTGTTGGGGTGTCGATTGCTAGGGTGCGGATGAGCTTGCCTAACCCTCGATCTGTTGTTTCTTGCCCTAAGCCGTTGTCGGGTCGTCCCCTTATATACACGGGTTGACGCCCTGCGGCCTACGGAGTCCCGACCGGCTCATACAATCGTGTCCGGCCCGATGACTCTTATTACATGCCTTACAACACAAGTCACATATACGGCGGTTGATACTCACAGGCTTTAAGCCGCCACGAGCCTTGGGCCCTTAACTAAACCGCCATCTTTAACGTGCTTCTGGGCTGGGCCCATGAACCGCCGTTGGGTAACCCGCCCCTCTTGGGCGGGTCATATGAAATACTTATATCCCCAACACCATTGCTTGCTAATTTTACGCCATGATTAAGTGGTGCATCAGGGTCGCATTAGTTTCAGCTCCGCGCCTGTCGACAAGGAAATGATGTCAAAGACGCCGCCATTGTCTGCCATGACCGAAGTCGACACGATTTTCACCGGCTTTCGTGCCACCCTGACTCCGCAGTTGACTGGATATGCATGGAGCCGCAGCATGAAGACGCATGTATTCGCCGGAACATTGGCAGTGGACCTCCATCCGCCCCTCACCGTCACCGACCCCTCCGCGCGCCTTCGGTCGGCCAAGGAACATGGACTAGATCCACGGTCGTCGCCACCAACATTTCACGAGAGCATGCTGGAGGCAGATCCCTGCCGACCCTCTAACAATGGAGGCAACCGCCGCCTCCGCCCGGCCAGGGACGCCCTGGCCGCCGCACTCGGTGGTCCAGCGACCACCACCCATCCCCGGAGAGGATCCCCCATCAGGGGCCCATGAGACCGCCAGGGATCAGATCCTCGCACTCCCATCACGGGCGCCGCGCAGCCTTGTTTGTCACCGAGCTCCAAGAGCGGGGAGGAGAGAGAGAGAGAGAGTGAGTGAGAAATCGAGAGGAGGGTGGCACCGGTCGGCTAGGGTCGAGGGAGGAGGATTGCGGCAAGAGGAGGAGATCGGGAAGAGGCCGGCGACCGCTTAGGGTTGCCGGAGGAGGGGGGTTGCCGGAATCAAGGGCAGAGTACACACAGTGTAGTTTCCGGTCAACTGTCAACGCAAAGCTAGAATCTGTCCCAGGTACATAAACCGGCGAGACACGATTTTGCATTGCGAAGCCTTGCTGATTTTCTTAAACTGAACGAATAGAACCAATTTCTCTTTTGACATTCTCCTTGCAAAACATAACCTCAAACCAATCAGTCTAGCTCCATTCATCCTTTGATTCCTTTGCACGCGTGAATTGTTTATTTGCCAACATTTGGCAAGGCGGCATCAAACGAACCAGATCCAGCAAATGAACCTATGATCCATATCGACTTTTGGATAAAATAGAATAGAGAGAACATAAAACCACAAGAACACTGCAACAAATGGTACAACAATGCCAAACAAAATCCCCTGCTCAAATGCAACCAGGCACCAGCAAGTAGAGTATATATATGTATATCATGTAGGTATTCGTTCCATGTTCATATATCATCTCTGTACCACTTGGTATACTACGATGGTAAGCATCCACGAAATACACGTATTTATACTTCTTATATACGTACTACGATCTCACGCTACGCGCTAAAGTACCCCGAAAAACCTGCCCCAGCCACTCCTCCTGGCCTCCTCCTCCTCCGCGGCCGCCGCCGGCGGCGGCGCGGCCGGCGCTTGTCCGACGCCCCAGATCCCCTCGAGAACCTGAGCCAGGCTCGCCGGGACGCCGTAGGTGTCGGCCTCGGGCGCGGCGAGCACGGAGTCGAACACCTCCTGGAGGCCGACGACGCGGCGGCTGACGGCGCGCCGCACCTCCCGCACCGCCGGGTCGTGGCCCGGGACGGCGTCGAGGCGGAGCAGCACGGCCATGAGCGCCTCCGAGAAGCGCGCGCGCTCGCGGTCGTCGCCGCGGACGGCGTCCACGGTCTCCTGCCGCCGGAGCAGCCGCTCGAGCCGCGTGGCCTCGGCGTCGGCGGCGCGCACGGCCGCGACGTGCCTCCGGACGCGGCGGCTCCGGAACGCCGCCTGGATCCTGGCGGCCGCCGCGTCCAGGGGCGTGGTGACGGGGATCCGCACGGTTTTGGGCGCGGGCTTGCGCGCGGTGGGGCCGGGGTCGCCGGCGGCGAAGAAGAACTGCGACGCGGAGCTGTAGCGGTAGGAGCCCATGGCGGCCGCTCTGGGTCAGTAGAGCCAAGTTCAGTATGCCGCGGCTGCGGAGGACAATTTGTGGGTGCCGGGCCGGGCGTCCGCACTGACTCGCGGTCCGGTCCACGTCTGCGGCGTGTTTCTTTGTGGGGCAGGGACGTGATTTCCTCGTCTCTTTTTCGGTGGCGTCCCAGTCCCGTGGCTTTTCTCACACCACTTTAGCTTCGAATTAAGCTTTTGCTCCCGTGCATACCCAACGCCCCGACGCACCGAAAGGTGGAAACCCCAGCCGAGGCCGAAAAGAAGTATCCCGAAACGTGATCCACAGACCCACATGCAACAGATTCAGCCTCGCCCGCAGCCGGCGATGTGCGCCGAGCGCTCGCAAGTCCAACCCAGCACGGCCGGCAACAGCATAGGCAAATTCCTAGCGGCCGGAGAGAATCAACCCGTGGTTGCATTGTTAAATGACAGCGGTACCCCTAGCCTATCATGGTTCAAGTCTTGATGCTCACATTATTTCTGAATTTATTTTGTTATTTCCAACGAGCGATTTTAGTGGGAGGAGAATGCTTGCGTATGTATTCTGTTTAAAAAAATTCAAGGCGGCCAGAGTCGTCCCAGCCGGAGATATCGATCTGAGTATCCAACCCTAGCTGCTGCCGCCAGAGCTCTCTCGTGACGTCGCCACATCGGTCTCCCTCCTCTTCCTCGTGCTTCTCCGACGAAATCGACAAGTTGTGGCAGTAGTGGCGTGTTGGAATCAGGTCACTATATTATTTCCCTATCTCGATGATGTTCAATTCGGCCGATCCGGCACCGACAAAGGCCTGTGAGAGTTTGTGTCCTGGATTTTGTGGTCTCTCTTCGTATCGCAACAGTTGGTGTGTGGTTCCTGAGGGAGTCCTGAATCGAGGGGTCCTCATGTGGCCGCATAACTCTTGGTGGGCCGGACTGGTGGGCCGTGAAGATCATAGTCGAAGATCATATCTCGTATCCGGATAGGACTCATGTATTCATGTAATGGCAAGTTTTAGGTTCGGGTGTAGATTTTCCTTCCTCTGCAAGATGACATGTACAAACCCTAGGCCCCTCCGGTGTGTATATAAACCGAAGGTTTAGTCCGTAGAGGCTAGAACCGAGAATCACAATATCCTCATAGGCTAGACTTAGGGTTTAGCCATTACGATCTCGAGGTAGATCAACTCTTGTATTCATATTCATCCATACTAATATAGCAGGAAGTAGGGTATTACCTCGATCGAGAGGGCGTGAACTTGGGTAAACATCGTGCCCCCAGTCTCCTGTTACCATGGATCCTCAGACGCATAGTTCGGGACCCCCTACCCGAGATCCGCCGGTTTTGACACCGACATTGGTGCTTTCATTGAGAGTTCCACTATGTCGTCGACGGAAGGACTGGTGGATCGCGGCATCAACCGCAACAGCGACATCGAGGGAATTTTCCCTCCTGGCCAACTTTTCGTGTTCGGCGGCTTCGCGCTCCGTGCCAACGCCGAAGGCCACCTTGAGCCGATCGAGAGCTACGCCCCTGGCCATCAAGTCAGATTCGGAAGCTTGAACTACGTTGCTGATATCCGCGGAGACTTGATCTTCGCCGGATTCGAACCAGCGGCAACCTCTCTCTGCCACCACGATGAGCAAGACCTAACTGTGTCATCGGATCAGGAAATAGCACCTGCAACAGTTCTGGCCCTAGATCCAGAACAGATCGCGTCATCCAAGGACAGGAAGCTCAACCCCGCCAGGGAAGCCGCAGACACTACGACGTTGGAGCCGCACACGGACCCGACTATGAGCGGGGTCTGTGTTACCGGAACACCGGACTCAACTCCGGCCCCAGATTCCGAATCACGCACATATGCGCCCTTCAAACCCGATCAGGCGTCTATCGCCGAATTCAGTGTTGCAGATATCTTCCGGCACTCACCCTTTGGCGACATGTTAAAGTTGTTAAGATACCTCTCTCTAGAGGAGGACACACAGCCGCATTATATCCGGTTCGAACTGGAGGCTGATGGAGAATTTTGTTCCCCACCCACCACCCACTTGATACCCACGGTTTAAGATCTAACCGATCTACTTGACTATGCTTCCGAAGACTTCGAAGGGATGGACCTCGAACTGAAGCGGATCCAGATCAAGGCCGGCCCGTAACCGGGCGGTGGACAGCTACGTCTTCATACGACGTGTACATGGTGGATACACCCAAAGAGGCTGAGGGCGACGACGTAAACAATCCTGTAGAGGACAAGCCCGCCGAAGAACCTCCCAAACATCGGCGACCAAAACGCCAAACTAAATCCCGTAAAGGAAAAGATAGCAACACTGTGACTAATGACGGTTATATTCCGGAACAAGCCAAAGACCCCGTAGACCCAGCGACGGAGCAGGAGGAGCGAGAGGACGGCGAACAGAGTCCGAAGCCGCAGTCCGATGACAACGATGCCAAAGACGGTAATTATGAATCTATCTCCGAAGAAGAGGTTAGCCTGGGCGACGATGAATTCATCGTCCCAGAAGAACCCTCAGAACAAAAGCGCTTCCACCGGAGGCTTATTGCCACCGCAACGAGCTTGAAAAAGCAGCAGAGACGGCTTCGAGCCGCATAGGACACGCTCAATGATAGATGGAACGAGGTGCTAGACACCGAACAGAAACATGGTTATAACGGCCAAATCAAAGGCTATCTCAAGCGTAAACTGCTGCCGGAATTCGACGACGAGGCCGCCGCGCCCGTACTGCCGAAGAATAACACCGCCGACAAGCCGGACCGACCATCTCACGGACGGGACAAAGTCGCTAGCAATGGCGTGCACAAGCCCGCACCACCACTCCGTAAAGATAAAGAGGGTGTGGCTCAAGTCCGAAAACACGATTTGCGTGAGGACCTGAACAAAAAAGTTAGCAAGACCAGGTCTATCTACGGGCCTAGGGACCAGGCTCCCGCACGGGACGACGGCTATCAAGCCAATCGTGCCGGTGACATACCAGTTCGGGGTCAATACCGAACACCACAACCATCAGGCATACGCCACGATATAGCAAGATACAAAGGAGCTGCACACCCTCTGTGCTTCACCGATGAGGTGTTGGGTCATGATTTCCCAGAAGGGTTTAAACTCGTGAAAGTCGAAGCGTACGATGGAACGACGGATCCCGCCATCTGGATAGAAGACTTTATTCTTCACATCCACATGGCTCGAAGAGATGATCTCCACGCCATCAAATACTTACCCCTCAAGCTGTAAGGACCAGCTCGCCATTGGCTAAACAGCCTCCCAGAGAACTCCATTGGGAGTTGGGAAGAATTTGAGGATGCTTTTCGGGCCAATTTTCAAGGGACTTATGTCCGGGCCCCGGACACTGACGATCTAAGTCACATCATCCAACAACCCGGGGAGTCAGCCCGCAAGCTTTGGAATCGGTTTCTTACCAAAAAGAACCAAATCGTCGACTGTCCGGACGCTAAAGCCTTAGCGGCATTCAAGCACAGTATCCGGGACAAATGGCTAGCCAGGCACCTTGGACAGGAAAAGCCGAGGACAATGGCAGCCTTAACTACACTCATGACTTGCTTTTGCGCGGGTGATGATAGCTGGTTAGCTCATAGCAGTACCAGTGACCCTGGAACATCGGAAGTCAGGGATGGCAATGGAAAGCCACGACGTAACAAAAACAAACGTCAAAACAAATGTTGGAAGCCCAGATGATACAACGGTAAACGCCGGATTCAGTGACTCCAGACCCGGTCAACGGAAGAAGCCATTTAAAGGCAACAAAGATGGTCCATCAAGTTTGGACAGAATATTAGATAGGCCCTGCCAAATTCATGGCACCCCAGAGAAACCTGCCAACCATACCAACCGTAACTGTTGGGTTTTCAAACAGGCCGGCAAGCTAAACGCCGAACACAAGGGGAAAGAGCCTCAGAGCGAAGACGAGGATGAACCTCGCCAGCCGAATATAGGGGGGGCAGAAGAAATTTCCACCGGAGGTCAAAACAGTGAACATGATATATGCCACTCATATCCCAAAGAGGAAGCGCAAGCGCGCACTCCGAGATGTCTACGGCGTTGAGCCTGTCGCCCCCAAATTCAACCCATGGTCAGCTTGTCCGATCACTTTTGATCGCAGGGATCATCCGACTAGTATTCGGCATGGGGGTTCGGCTGCCCTAGTGCTCAACCCAATAATCGATGGATACCATCTAACCCGAGTCCTTATGGACGGCGACAGCAGTCTCAATCTGATATATCAGGATACTGTCCACAAGATGGGGATCGACCCGTCAAGAATCAAGCCAAGCAGCACGACCTTTAAAGGAGTGATACCGGGCGTTGAAGCCCGCTGCAGAGGCTCTTTATGAATGTGTCAGGCCCGTTGACTAAACTTATCTCACAAGCAAAACATGATCACACCTTATTACTCTTTGGGTGTTAATCACATGGCGATGTGAACTAGATTGTTGACTCTAGTAAACCCTTTGGGTATTGGTCGCATGGCAATGAGAACTATGGGTGTTAGTCACATGGTGATGTGAACTATTAGGTGTTAGTCACATGGTGATGTGATCTAGATTATTGACTCTAGTGCAAGTGGGAGACTGAAGGAAATATGCCCTAGAGGCAATAATAAAGTTATTATTTATTTCCTTATAGCATGATAAATGTTTATTATTCATGCTAGAATTGTATTAACCAAAAACTTAGTACATGTGTGAATACATAGACAATACAGAGTGTCCCTAGTATGCCTCTACTAGACTAGCTCATTGATCAAAGATGGTTATGTTTCCTAGCCATAGACATGAGTTGTCATTTGATCAATGGGATCACATCATTAGGAGAATGATGTGATGGACAAGACCCATCCGTTAGCTTAGCACTATGATCGTTTAGTTTTACTGCTATTGCTTTCTTCATGACTTATACATGTTCCTATGACTATGAGATTATGCAACTCCCGAATACCGGAGGAACACCTTGTGTGCTATCAAACGTCACAACGTAATTGGGTGATTATAAAGATGCTCTACAGGTGTCTCCGAAGGTGTTCGTGGTGTTGGCATAGATCAAGAATAGGATTTGTCACTCCCAGTGTCGGAGAGGTATCTCTAGGCCCTCTCGGTAATACACATCATAATAAGCCTTGCAAGCAAATGACTAATGAGTTAGTCAAGAGATGATGTATTACGGAACGAGTAAAGAGACTTGCCAGTAACGAGATTGAACTAGGTATTAAGATACCAACGATCGAATCTCGCGCAAGTAACATACCGATGACAAAGGGAACAACGTATGTAGTTATGCGGTTTGACCGATAAAGATCTTCGTAGAATATGCAGGAGCCAATATGAGCATCCAGGTTCCGCTATTGGTTATTGACCGGAGATGAGTATCGGTCATGTTTACATAGTTCTCGAACCCGTAGGGTCCGCACGCTTAACGTTTGATGATGATCGGTATTATGATTTTATGTGTTTTGATGTACCGAAGGTAGTTCGGAGTCCCGCATGAGATCGGGGACATGACGAGGAGTCTCGAAATGGTCAAGACGTAAAGATCGATATATTGGACGACTATATTCGGACATCGGAAAGGTTTCGAGTGATTCGGGTATTTTTCGGAGTACCGGAGAGTTACGAAATTCGCCGGGGAGTATATGGGCCTTATTGGGCTTTAGGGGAAAGAGAGAAGAGGAAGGCTGTGCCCCCCAAGGCCTCGTCCGAATTGGACTAAGGGGAGGGGTTGCACCCCCTCCTTCCTTCTGTTCTCTTTTCCCTTTCCTTCTCTCCTACTCCTACTACTTGGAAGGGCTCCTAGTTCTACTAGGAAAGGGGGAATCCTACTCCGGGTGGGAGTAGGACTCCCCTAGGGCACGCCATAGAGAGGGCCGGCCCTCCCCCTCCTCCACTCCTTTATATACGAGGGTAGAGGCACCCCATAGACACACAAGTTGATCAGTTGATCTCTCCCAACCATGTGCGGTGCCCCTCTCCACAGAAACACACCTCGGTCATATCGTTGTAGTGCTTAGGCGAAGCCCTGCACCGGTAGCTTCATCATCTCCGTCACCAAGCCGTCGTGCTGACGAAACTCTCCCGCGAGGTTGTACTGGATCAAGAGCTTGTGGGACGTCATCAAGCTGAACGTGTGCTGAACGCGGAGGCTCCGTACGTTCGGTGCGCGATCGGTTGGATCGCGAAGAAGTTCGACTACATCAACCGCGTCACTAGACGCTTCCACTCTCGGTCTACGAGGGTACGTAGACACACTCTTCCCTTCGTTGGTATCCATCTGGTAGATAGATCTTGCGTGATTGTAGGATTTTTTTTGAAATACTACGTTCCCCAACAGTGGCATCATGAGCCAGGTCTATGCGTAGATGATATGCACGAGTAGAACACAATGAGTTGTGGGCGATAATAGTCATACTGCTTACCAGCATGCCATACTTTGGTTCAGCGGTATTGTGAGATGAAGTGGCCCGGACCGACATTACACGTACGCTTACGCGAGACTGGTTTCACCGTTATGAGCACTCGTTGCTTAAAGGTGACTGGCGGGTGTCTGTCTCTCTCACTTTAGCTGAATCGAGTATGGCTACGCCCGGTCCTTGTGAAGGTTAAAACAGCACATACTTGACAAAAAATCGTTGTGGTTTTTTGTATGCGTAGGTAAGAACGGTTCTTGCTAAGCCCGTAGCAGCCACGTAAAACTTGCAACAACAAAAGTAGAGGACGTCTAACTTGTTTTTGCAGGGCATGTTGTGATGTGATATGGTCAAGACATGATGAGTTATACGTTATTGTATGAGATGATCATGTTTTGTAAAGTTATCGGCAACTGACAGGAGCCATATGGCTGTCACTTTATTGTATGAAATACAATCGCCATGTAATTGATTTACTTTATCACTAAGCGGTAGCGATAGTCATGGAAGCAATAGTTGGCGAGACAACAATGATGCTACGATGGAGATCAAGGTGTCGCACCGGTGACGATGGTGATCATGACGGTGCCTTGGAGATGGAGATCAAAAGCACAAGATGATGATGGCCATATCATGTCACATATTTTGATTGCATGTGATGTTTATCTTATTATGCTTCTTATTTTGCTTAGTACGGTGGTAGCATTATAAGATGATCCCTTACAAAATTTCAAGGTACAAGTGTTCTCCCTGAGTATGCACCGTTGCGAAAGTTCGTCGTGCCGAGACACCATGTGATGATCGGGTGTGATAAGCTCTACGTTCACATACAACAGGTGTAAGCCAGTTTTGCACACGCAAAATATTCGGGTTAAACTTGACGAGCCTAGCATGTACAGACATGGCCTCGGAACACTGGAGACCGAAAGGTCGAGCGTGAATCATATAGTAGATATGATCAACATAAGATGTTCACCATTAAAAACTACTCCATCTCACGTGATGATCGGACATGGTTTAGTTGATTTGTATCACGTGATCATTTAGATGACCAGAGGGATGTCTATCTAAGTGGGAGTTCTTTAAGTAATATGATTAATTGAACTTTAATTTATCATGAACTTATTCCTGGTAGTATTAGCATATCTATGTTGTAGATCAATAGCTCGTGATGTATCTCCCCATTTTTATATGTTCCTAGAGAAAACTAACTTGAAAGATGCTAGTAGCAATTATGCGGACTTGTTCCGTGATCTGAGGATTTTCCTCATTGCTGCACAGAGGAATTATGTCCTTGATGCACCGCTAGGTGACAGACCTATTGCAGGAGCAGATGCAGACGCTATGAACATTGTGACAAAATCTCGGTATGATGACTACTTGATAGTTTAGTGTACCATGCTTTACGGCTTAGAACCGGGACTTCAAAAACGTTTTGAACGCCACGGAGCATATGAGATGTTCCAGGAGTTGAAATTAGTATTTCATACTCATGCCCGTGTCGAGAGGTATAAGACCTCTGACAGTACATTGCCTACAAGATGGAGGAGAATAGCTCAACCAGTGAGCTTGTGCTCAGATTGTCTGGGTACTACAATTACTTGAATCAAGTGGGAGTTAATCTTCCAGATAAGATAGTAATTGACAAAGTTCTCTAATCACTATCACCAAGTTAGTAGTACTTTGTGATGAACTATAATATGCAAGGGATGACGAAAGTAATTCCCGAGCTCTTCGCGATGCTGAAATCAGCGAAGGTAGAAATCAAGAAAGAGCATCAAGTGTTGATGGTTAACGAGACCACTTGTTTCAAGTAAAGGGCAAAGGGATAGAAGGGGAACTTCAAGAAGAATGACAAGCAAGTTTTCACTCCCGTGAAGAAACCCAAAGCTAAACTCAAGCCTGAAACTAAGTGCTTCTACTGCAAAGGAAATGGTCACTGGAAGTGGAACTGCCCTAGATACTTGGCGGATAAGAAGGATGGCAAAGTGAACAAAGGTATATTTGATATACAAATTATTGATGTGTATTTTACTAGTGTTCATAGCAACCCCTGGGTATTTGATACCAGTTTAGTTGCTAAAATTAGTTACTCGAAACGAGAGTTGCAGAATGAACATATACTAGTTAAAGGTGAAGTGACGATGTGTGTTGGAAGTGGTTCCAAGATTGATATGATCATCATCGCACACTCCCTATAATTTCGGGATTAGTGTAGAACCTAAATAAATGTTATTTGACATTTGCGTTGAGCATGAATATGATTTGATCATGTTTGTTGCAATACGGTTATTCATTTAAAGTCATAGAATAATTGTTATTCTGTTTACATGAATAAAGCCTTCGATGGTCATACACCCAATGAAAATAATTTGTTGGATCTCGATCGTAATGATACACATATTCATAACCTTGAAGCCAAAAGATGCAAGGTTAATAATGATAGTGCAACTTATTTGTGGCACTGCTGTTTAGGTCATATTGGTGTAAAGCGCATGAAGAAACTCCATAGTGATGGACTTTTGGAATCAGTTGATTATGAATCACTTGGTGCTTGCGAACCATGCCTCATGGGCAAGATGACTAAAACTCCGTTCTCCGGAACAATCGAGCGAGCAACATATTTGTTGGAAATCATACATACTGATGTATGTAGACCAATGAGTGTTGAAGCTCGCGGCGGGTATCGTTATTTTCTGGCCTTCATTGATGATTTGAGAAGATATGGGTATATCTACTTGATGAAGCACAAGTTTGAAACATTTGAGAAGTTCAAAGAATTTCAGAGTGAAGTAGAGAATCATCGTAACAAGAAAATAAAGTTTCTACGATCTGATCGTGGAGGTGAATATTAGAGTTACGAGTTTGGTCTTCATTTAGAACAATGTGAAATTGTTTCACAACTCACGCCACCCGGAACACCACATCGTAATGGTGTGTCCGAACGTCGTAACCGTACTTTATTAGATATGGTACGATCTATGATGTCTCTTACCGATTTACCACTATCGTTTTGGGTTATGCATTAGAGACAACTGCATTCACGTTAAATAAGGGCACCATCTAAATCCGTTGAGACGACGCCTTATAAACTGTGGTTTGGCAAGAAACCAAAGTTGTTGTTTCTTAAAGTTTGGGGCTGCGATGCTTATGTGATAAAGCTTCAACCTGATAAAGCTCGAACCCAAGTAGGATAAATGTGTCTTCATATGATACCCAAAGAGACCTGTTGGGTACACCTTCTATCACAGATCCGAAGGCAAGATATTCGTTGCTAAGAATGGATCCTTTCTAGAGAAGGAGTTCCTCTCGAAAGAAGTGAGTGGGAGGAAAGTGGAACTTGATGAGGTAACTGTACCTTCTCCCGAATTGGAAAGTAGTACATCACAGAAACTAGTTCCAGTGATTCCTACACTAATTAGTGAGGAAGCTAATGATGATGATCATGAAACTTTGGATCAAGTTACTGCTGAACTTCGTAGATCAACCAGAGTATGTTCCGCGCCAGAGTGGTACGGCAACCCGGATCTAGAAGTCATGTTACTAGACCATGATGAACCTACGAACTATGAGGAAGCGATGATGAGCCTAGATTCCGCAAAATGGCTTGAGGCCATGAAATCCGAGATGGGATCCATGTATGAGAACAAAGTGTGGACTTTGGTTGACTTGCCCGATGATCGGCAAGCCATCGAAAATAAATGGATCTTCAAGAGGAAGACCGACGCTAATGGTAATGTTACTGTTTACAAAGCTCGACTTGTTGCGAAAGGTTTTCGACAAGTTCAAGGAGTTGACTACGATGAGATTTTCTCACCCATAGTGATGCTTAAAGTTTGTCCGAATCATGTTAGCAATTGCCGCATTTTATGATTATGAAATCTGGCAAATGGATGTCAAAACTGCATTTCTGAATAGATCTTGAAGAAGAGTTGTATATGATGCAACCAGAAGGTTTTGTCGATCCTAAAGGTGCTAACAAAATGTGCAAGCTCCAGCGATCCATCTATGGACTGGTGCAAGCTTCTCAGAGTTGGAATATACGCTTTGATAAGGTGATCAAAGCATATGGTTTTATACAGACTTTTGGAGAAGCCTGTATTTACAAGAAAGTGAGTGGGAGCTCTGTACCATTTCTGATATTATATGTGGATGACATATTGTTGATTGGAAATGATATAGAATTTTTGGAAAGCATAAAGGAGTGTTTGAAAGGAGTTTTTTCAAAGAAAGACCTCGGTGAAGTTGCTTACATATTAAGTATCAAAATCTATAGAGATAGATTGACACGCTTGATAAGTTTTTTCAACGAGTACATACCTTGACAAGTTTTTGAAGTAGTTAAAAATGGACCAGTCAAAGAAAGAGTTCTTGCCTGTGTTGCAAGGTATGAAGTTGAGTAAGACTCAATGCCCGACCACTGCAGAAGATAGAGAGAGAATGAAAGTCATTCCCTATGCCTCAGCCATAGGTTCTATGAAGTATGCCATGCTGTATACCAGACCTATTGTATGCCCTGTCCTGATTTTGGTAAGGGAGTACAATTTTGATCTAGGAGTAGATCACTTGACAGCGGTCAAAATTGTCCTTAGTAACTGGATGACTAAGGAAATATTTCTCGGTTATGGAGGTGATAAAGAGTTCGTCGTAAAGAGTTACGTCGATGCAAGCTTTAACACCGATCTGGATGACTTTGAGTCTCGATCTGCATGCATATTCGAAGTGGGAGCAATTAGCTAAAGTAGCTCCATGCAGAGCATTGTAGACATAGAAATTTGCAAAAATACATACGGATCTGAATGTGTCAGGCCCGTTGACTAAACTTCTCTCACAAGCAAAACATGATCACACCTCATTACACTTTGGGTGTTAATCACATGGTGATTTGAACTAATTTGTTGACTGTAGTAAACCCTTTGGGTATTGGTCGCATGGCAATGAGAACTATGGGTGTTAGTCACATGGTGATGTGAACTATTAGGTGTTAATCACATGGTGATGTGATCTAGGTTATTGACTCTAGTGCAAGTGGGAGACTGAAGGAAATATGCCCTAGAGGCAATAATAAAGTTATTAT
>LR738714.1:514205474-514220503 GCA_902687465.1 Secale cereale | reverse complement strand
TCTTCATTGACGCTAGACCTTGTCGTTGCTGCCTCACCTCGCCACCGAGCCGCCCCTGACGCCCGTCCTCTAGCCGCCCTGTCCCCTCCACCCCCGATCTGGAAATGCGGCTCGGCCCCGATGCCGCCACCGCTCAGAGCTCCCTCTTGCCAGAGCCACGACACCGCCAGACCGCGTCCTCATCCACTCCTCGCACGGCTTCTCTGAGCCACGCCGCCCATTCCCCTGCAGCGTGGGCGATGAACACCCCTCTCAACCTCGCCCCCTTCCCCGTCTGGTCACCGCGGTCGGGTCGCGCTCGTCGCCCCAGGACCACGCGTGCACACACTCATCCACGCCGGGCTGCACCCCTTACCACTCGACGCGGCCGACGCCTCCTCTGGCCACGACCTGCGCCTCGCCGACTGATGTCGCTTGAAATACGTTGGTATTTCCCCAAAGGGGAAGGGATTATGCAGCACAACTATGGTAGGTATTTCCCTCAGTTATGATAACAAGGTTATCGAACCAGTATGAGAATCAAGCAACACTATGTAAATGGTACCTGCACACAAAGAACAAATATTTGCAACCCGACGCGTAAGAGGGGTTGTCAATCCGTCTCGGGTAAAATATTGGTAAATAGATAGATTGATAGATGCAAATAAAATACGGGCCAATAAAATATAACGGGGTATTTCTGGGTTTTTGATAATATAGATCTGAAAATTAAATATGCAAATAAATAAAAAGGCAAATAGCAACGTAGATCTGAAAGTATATGATAGGAAAATAGACGCGGGGGCCGGAAATTGATAGAAAATTGAATAGTTATGACGATATCCAGACAATGATCATTATATAGTCATCACGTCCAATATTAGTAGACCGACTCCTGCATGCATCTACTACTATCACTCCACACATCGACTGCTATCCAGCATGCATCTAGTGTATTAAGTTCATGGAGAAACGGAGTAATGCAATAAGAACGATGACATGATATAAAGGAGATCTATTCATGTAGGAATAGCCCCCATATTTTTATCCGTAAAAGATTTCTAGAAACAAAATTCAATCCCGCATAAAAACTCAATCCCGGAAGGCATCCCCTCATTCGTCTTCAACATTATCGGTAACCTCACTTGGAGCTATATTTCTATTTGTCACATGATATGTGTTTTGCTTGTAGAGTTATTTAATTTTAGTTGTATTTACTTGCTTTTATTTATAATAATGTTTTTTGTCATTTATTTCAATAAAAGTGTCAAGGATAGCCTTTACCATGCTTATTTTGCAAGTCTATATGTTGTTGTTTGGAAACAGGAAGTTTATCGCTTTTGCAAAAATTCCCTAGAAAAATCAGAATGTGATAAAATGTTGAAACTTTTTTAAAAATAAGCTGTGATAAATTTTATATAGTTATGTAAATTTTAAGAATTTTTTGAGTTAGAGAAGTATCAATCTTCTTGCATTCTTTACAGACTGTTCTGTTTAGACAGATCCCTATTATGTTTGCATTGTTTGCATATGTTTGCTAGTTTAATATTCTATTTGAGGATAGGAGTATTAAATATGCAGAGGCATTTAGTATGCAATATCAAAATATTTTTTTAGTGATTTGTTATAGTAGAGAATGATAAGGTTTTTGCATTGATTTATACTAACTTATCTCATGAGTTCTTATTGAGTTTTGTGTGGATGAAGGTTTTAAGATTTAGGGAAACCAAGATATTTAGGAATCAAGGAGACTCAAAAGCTCAAGCTTGGGGTTGCCCAAGGAATCCCAAGATAATATTTCAAGACGTATCAAGCATCTAATCTTGGGATGCCCCGGTAGACATCCCACCTTTCTTCATCAACAACTATCGGTTAGTTTCGGTTGAGCCTAAGTTTTTGCTTCTTCACATGATGTGTGCTATCCTTGGATTGTCATTTCATTTTGTTTTCCTTGCTTTTTGAATAAAATACTTAGATCTTAAAGTTTTTAAATGATAGAGAGTCCTCAAATAGTTACCAGTTTATGTAACTAGTCGCTTGATATTCACTTATATCTTTTTGGAGTAGTTTGTCGAACACTCTCATGCATCACTTATATTATTTTGAGACGTGATAATAGTGATGAAAATTTGCACAAGCTATAAAATTAGTCCTAATATGATGATTATCCAAAAAGTTTATAACAAAAACTTTCATGAAGACCACAAGACATGATGTGTTCGATTCCTAGCAATAGTTTTGCAATATGGAGATGATAATATGTGAGTCATGTTACTGAGTAATTGTGGTTTAGTAAGAATATTTGTGTTAAGGTTTGTGATTCACTATGCATGCATATAAAGTCAATATTTATGCAATGAAATTACATCCTACTTGTGTTGCATTATTTAGTTTTAGTTATGTATAGTGCACGTTTATGATCACTTTTGTTTCTTGGTTGGTCGCTTCTCAATATATTTGCTAGCATCCACTTGTTCTAATTGGGAATACTACTTGTGCATCCAGCTCCCTAAAACCCAAAGATGTGCCAAACAGTCCACCATACCAACCTATATGCGGTATTTCCATGCCGTTCCAAATAAATTTGTATGCGCCAACTGTAATTTTAAAATGAATTTCGTTTTTGTGTGCTCGTACCGCTCATGAAGTGGCAGGGGGTGGCCAATATTTTTCCATGCTAGAAGTGTTATTCTCAAGATGAGTGTTTATTCACTTGTCCTTGCACGAGAGTGTGGCGGTAATAGGGATGCCCAGTCCCAAAATGAAAAAGAAATTTACCTTATGTTGTCAAATAATAAATTCCTTGGAAAGTGTTGGTATGGAAGGCACCCGTGGATAAGTGATGTCTAATACACAACCTTCTTCTTGTAGACTCGTGTTGGGCCTCCAAGCGCAGAGTTTTGTAGGACAGTAGCAATTTTCCCTCAAGTGGATGACCTAAGGTTTATCAATCCTTGGGAGGCGTAGGATGAAGATAGTCTCTCTCAAACAACCCTGCAACCAAATAACAAAGAGTCTCTTGTGTCCCCAACACACCCAATACAATGGTAAATTGTATAGGTGCGCTAGTTCGGCAAAGAGATGGTGATACAAGTGGAATATGGATGGTAGATATAGGTTTTTGTAATCTGAAACTATAAAAATAGTTAGGTAACTAATGATAAAAGTGAGCACAAACGCTATTGCAATGCTTAGAAACAAGGTCTAGGGTTCATACATTCACCAGTGCAAGTTCTCTCAACAATGATAACATAATTAGATCATATAACAATCCCTCAACATGCAACAAAGAGTCAATCCAAAGTCATTAATAGCGGAGAACAAATGAAGAGATTATTGTAGGGTACAAAACCACCTCAAAGTTATTCTTTCTGATCGATCTATTGGGCTATTCCTATAAGTGTCACAAACAACACTAGAGTTCGTACTAAAATAACACCTTAAGTGTTGGGGAACGTAGTATTTCAAAAAATTCCTACGATCATGCAAGATCTATCTACTAGATGCATAGCAACGAGAGGGGAGAGTGTGTGTACGTACCCTCGTAGACCGAAAGCGGAAGCGTCTAGTGACGCGGTTGATGTAGTCGAACGTCTTCGCGATCCAAATGATCCAAGTACCGAACGTACGGCACCTCCGCGTTCAGCACACGTTCAGCTCGATGACGTCCCACGAGCTCTTGATCCATTTGAGCGTCACGGGAGAGTTTCGTCAGCACGACGGCATGGTGACGGTGATGATGATGCTACCGGCGCAGGGCTTCGCCTAAGCACTACAACGATATGACCGAGGTGTGTATCTGTGGAGAGGGGCACCACACATGTCTAAAATCAACTTGTGTGTCTATGGGGTGCCCCCTCCCCATGTATATAAAGGAGGGAGGGGAGGAGGAGGCGACCAAGCAGGGGGCACGCCAAGGGAGTAGGAATCCTACTCCTAGTAGGAGTAGGTTCCACCCTTTCCTAGTCTTACTAGGAGAAAGGAGGAAAGAGGACGAATGGAGAAGGAAAGGGGGGCCGATCCCCCAAGTCCTAAACCAATTTGTTTTGGGCCAAGGGGGGGTGGGGTGGCGCCCCACCACATGCTTGCTGCCCTCTTTCTCCACTAGGGCCCAATAAGGCCCATAGACTCCCCGGGGGGTTCCGGTAACCTCCCGGTACTCCAATATTTATCTGGTGACCCCTAGAACCTTTCCGGTGTCCGAATATAACCTTCCAATATATCAATCTTTATGTCTTGGACATTCCGAGTCTCCTCGTCATGTCCGTGATCACATCCGGGACTCCAAAATATCTTCGGTACATCAAAACACATAAACTCCTAATACCGATAGTCATCGAACGTTAAGCGTGCGGACCCTACGGGTTCAAGAACTATGTAGGCATGACCGAGACTCATCTCTGGTCAATAACCAATAGCGGAACCTGGATGCTCATATTGGTTCCTACATATTCTACGAAGATCTTTATCGGTCAAACCGCATAATAACATACGTTGTTCCCTTTGTCATCGACATGTTACTTGCCCGTGATTCGATCGTCGGTATCATCATACCTAGTTCAATCTCATTACCGGCAAGTCTCTTTGCTTGTTTCGTAATACATCATCTCATGACTAATACATTAGTCATTTGCTTGCAAGGCTTATTATGATGTGTGTTACCGAGAGGGCCCAGAGATACCTCTCCGACACTCGAAGTGACAAATCCTATTCTTGATCTATGCCAACACCACAAACACTTTTGGAGACACCTGTAGAGCATCTTTATAATCACCCAGTTACGTTGAGACATTTGATAGCACACAAGGTGTTTCTTCGGTATTCGGGAGTTGCATAATCTCATAGTCATAAGAGCATGTATAAGTCATGAAGAAAGCAATAGCAGTAAAACTAAACGACCAAGTTGCTAAGCTAACGGATGGGTCTTGTCCATCACGTAATTCTCCTAATGATGTGATCCCGTTGATCAAATGACAACTCATGTCTATGGCTAGGAAACATAACCATATTTGATCAATGAGCTAGTCTAGTAGAGGCATACTAGGGATACTCTGTTTTGTCTATGTATTCACACATGTATTAAGTTTCCGGTTAATACAATTCTAGCATGAATAATAAACATTTATCATGATATAAGGAAATATAAATAAAAACTTTATTATTGCCTCTAGGGCATATATCCTTTAGTCTCCCACTTATACTAGAGTCAATAACCTAGTTCACATCGCCATGTGATTTAATATCGATAGTTCACATCGTTATGTGAATAACACCCACAATTCACATCGCCATGTGACCAACACCCAAAGGGATTACTAGAGTTAATAATCTAGTTCACATCGCCATGTGATTAACACCCAAAGAGTACTAAGGTGTGATCATGTTTTGCTTCGTGAGAGAAGTTTAGTCATCGGGTCTGTTACATTCAGATCCGTATGTATTTTGCAAATTTCTATGTCTACAGTGCTCTGCATGGAGCCACTCTAGCTAATTTCTCCCACTTTCAATACGTATCCAGATTGATACTTAGAGTCATCCGGATTAGTGTCAAAGCTTGCATCGGTGTAACTCTGTATGACGAACTCTTTATCACCTCCATAATCGAGAAACATTTCCTTGGTCATCCAGTAACTAAGGATAATTTTGAGCGCTGTCCAGTCATCTACTCCTGGATCACTTTTGTACCTCCTTGCCAAAATCATGGCAAAGTACACAGCAGGTTTGGTACACAACATGGCTTACTTTATAGAACCTATGGCTGAGGCATAGGGAATGACTTTCATTCATTCTCTACCTTCTGCTGTGGTCGGGTTGAGTCTTACTCAACTTCATACCTTGCAACACAGGCAAGAACTCTTTCTTTGACTGTTCCATTTTGAATTACTTCTAAAACTTGTCAAGGTATGTACTCATTGAAAAAACTTATCAAGCATCTTGATCTATCTCTATCGATCTTGATGCTCAATATGTAAGCAGCTTCACCGAGGTCTTTTTTTGAAAAACTCCTGTATGTTTTCCAGAAAAGTCTACATCATTTCTGATCAACAATATGTCATTCACATATACTTATCAAAAGGCTGTAGTGCTCCCACTCACTTTCTTGTAAATATAGGTTTCACCGCAAGTCTGTATAAAACTATATGCTTTGATCAACTTATCAAAGCGTATATTCCAACTCTGAGATGCTTGCACCAGTCCATAGATGGATCGCTGGAGCTTGCACATTTTGTTAGCACCTTTAGGATTGATAAAACCTTCTGGTTGCATCATATACAACTTTTCTTTAATAAATCCATTAAAGAACGCAGTTTTGTTATCCATTTGCCAGATTTCATAAAATGTGGCAATTGCTAACATGATTCGGACAGACTTAAGCATCGCTACGAGTGAGAAAATCTCATCGTAGTCAACACCTTTAACTTGTCGAAAACCTTTCGCAACAAGTCGAGTTTTGTAGACAGTAACATTACCATCGGCGTCAGTCTTCCTCTTAAAGATCCATTTATTTTCAATAGCTTGCCGATCGTCGGGCAAGTCAACCAAAGTCCACACTTTGTTCTCATACATGGATCCCATCTCAGATTTCATGGCCTCAAACCATTTTGCGGAATCTGGGCTCATCATCGCTTCCTCATAATTCGTAGGTTTATCATGGTCTAGTAACATGACTTCTAGAACCGGGTTGCCATACCACTCTGGTGCGGAACATATTCTGGTTGACCTACGAGGTTCATTAGTAACTTGATCTGAAGTTTCAGGATCATCATCATTAGCTTCCTCACTGATTGGTGTAGGAATCACTGGAACTAGTTTCTATGATTACCTCATCAAGTTCCACTTTCCTCCCACTCACTTCTTTCGAGAGAAACTCCTTCTCTAGAAAGTATCCATTTTTTAGCAACGAATATCTTGCCTTTGAATATTTGATAGAAGGTGTACCCAACCGTTTCCTTTGGGTATCCTATGAAGACACATTTCTCCGATTTGGGTTCGAGCTTATCAGGTTGAAGCTTTTTCACATAAGCATCGCAGCCCCAAACTTTAAGAAACAACAACTTTGGTTTCTTGCCAAACCATAGTTCATAAGGAGTTGTCTCAACGGATTTAGATGGTGCCCTTATTTAACGTGAATGCAGCTATCTCTAATGCATAACCCAAAACGATAGTGGTAAATCGGTAAGAGACATCATAGATCGCACCATATCTAATAAAGTACATTTACGACGTTCGAACACACCATTACGTTGTGGTGTTCGGGGTGGCGTGAGCTGTGAAACTATTCCACATTGTTTTAAATGAAGACCAAACTCGTAACTCTTGCCTCGGCGATTAGATCATAGAAACTTAATTTTCTTGCTACGATGATTCTCTACTTCACTCTGAAATTCTTTGAACTTTTCAAATGTTTCATACTTGTGCTTCATCAAGTAGATATACCCATATCTGCTCAAATCATCAGTGAAGGTCAGAAAATAACGATACCCGCCACGAGCCTCAACACTCATCGGTCCACATACATCAGTATGTATGATTTCCAACAAACCAGTTGCTCGCTCCATTGTTCTGGAGAATGGAGTTTTAGTCATCTTGCCCATGAGGCATGGTTCGCAAGCACCAAGTGATTCATAATCAAGTGATTCCAAGAGCCCATCAGCATGGAGTTTCTTCGTGCGCTTTACACCAATATGACCTAAACGGAAGTGCCACAAATAAGTTGCACTATCATTATCAACTTTGCATCTTTTGGCTTTAATATTATGAATATGTGTATTACTATGATCGAGATCCAACAAACTATTTCATTAGGTGTACGACCATCGAACGTTTTATTCATGTAAACAGATTAACAATTATTCTATGAGTTTAAATGAATAACCGTATTGCAACAAACATGATCAAATCATATTCATGCTCAACGCAAATGCCAAATAACATTTATTTAGGTTCTACACTAATCCCAAAAGTATAGGGAGTGTGCGATGATGATCTTATCAATCTTGGAACCAGTTTGAACACACATCATCACTTCACCTTTAACTAGGCTCTATTTATTTTGCAACTCTCGTTTCGAGTTACTAATTTTAGCGACTGAACCGGTATCAAATACCCAGGCGTTGCTATGAACACTAGTAAAGTACACATAAATAATCTGTATATCAAATATACCTTTGTTCACTTTGCCATCCTTCTTATCCACCAAGTATCTAGGGCAGTTCCACTTCCAATGACCATTTCCTTTGCAGTAGAAGCACTTAGTTTCAGGCTTGAGTATAGCTTTGGGTTTCTTCACGGGAGTGACAACTTGCTTGTCATTCTTCTTGAAGTTCCCCTTCTATCCCTTTGCCCTTTTCTTGAAACAAGTGGTCTTGTTAACCATCAACACTTGATGCTCTTTCTTGATTTCTACCTTCACTGATTTCAGCATCGCGAAGAGCTCGGGAATTACTTTCGTCATCCCTTGCATATTATAGTTCATCATGAAGTTCAACTAACTTGATGATAATGACCAGAGAACTTTCTCAATTACTATCTTATCTGGAAGATTAACTCCCACTTGATTCAAGCAATTGTAGTACCCAGACAATCTGAGCACATGCTCACTGGTTGAGCTATACTCCTCCATCTTGTAGGCAAAGTACAGTCAGAGGTCTCATACCTCTCCACATGGGCATGAGTATGTGATATGTCTCCAACGTATCTACTTTTCAAAACCCTTTTCCCCTTGTTTCGGACTCTAACTTGCATGATTTGAATGGAACTAACCCGGACTGACGCTGTTTTCAGCAGAACTGCCATGGTGTTGTTTTTGTGCAGAATAAAAAGTTCTCGGAATCGCCTGAAAATCAACGGAGAATTATTTCAGAAAATATAAAAAATATCTCCAAGAAGATCCTCACCGGGGGCCCACACCCTATCCACGAGGGTGGGGGGCGCGCCCCCCTGCCCAGGGCGCGCCCCCCTACCTCATGGGCCCCCCGATGCTCCACCGACGTACCCCCAGATCCTATATCTTCCATTTCGGGGAGAAAAAAAAATCAGGGAGAAGGAATTATCGCGTTTCAAGAGACGGAGCCGCCGCCAAGCCCTAATCTCTCTCGGGAGGGCTGATCTGGAGTCTGTTCGGGGCTCCAGAGAGTCGAGATCGTCGCCATTGTCATCATCAACCTTCCTCCATCACCAATTCCATGATGCTCACCGCCTTGCGTGAGTAATTCCATCGTAGGCTTGCTGGACGGTGATGGGTTGGATGGGATCTATCATGTAACCGAGTTAGTTTTGTTAGGGTTTGATCCCTAGTATCCACTATGTTATGAGATTGATGTTGCTATGACTTTGCTATGCTTAATGCTTGTCACTAGGGCCCGAGTGCCATGATTTCAGATCTGAACCTATTATGTTTTCATGAATATATATGTGTTCTTGATCCTATCTTGCAACTCTATAGTCACCTACTATGTGTTATGATCTGGCAACCCCGAAGTGACAATAATCGGGACCACTCCCGGTGATGACCATAGTTTGAGGAGTTCATGTATTCACTATGTGTTAGTGCTTTGGTCCGGTACTCTATTAAAAGGAGGCCTTAATATACCTTAGTATCCAATAGGACCCCGCTGCCACGGGAGGGTAGGACAAAAGATGTCATGCAAGTTCTTTTCCATAAGCACGTATGACTATATTCGGAATACATGCCTACATTGCATTGATGAACTGGAGCTAGTTCTGTGTCACCCTAGGTTATAACTTCTACATGATGAATTGCATCCAACATAATTTCCCATCACCGATCCAATGCCTACGAGCTTTACCTATATTGCTTGTTGCTCATTTACTTTTTCGTTGCTACTATCACAAAAACTACAAAAACACTATCGTTACTTTTATTGCTGCTATCGCCACTATCATATTACTTTGCTACTAAACTATCTTGCTACAGATACTAAGTTTCCAGGTGTGGTTGAATTGACAACTCAGCTGCTAATACTTAAGAGTATTCTTTGGCTCCCCTTGTGTCGAATCAACAAATTTGGGTTTAATACTTTACCCTCGAAAACTGTTGCGATCCCCTACACTTGTGGGTTGCCGGGGAGCATAGCTCTATTCTTTAAGTCACTTGGGATTTATATCTGTTGATCACTATGAAAAATTTTGAGGACTCAAACACCAAGATCTTACCCTCAACTACGAGGGGAGGTAAGGAACTGCCATCTAGCTCTTCACTTGATTCTCCTTTTGTTATGAGTAAACTTGCGACACCTACTCCTGCTATTCAATCTGATATGTCGTATGTTCTTGGTGATGCTACTTATTCTATGTATGATGAAACTACCTCTATGCCTAATACTGTGCCACTAGGTGAATTTCTAGATGAACAAATTGCTAAGGTTAGGGAGAGTTCAAATTTTGATGATATTTATGAAAGTGATGATGAAACTACTCCCAATAGATATGAATTGCCTGTTGTGCCTGAGGGTTATGTTATGGATGAAGAAACTGCTAGAGACTTTCTTGCTTGCAATGATAGATATGATCTTAAGAAGTTATTAGCTAAGCTGAAAGAAAAGTCCTTGAATTCTAGAATGAAACATGACCCTGCTTTTGGTACTTCACCTATCTGTGTTACTCATAAGGATTATGAATTTAGTGTTGATACTGAGTTAATTAATTTGGTTGAATCTGATCCTTTCCATGGCTACGAGTCTAAAACTGTTGCGGCACATCTTACTAAGTTGAATGATATAGCCTCCCTGTTTACCAACGATGAAAAGATTCGTTATTACTATATCCTTAAGTTGTTTCCGTTCTCGTTAAAGGGTGATGCTAAGACTTCGTTTAATTCTCTTGATCCTGGTTGTGTGCGTAGTCCCCAGGACATGATGTACTACTTCTCTGCTAAATATTTTCCCGCTCATAAGAAACAAGCTGCCTTACGGGAAATATATAACTTTGCTCAAATTGAAGAAGAGAGTCTCCCACAAGCTTGGGGGAGGCTTCTCCAGTTACTTAATGCTTTGCCTGATCATCCTCTTGAGATGCATGATATACTTGATGTCTTTTATAATGGACTAACCAATGCTTCCAGAGACCACCTGGATAGTTGTGTTGGTTGTGTTTCAGGGAAAGAATAGTGGAACAAGCTGAATTACTATTGAATAATATGCTGGCCAATGAAAATAATTGGACACTTCCTGAACCAGCCCCTAAGCCAACTCTGAAGAAAAGAGGTGTTCTATTTCTCAGTCCTGAAGATATGCAAGAAGCAAAGAAATCTATGAAAGAAAAAGGTATTAAAGCTGAAGATGTTAAGAACTTACCACCTATTGAAGAAATACATGGTCTTGATAACCTGACACATGTAGTAAATGTAAATTCTCTTTATAGATTTGATGAAGGTGATATTCCTCGTTATAAGTCTGCTAGCCAATGCTTAGATGAGTTTGACAATTTCATTGTGAAACAAGAAAACTTCAATGCTTATGTTGGTAGACAATTACAACACAATGCTTATATGATTGAACACTTGAGTGATTATCTGTCTAGAGCTAAAGGTGAACTGAAACTCATTAGTATACATGCTTCTATGGTTACCACTCAAGTAGAACAAGTACTTAAGGCTCAGAATGATTTGCTCAAGGAATTAAATAGTAAGAATAATGATAATGCCATTAGAGTTGTGACTAGAGGTGGTAGAATGACTCAGGAACCTCTGTATCCTGAAGGCCACCCTAAGAGAATTGAGCAAGATTCTCACAGAGCTAATTTAGATGCACCTAGTTCTTCTAAGAATAAGAAAAAGAAAAATCATAAGACTTTGCATGCTTATAGTGAACCTGTAGCTGACACACTTGAGAATCCCAATGATATATCTGTTTCTGATGCTGAGACACAATCTGGTAATGAACATGAACCTAGTGATAATATTAATAATGATGTTCATGATGATGCTCAACCTAGCAATGATAATGATGTAGAGATTGGACCTGCTGTTGATCTTGATAACCCACAATCAAAGAATCAACGTTATGATAAGAGAGACTTTGTTGCTAGGAAGCACAGTAGGGAAAGATAACCATGGGTTCAGAAACCCATGCCTTTTCGTCCGAAACCATCCAAGAAAAAGGATGATGAAGATTTTGAGCGCTTTGCTGAAATGATTAGACCTATCTTTTTGCGTATGCGTTTGACTGATGTGCTTAAAACAAATCCTTATGCTAAGTATATGAAAGATATTATTACCAACAAAAGAAAGATACCTGAAGTAGAAATCTCCACCATGCTTGCCAATTACACTTTTGAGGGTGGAATGCCTAAGAAATTAGGAGATCCAGGAGTACCTACTATACCTTGCTCCATTAAGAGAAACTATGTTAAAACTGCTTTGTGTGATCTTGGAGCCGGTGTTAATGTTATGCCTCTCTCTTTATATAGTAGACTTGACTTGAGTAAGTTGACACCTACTGAAATATCTTTGCAAATGGCTGATAAATCAACTGCTATACCTGTTGGTATTTGTGAGGATGTGCCTATTGTAGTTGCAAATGTTACTATTCTAACGGACTTTGTTATACTTGATATTCTCGAGGACGATAGTATGTCTATTATTCTTGGAAGACCATTTTTGAATACTGCAGGGCTTGTTATTGATTGCAACAAAGGCAATGTCAATTTTCATGTCAATGGTAATGAGCATACGGTACACTTTCCCAGGAAACAACCTCAGGTCCACAGTATCAATTATATTGGAAAAACTTCAACTATTACTATTGGAGGTTTTGAGTTTCCTATTCCTACTATCAAGAAGGCATAGGACATTCGTATTGTTGGGGACATACATATCCCCATTGAGGTAACCTAGTGTTATTCGAAAATTCTCCGGTTTCATGTTACTCGGAAAGAGTTTATTAACAAGACCCGATCAACCTTGTTAATGGATTCCTTTTGATGAGCATGGGATAGGTGAATCTAGATAGCACAACCTTCTGTACCCCCTTTTACTTTCTATTAATTAGGTTAAATAAAACAAAAATAGCATTGTCTGTCTGTTTCCAGACTTATCCATGCATTAAAAAAATATCCCGAAAATAAAAATTCTCCAAATGCCATGAAAATGAAATATGATTTTTTCTAGAATATTTAAGAAAATATGGCAGTGAAAACACAGCGAGGGGAGCCAGCACGTGGCCACGAGGGTGCAGGACGCGCCCCCTGCCCAGGGCGCGCCCCTGCCTCGTGGGCCCCACGTGGCCCCCCTCCACTTATTCCTACACCCATGCTCTTCTTCTTCCTCCCAAAAAAATCTCCAACCAGCCCAAACCCGAGTTCTAGCTCATCTTGCTGCCATTTTCGATCTCCTTGCTCAAAGGACCATTCACCAAACTATTTGGGGAGATTGTTCCTTGGTATGTGACTCCTCCATTGGTCCAATTAGTTCTTGTTCTAGTGCTTTATTTATTGCAAATTTATGCTGCTGTGGTGACCTTCTTATTGAGCTTGCATGTCAAATTTTCTTGGTCCCAAGTAGTTCTAATGCATGATATAGCCTCTAAGCACTTATAGGAGTTGTTGCTATCAATCTTGTTGAATTTGGTTAACTTTTATTTTGAAATAACTAAATTTTTTAGAAAATTTCAGAAAAATGTTTAGGAGAAACTTCCAAGGTGGTCCTTCAAGGAAGCAAGAACCGAGGCTCGTGTTCCGTGAGCCGGACGACGAACGACCAAGGGATGCTGATGTGCGGCCTTGTGAATGGCCGTCAGATGAATTCATGGGTCAGGCTGGCATCAGAGATGAATTTTACGCATATGTGCGCAACGCCGACCTCGAGGATTTCATACAAGATAAGTGCACTCAATACCATGGCTTAACTGATAGCTTTGTGAGAAGGTTTAAATTTTCATCTTCACGTAACTCTGACACTGTCCTGTTTGACCTTTATGATAAATCTTATACCTTGGATTTAGAGGATTTTAATGTTGCCTGCAAGCTCCCACAGTGGGGCAGTATGAGTGATCCACACAAATATGAATTTAGAGAATTCCTAGCTAGTATTACAATGGGGGAATCCAGGGACGTCACACAAGCTACCACGGGGAGCATACATTTTCCTGCTATTCATTAATTTGCTCTCTTTATCGGTAGATGCATAAACGGTAAAGATGAGGCTTGTCGCATGTGTGTCCTTGATCTTGTCGCATGTGTTCTCAGGAGTGATGTACTAGGTGATAGGCAATATAACTTGGGAGCAATTGTTGCACGTAGGCTCCACCATAGTGGTTTGCATGGAGATTTATTTGGTGGGATCTATGCTACCCGCATAGCCCGCTATCTTGGTGTGTCTGTGCACATGAATGATGAATCTTTACCTCCTGCTTATTTAGACTGCCATGCTATGACTAGTCACCGGTTTATAGAGTGGGATAATCAAACCCTCAAATATCGACTAATCTTTAATAGGCAGCATGCCATCCCTATTGTTCTTCCTGCCCCTACTTTGTTTAACTTTCAGGAAAAAGGGAGATACACTATAACTATGGAGGAAGCAAATGCTTATTATAACATGACGGAGGCAGCCCGCCTTCGAGCTGCAGCTCAGCATGCAGCATCTGCTGCGTCTCAGTACGACCCCAACTACAACTTTGGATATCCGTCAGGCCAATACTGGACATAGACCAACTTACATTCATGTTCACACTTATTCTAGTTGTCGGTGCTCACACTCTTTCACTGTACCATCCATGCTTAGTTTCAATTTCTTTTTCTTAGTCTTTTTCTTGTGTGCTAGAAAAACCCAGAAAAACAAAAAATATTAGTTGTAGCTTCTAGCTAGTTTACTTTTCTTGCTTGTAGTAGTAGTAACTAAAAAAAAAGAAAACCCAAAAAATATTTTCCGTTCTTCTTTTGCTTATTGGGAGCTTTCCCGTGTAAATAGTTTCTTTTCTTTTCTTTAGGGGTTGAGAGTAGAAGACCATGATTTAAAATGCTTAATGGCCCTCATATGCTTCGTTGTTGATTTAACCTTGAGCCATATTACCTTGTCTTCTCACTTGTAT
>LR738714.1:514152265-514188508 GCA_902687465.1 Secale cereale | reverse complement strand
AGGCTAGCAAAAGACTAGGAGCGACCAACTAAGAGAGCAATGATGGCCATAATCATGCAGAGCGACAAAGCAACATTGAATCGGGCATGGAAGTTATATCACTACTCAGAAATTAAAGATCATCAAGGCTTGATAGACTTTCTTTACAGTCTTAAATATGCGTGAGCATATGCCAAGTCAATCAAAATAAATTATTGGAGGAAGATATCACTAAACCATACCACATCATAGGAAAACAAATCATGCTGGTACTTCAATAACACATTAAGAACCCCCAGCTATTTGAGACTAACCATAAGAAAACATGAACTACTAAGCACCATTATGCACATAGCATTTTTATCATAGAAATATCAACCAATACCACAGAAGCCAACTCTCTTAACAAGATAAGCATGATAACTCAAGAGAGTTCCAGAAGCAACAACCTAAACAAAAGCTCTTAAAAAGATAAGCATGAAAACTAAGAGCTAAGCATGACAGCAGCTATGAAAAGATAAAGAACACACACAAGAAGATACGCATGCAAGCCTATGTTGTGTTCTACAGTGGAGTGGAGCGTGTTTCTCTCCCAAACAATGAAGGCTAGGATCCAACTTGTTAAGAACAGCAAGTAAAACTAAATAAACTAAAAAGAAAAGAGCAAGACGCTCCAAGCATAGCACATAACGCATGAAGTGATAAAAATATAGTGGAACGAAGGACGAACTGATAATTGTTGATGGAGAAGGGGATGCATGGGGGCATCCCCAAGCTTAGATGCTTGAGTCTCCTTGGATATTTCGTGGGGGTGCATGGGGGCATCCCCAAGCTTGAGCATTTGACACTCCTGAATCTTCTTTTATCATCTTCCCTCGCACACTTGAAAACTCCCTTCATACATAACTCATCATAATCTGATTAGAGAGGTTAGTACCCACAATAAACTAATTTTTCTCTACTGGAAACAAAGATATTCTTGAAGGTCTACTGTTTCTCAAGATCGCCAAAAAGTTTTTGCAAAGAAAAAGCAAGCTTAAGGTCTGCAAAACGAAGAAAAGACAGAACATGGCAGAATTTGTGAAAAACAAACCAGCAGGTAGTAAATAAATTTTTTGGGGTACTTCTGCAACTCAAATAAAAAAACTCAGAACGGACGCTCGAAAGCCAATTGTATAGAGCATGCTGTCAAAAAAATTCAGATCAAAAAGATTATCTGGTGATTTTATTCGAATTTTTCTTTCCAAGGACAGAATCTGTTTTCTGGACAGCATGTCACAACTTTTGAACTTTCTTGCAATCAGAGGCTAAAATTGGCACAAAGCTGAAAAATAAAGATACAATGATGTTGCTACAGTAGTAACAAACATCAAGACCACTAAAAACTGAAAGAACAAACTGAAAGCAAAGATAACAAGGGTTGTCTCCCTAGAGCTCTTTCTTTGTAGCCATAAAGATAGGCTTAAGACTTTAATGATGCTCTCGTAGGAATAAGAGTTGAAGAACAAAAGAGAGCATCAAGAAGCAAATACCAAACACATTTAAGCCTAACATGCTTCCTCTGCATAGGAATATTGCAATAGAACAATTCATTTAAGCACAAAGCAATAAGCATAGGGAGACAAAACAAGTGCAGCTTCAAAACCTTCAACATAAAGAGAGGGAACTTGATATTATTGAAATATCTATAAGCATATGTTCCCTTCTCATAATAATTTTCAGTGGGATCACGAATAACTCAACAATGTAAGCATTACATAAAGCATTGTTACCATGATCCACATGCAAAAAGGTACTCTTACTCTCCACATAAGCATAATCTTTCTCATTGGTAATAGTGGGAGTAGGACTATCATAAACAACTTGAACACTATAGATTAATTGTGTATTAGGAAGATGGTGTTCAACAAGAGAGTAATTCCCTCCATGATTATGACAAGTTTCATAAGGATAATTTCTCCTTATGTCATAGGTACCTTTATAATCACTATAGATTGGAGTTATAACATCATCATAGTAGAGAAGAGCATTATCATTGCTAGCAACTATATTTGTAAACATGTTGTCTTTATTCTTACTAGCAAAAGAATTATCAATTATCACATCACTAGTGGGTAAAGGATTTGCAATCCTATCATCCCCAAGCTTAGAGTTTTCCATATCATCACTTTCAGAGTTGGTACCAAAAAGATTTTCAAGATCATAAGTAGCATTATCATCATTTTCCCAATCACAATAAGTAACATGCATATCATAATCAAAATCATCTTCAATAGTACCTACGGATGTATCATCAAGATGATAATTAAGGCAATAAACTTCACCTTCTTCTTTAAACTTACAACCGTTAGGATAAAAGTTGATGGGAGGAATATGCTCAGGCCAGGTTGATACCCATTCTTCTTCTTTCTTGCTCCTCTTCCTCCTCCTCTTCTTTTTCTTCTTCACCTTAGGAGGGAGTGGTTGGAGATGAAGCTTCTCCACATATCCTGGTTTATCATTAGAAACAATAGGGGAAACTTGGGAGAAACTCTCCTTTTTATTAGCAGAAATATAACAGACATTTTTATACTTTGGTAAAGTTCCCTCCTTTCTAATCTTACTTATGTAATCATTTTTATGGCAATTAACAACACAATAGATATGGCAATTTTGCAAAGTGTTTTTTATTCCTATGGCATTAACATCTAGCCAAGAAGTCTTTTCTGATAACTCTTCACACATCAAAAATAACATAAGCTCATCATAAAGATCAGGGGTGATCATGTTATCACACAACTGGTTAACAGTTATGTTTTGAAAGTGCATGCATTGAAAATTAAAGTGACCCTCTATACAACAAAGTTCACAAGTAAAAGGATAAAGGTCACACAATTCTCTAGCAATTTTTTAATTCTTTGACCCAAGTGATTGTTCTTTCGTGCTTATGTTGCTTACAATACTTCTCTTCTTCAATCATAGGCCTTTCACAAGGTCTATCCACTCCACAAAAATTAACATGCTTATATAAAACTTCATTTTTAGGAATTGGATCATGCATGTTGCAATCATCATGAACAATTTCATTTTCTTTGCAAATCTCTTTAAAAGGTTCATGATGCTTGATCCAATCCTCCTTAGGCATATTAAGATGTGAAGCAAAAGATTTGAGGAAATCAACAAGGAGTTGAGAATCAAGCCCAAACTTAGCACTAAACTTATTAAAACTTGTAGTTTCAACAAAGGAGTTAATGCAATCATACTCATAAATTATACCTGACTCTTTACCTTTGTCGATCTCCCAATCTTCAGTGTTGCGTTGAATTCTTTCAAGGAGTTCCCATTTAGCATCAATCTTTTCGTTTGTGAAAGAACCTATAGAGGAAGCATCGAGCAAATCTTTATCCTGTCGAGAGAGCCTCGCATAGAAATTAGTAATAATCATATCTTTGGGGAGCCCATGGTTAGGACATTTTAGCATTAATGTTTTCAGTCTCCCCCAAGCTTGAGCTATGCTCTCTCCGTCATGAGGATAGAAATTATAAACATAATTCCTATTCTCATGGACTTCATGAAGAGGATAAAACTTGGAGTGAAAGAGAGACTGGATCTCTTCCCAATCCAGTAGGTGAGAGTCATCTAGTAGCCTATACCATTCCAATGCTTTTCCTTTCAGTGACAAGGCAAATAATTTCCTCATGACTCCATCTCTTGTCAAACCTGAAATCTTAAACAACTCACAAAGTTCTGTAAGTTTCAACAAATGAATACTAGGATTGACTGTCCCATCATGACAATCATTCCTAATTATTTCAATTATCCCAAGTGGTATTTGGAACGGGATACATTCAGTAGGTGGTGGAGACTTCTCTACCACGGGTGTGGTAAAGCGGCCTTCCCCAAGCAGCGAACTAAGAGTGCGGTTTTCCATAAACATAACTAGTGAAACTAAAAACAAGAAACGAAAAGATATAATTGCAAGATCTAAAGATATACCTTCAACCACTTACTTCCCCGGCAACGGCGCCAGAAATAGCTTGATGTCTACACACGCTTCTATTCTTGTAGACTATGTTGGGCCTCCAAGCGCAGAGGTTTGTAGGACAGCAGCAATTTCCCTAAAGTGGATGACCTAAGGTTTATCAAACTCAGGGAAGTAGAGGTTGAAGATGGTCTCTCTCAAGCAACCCTGCAACTAAGATACAAGAAGTCTCTTGTGTCCCCAACACACCTAATACAACTAGGAGTTGTATAGGTGCACTAGTTCGGCGAAGAGATGGTAAAATATGGATGATAGGAGTGGCAAAGCAAAATAATATAAATCTGTAATAAAAAGTGCAGCAAGCAAACAAGTGGTAAACGTGAGCACAAATGGTATTGCAATGGTGGAAACAAGGCCTAGGCTTCATACTTTCACTAGTGGCAACTCCCAACAACATTAACATAGTCTAATCACATGATATTTCCCATAAAACATGCAATGGAGACGCACTCGGAGGTCATTCCTTTGTGGTCAAGAGAGGACGAGAATTATGTAGGGCTACAAAAGCACACCTCTAAGTTCGTAGTTCTCAATCTATGGATTTCCCAATGTCACCGCGGCCATCCAAAGAGAGTACCACAATCACCACAACATATCTCAAGGATAGTCAAAGACAAGCACCAAGAGACTCTCAATCTTCAATCAACACACAAAAAAGAGGAAATCACTCATGAAAATATTCTTCTAATCCATGTCCAATAGACCGCTGTCACCTTGGTCTCGGGGATTATACTAGATAAAGACAAGTGAGTACATCAATCCAATACATAGAGGAAGGGGAAATATCATGGGATCACCCTAGATTAACATAACCTATGATCACAACGAAGATCACATCATGGGAGAGAGAATTGACCACATAGCTACTGGTAGAAACCTCAGCCCCGAGGAGGAACTACTCCCGCATCATGGAGGGAGGAAGCAACGTCGATGGAGATGAATTCGGGGGCACTTCCCCGTCCCGGCAGGATACCGGCACATGAATTCTGGTCCCCCGAAACTTGGTGGCGATGGCGGCGGAGATCGGAATTGCTTCTGGAGAAAAGGGTTCCGGAATTAGGGTTTCCGCGACGGGAGAATAAATAGGAGGCCAAGTAGGGCACCAGAGGAGGTGGGAGCCCCCCAGGCGGCCCCCCGGCGCGGCCAGGGGTGGGGCCGCGCCATCAGGGCGCCTGGGGCCCCTCTGGCCCCCTCTGGCCCCACTTCTGGCACATGGAAGCTTCTAGAGCGCTGATTTTTTATATATTTTTCCCGGAATTTTTCTGGCAATTTAAGTAATGGGAAAACCTGAAATACAAAAACAGCAGAAAACAGAAACTGGCACTGGGGTGCACTGAGTTAATAGGTTAGTCCAAATATGATCAAAAGTGTACGAAAGTGTATCAAAAGCATAGCAATATCACCCAAAACATGGATGGAGCAAGCAGAAATTATAGATACGTTTGGGACGTATCATTCACTTATATCTTTTGAGTTGAATAGTTTTTGCTCTAGTGCTTCACTTATATCTTTTAGAGCACGGTGGTGGTAATATTTTGTAGAAATTGTTTAACTCTCATGCTTCACTTATATCTATTTGAGAGTCTATTAAAACAACATGGTAATGTGTTTAGGCTAAAGAAACTAGTCGTCACATGATAGACATCCAATGTCAATATAGTAAAAAAAATCACACTAAGTGCATTGAATAGAAAAAGATGTTGGATGCTTGATAATTGTTTTGAGATTTGAGGATAGTGATATTAGAGTCATGCTAGTGGAGTTATTATAAAATTGGGAAATACTTGTGTTAAGGTTAGTGATTCCCATAGCATGCACGTATGGTGAACCGTTGTGTGACTAAGTTAGAGCATGAGGTATTTATAATGTGCCAACCTTTGTGTGGAGGTCGGGAGCGCGCGATGGTTAACTCCTACCAACCTCCCCCCTAGGAGCATGCGTTGATTACTTTGTTTTGATGACTCGTAGATTTTTTGCAATAAGTATACGAGTTCTTATGACTAATGTTGAGTCCATGGATTATACGCACTCTCACCCTTCCACCATTGCTAGCCTCTCTTGTACCGCGCAATTTTCGCCGGTGCCATAAACCCACTATATATCCTTCCTCAAAACAGCCACCATATTTTTCCTCAAAACAGCCACCATACCTACCAATCATGGCATTTCCATAGCCATTCCGAGATATATTGCCATGCAACTTTCCACCATTCCATTCATATGACACACATCATATTGTCATATTGCCATTGCATGATCATGTAGTTGACATCGTATTTGTGGCAAAGCCACCATGCATATTCTTTTATACATGTCACTCTTGTTTCATTGCACATACCGGTACACCGCCGGAGGCATTCATATAGAGTCATGCTTTATTGTTATAGTATCGAGTTGTAATATCGTGTTGTAATGAAAGTGTGATGATCATCATTATTAGAGCATTGTCCCATGGGAGGAAAGGCTAAATCTGTAAAGCCCCTCCGCAAAAAAAGAGAAAAAAAGAAAGGCCCTAGAAAAAAAAGAAAGGCCCAAAAAAAGAAGAAAAAAGAAAAAAAAGAAAAAAAAAGAAAAAAAAAGGGGGACAATTGCTACTATATTTTTCCACACTTGTGCTTCAAAGTAGCACCATGTTCTTCATTGTAGAGAGACTCTTGTTTAGTCACTTTCTTATACTAGTGGGAATTTTCATTATAGAACTTGGCTTGTATATTCCAACGATGGGCTTCCTCAAATGCCCTAGGTCTTCGTGAGCAAGCAAGTTGGATGCACATCCACTAGTTTCTTTTGTTGAGCTTCCATTCATATTTAGCTCTAGTGCATCCGTTGCATGGCAATCCCTACTCACTCACATTGATATCTATTGATGGGCATCTCCATAGCCCGTTGATATGCCTAGTCAATGTGAGACTATCTCCCTCCTTTTTGTCTTCTCCACAACCACTTCTATTCCACCCATAGTGCTATGTCCATGGCTCACGCTCATGTATTGCGTGAAAGTTGAAAGGTTTGAAAAGATAGAGTATGAAAACAAATGCTTTGCTGAAATCGGGGTTGTGCAAGATATGAATATTTTTGTATGATAACGAGGGAGCATATCCAACACTATATGATTTTGTAGGGATAACTTTTTTTAGCCATAGTATTATGAGAAGACATGATTGCTTTGTTAGTATTGCTTGAAGTATTATTATTTCTTATGTCAATATAGACTTTTATCTTGAATCCTTGAGATCTGAACATTCATGCCACAATTAAGAGAATTACATTGAAAAACTATATTGGTTAGCATTCCACATCAAAAATTCTTTCTTTATCATTTACCTACTCGAGGACGAGCAGGAATTAAGCTTGGGGATGCTTGATACATCTCCAACGTATCTATAATTTTTGATTGTTCCATGCTATTATTTATGAAGTCTTGGATGTTTAATGGGCTTTATCATTCACTTTTATATCATTTTTGGGACTAACTTACTAACCCAAACGCCCAGTCCAGATTGCTGTTTTTTTGCCTATCTCAGGGTTTTGCAGAAAAACAATACCAAACGGAGTCCAAACGGAATGAAACCTTCGCGAGAGATATTTTTGGAGAAAATCACGCCATAGGAACTTGAGAACCACGTCAGGGGATCGAGGATTGGCCCTCGAGGGTGGGGGGCGCGCCCCCCTTCCCAGGGCGCGCCCCCTGCCTCGAGGCCCACTCGAGCGTCCCCTGGTGCCCTCCTTCTTCCTATATAAGTCCACATACCCCAGAAACTCCGTGAACAGAGAAAAAACCCTAATTCCACCGCCGTAGCTTCTGTTCCCGTGGAGATCCCATCTTGGAACCTGTTCCGGAGCTACACCGGAGGGGGATCTATCACGGAGTCCTTCATCATCATCATCATCGCCCTCACCATGAGTTGTGAGTAGTATCTAGATGGCTTCTTCTCTCTCTGGGTCTCAATACAAAGTTCTCCTCGGTTTTCGAGGAGATCTATTTGATGTAATCTATTTTTGCGGTGTGTTTGTCGAGATCCGATGAATTGTGAGTTTACGATCAAGGTTATCTATGAAAGATATTTGGTTCTTCTCTGAACTTTTTATGTTTGCTCATAATATCCTTGCAAGTCTCTTCGAATTATTAGTTTGGTTTGGCCTACTATATCTACAGTTCTTGCAATGGGAGAAGTGCTTGGCTTTGGGTTCAATCTTGCGGTGTCCTTTCCCAGTGACAGTAGGGGCAGCAAGGCACGTATTGCATTGCTGCCATCGAGGATAAAAAGATGGGGTTTACATCATATTGCTTGAGTTTATCCCTCTACATCATGTCATCTTGCTTAAGGTGTTACTGTGTTCGTATGAACTCAATACACTAGATGCATGCTGGATAGCGGTCGATGTGTGGAGTAATAGTAGTAGATGCAGGCAGGAGTCGGTCTACTTGTCTCGAACGTGATGCCTATATACAATGATCATGCCTAGATAGTCTCATAATTATTCGCTTTTCTATCAATTGCTCGACAATAATTTGTTTACCCGCCGTAGAATATCGCTATCATGAGAGAAGCCACTAGAGAGAACTATGGCCCTCGGGTCTATTCTCAACATATCAATCTACATCTACTTTACTTTTATCGCTTTTATTTGATGTTTTATTAAACGAAAAATACCGAAAATATAAACTATCATCTCTATCAGATCTCACTTTCGTAAGTGACCGTAAAGGGATTGACAACCCCTTATCGCGTTGGCTGCGAAGTTCTTATTTGTTTGTGCAGGTGCGAGGGACTCGCGCGTGGTCTACTACTGGATTGATACCTTGGTTCTCAAAAACTGAGGGAAATACTTACGCTACTGTGCTGCATCTCCCTTTCCTCTTCGAGGGAATACACCACAAGCTCAAGAGGTAGCAGGGTTTGATCCCTAGTATCCACTATGTTTTGAGATTGATGTTGCTATGACTCTGCTATGCTTCATGCTTGTCACTAGGGCCCGAGTGCCATGATTTCAGATCTGAACCTATTATGTTTTCATGAATATATGTGTTTTCTTGATCCTATCTTGCAAGTCTATAGTAACCTACTATGTGTTATGATCCGGCAACCCCGAAGTGACAATAATCGGGACCACTCCCGGTGATGACCATAATTTGAGGAGTTCATGTATTCACTATGTGTTAATGCTTTGGTCTGGTACTCTATTAAAAGGAGGCCTTAATATCCCTTAGTTTCCTATAGGACCCCGCTGCCACGGGAGGGTAGGATAAAAGATGGCATGCAAGTTCTTTTCCATAAGCATGTATGACTATATTCGGAATACATGCCTACATTGCATTGATGAACTAGAGCTAGTTCTGTGTCACCCTAGGTTATAACTTCTACATGATGAATTGCATCCGACGTAATTTCCCATCACCGATCCAATGCCTACGAGCTTTACCTATATTGCTTGTTGCTCATTTACTTTTTCGTTGCTACTATCACAAAAACTACAAAAACACTATTGTTACTTTTATTGTTGCTACCGCCACTATCATATTACTTTGCTACTAAACTATCTTGCTGCAGATACTAACTTTCCAGGTGTGGTTGAATTGACAACTCAGCTGCTAATACTTAAGAGTATTCTTTGGCTCCCCTTGTGTCGAATCAACAAATTTGGGTTTAATACTTTACCCTCGAAAACTGTTGCGATCCCTGATGGCTTCTCGCCCCTCGTTGGTTACCCCAAGTGGAAGGTTTGAGATGCAGTGTAGCGGAAGTTTTCCCTTGGCAAAGATACCAAGGATCGATTTCCCTGAGACTCCCAGTTTCAACAAGAAGGTGTCAACTGCTAACGGCGCCAGATATTAGCAATCAACATGGACCTGCACACAGATACAAATAACTTTGCTCCCAACGAGTACAGAGAGGTTGTCAATCCCTCCGGCCTTGTCGTTTACAAAGGATTAAACGCAAGTGATAATAGTGATAGATATTGCTGCAATAGTAAGTAAAAACGGAAAGTAAATAGCGGATATGATCAGTGATGGTAATATGGACCGGAGTCCCATGATGTTCACTAGTGATGTCTCTCTCCCAAAAGACGATAAAACAGCTATGTGAGGTAAACGAATTACAGCTGGGCAATTGACAGGACCATGTGCGCAAACCAATGCTGACTAAGTTGCAAGAAAGGTAGAGGTTCAAAGCATGGGCGGTACGCCAAGGCAAGTAGACCGAAACCCATCTGCATCTACTACTAATCATCCACCTTGAGATATCTATCCAGAACATCTCGCTGGTATTAAGTTGCGAGTCCCACCCATAGTGTAAACTCAAAGCAACAGACAACTGCATTAAAAGAACTTTGCATAAAGTAAACAATCCTTGCACCCGCGGGCAGAAGCACCGTTGTTTTCCCCCTTGTGGAAACATCACATCCCCTAGACTCATGTTTCTGTCACTCAAGCTAGTCATCGAGGGGCATGAACCCACAATCAAGCATAACGTTCCCTCTTGGAGTCACTACCTATTACTTGGCCAAAGCAATAATAACAACGGAGAACATGCAAGAATTACTTACGAACATAAATATAAAAGAGGTGAATCAAATATATTACTCAAACACAATCTGAACATAATCTCACAATCCATCGGATCCCAGCAAACTCATCATAGCAACATCATAAGGATTACATATGTGCCTCGATTATGTAGGGCAGCTCACGAGGACTAATTAGTGAAGCACAAGAACGGGAGGAGAACATCACATAGCTACTGGTCATGGACCCATGGTCCAAGGGAGACTACTCACAACTCATCCGGGAGGTGTCCATGGTGGTGGAGAAGCTCCATGGAGGGGGCCGCGCCACCAGGGCACCTAGAGCCCTGGTGGCCCCCCTCCGGCTGTACTTCGGGTGCCGGGAAGCTTCTGGAACGCTGATTTTTTATATAATTTTTCCGGGATTTTTCTGGCAGTTCTCATAATGGGAAAACCTGAAATACAAAAACAGCCGAAAACAGAAACTGGCACTGGGGTGCACTGAGTTAATAGGTTAGTCCAAATATGATCAAAAGTGTATGGAAGTGTATAAATATCATAGCAATATCACCCAAAAGAGGCATGGAGCAAGCAGAAATTATAGATACGTTTTGGACGTATCAACATCCCCAAGCTTAATTCCTGTTCGTCCTCGAGTAGGTAAATGATAACAAGAATATTTTCTGTGGTGACATGCTATTAACCATATAGGACTTTTCATAGTCATATGACAAAAGCTTACTGAGAAAATGAATCTGTAGTAATTAAGTTGCCTCACGAGAAAATCACAAAGAACTGAAAGTTTTACAATATGATACTGAAACATCAAATAGATTTGTAATGAGCATGGTGTGGAAATATGATAAAGTGATATCTCGCTTGCCCCCTTTAGTGAAGCAAAACATAAATGCAGGGGCACCTCCAAGGTTTAAGTGATGACTAGATACAATCATTTCAAAATAAACGATATCACAATCATGCAAAAGGCAATGCTACTTTGGGACAATGCACATTACACTCAGAATGACAATCATGCTCTCAGTAGTTGGTGCTTTAAAAGAAGGTGGAGACTCTCGAACCGTGGCTTTTGTTGGCAAGGTTGAAAACCCGCAGTCGAAAACAAAGACAAAGCATGTACCAGAGCTCTTGGTTTTAAAAACAGAGGTAATAATTATTTTTTAGATTATGCATGTTCCGTCAACGAATGCTAGCAGACAACTCAATCACTTCTTGAGATGGACAAGTTTCGAGGAACGGCTCCCGAATGAGGACGATCACATCCTCTTAATCTCCTTTGTTTATCACTGCCAAAGTTTTCTGATTTCTCATGAACAAAGCGTGAAGGAGGGTTTGTTTGTTATATTATTTTTTTGAGCCGGGCGCACTCAATGCCAGTTCCTTCTCGTATTATGGGTTTGCACATTATACATGCAATCCCGGGGTGAAGCTTGTCCAACTTAAAAAGATCATGAATTAACTACTACTTCCTCATGAACTTAAAACAGAGGCACAAAATAGGAATGCTTTTCTTTGAATAATTTCGAGATGGTACATGCAAGTCTCTGTTAGGAATGGCAGGTAAATACCATGTAGGAAGGTATGGTGGACTCATATGGCATAACTGGTTTAAAAGAATTTGGATGCACAAGCAGTCAGTCCGCTTAGTACAGGTGAAGGTTAGCAAAAGACTGGGAGCGACCAACTAAAGGAGCAATGACGGTCATAATCATGCAGAGCGACAAAGCAACATTGAACCAGGCATGGAAGTTATATCGCTACTCAGAAACAAAAGATCATCAAGGCTTGACAGACTTTCTTTACAGTCTTAAATATGCGTGAGCATATGCCAAGTCAATCAAAGTAAATTCTCGAAGGAAGATATTACTAAACCATACCACATCATTGGCAAACAAATCATGTTGGTACTCCAATAACACATTGGGAACCCCCCAGCTATTTGATACTAACCATAAGAAAACATGAACTACTAAGCACCATTATGCACGTAGCATCTTTATCATAGACATATCAACCAATGCAACGACAGCAAACTCTCTTAATAAGATAAGCATGATAACTAAAGAGATTTCAAGCAACCAACTAAACAAAAGCTCTTTAAAAAGATAAGCATGAAAACTAAGAGCTAAGCATGATAGTAGCTATTGAAAGACAAAGAACACACACAGCAAAGATAAACATGAAAATTCTATGTTGTGTTCTAGGTAGAAGTGGAGCGTGTTTCTCTCCCACATAAAGAATGCTGAGTTCCGACTCGTTATGAAAAGCTAAAGAAAACTAAAAAGGAAAACTAAAAGCAAGACGCTCCAAGCATAGCACATAACACATGAAGTGATAAAAATATAGTGGAACGAAAGACGAACTAATAATGTTGATGGAGAAGGGGATGCACGGGGGCATCCCCAAGCTTAGACGCTTGAGTCTCCTTGAATATTTCTTGGGGGTGCATGGGGGCATCCCCAAGCTTGAGCGTTTGACACTCCTGGATCTTTTTATCATCTTCCCTCGCACACTTGAAAACTCCCTTCATACATAACTCATCATAATCTGATTAGCGAGGTTAGTACCCATAATAAAATAATTGTTCCTTGCTGGAAATAAGGATATTCTTGAAGGTCTACTGTTTCTCAAGATTGCCAAAAGGTTTTTGCAAAGAAAAAGCAAGCTCTAGGTTTGCAAAATGAAGGAAAGGCAAAACGGGACAGAATCTGTGAAAAACAGAACATCAGGTAGTAATTGATTTTTTCGGGGCACTTCTGCAACTCTAATCAAAAAACTCAGAACAGACGCACGAAAGACAATTATATAGAGCACGCTGTCGAAAAAATTCAGACCAAAAACATGATCTGGTGATATTATACGAATTTTTCTATCCAATGACAGAATTTGTTTCCTGGACAGCACGTCACAACTTTTGAACTTTCTAGCAATCAGAGGCTACACTTGGCACAAAGTTGAAAAGCAAAGATACAATGATGATGCTACTGTAGTAACAACATCAAGACACAAAAGCAAAATAAAAATTTATTCATGTGGGCTGCCTCCCAAAAGCGCTTTCTTTTATGCCTTTAAGCTAGGCATAATGCATAGAGGTCAAGTTGTATCAATTGAACCATCATCAAGATCATCAAAAAGCTCTTCAATAATACAACTAGTCTTAAGAGGACTTTCAAATAAAGGCCTCATAGAGATACTTCTAGGGAGAAGACCAAAAGGATAAAAGTCAAGGGAAGATTCATTTATAAATTCATCAAAGAGAGGTGTTTCTTCCAAAGTCTTTACAGTTTCAACCCCTTTGGCAATAGATGGATTACTTTTAGAACGGGGAGCCTTTGGAACATGAACGAACTTAGGCTCCCTCTTTGCCGGAGTTTCTACCTTTTTGGTTTTGATTGAGGAGAAAGTAGTTCCTAGAGTATCAAAGATTTCCTCAATCTTGTCTATCCTAGAAGAGTCCAAGTCTTTGGATTTGATGGTCTCCAAAGTTTTGAAAATTTTATGCATGGAGCTATCAAGCCTATTCAAATTCCCTTGGATCTTACGATCCAACTCATTTATCTTATTAATGTTTGGCATCTCTAGCTCTATCTTTTCAAGATTTTTCATAATGTGAGCTAGGGTGATGTCCTCTTGAATGCCAACAACAAGGGGATTCCCTACAAGATTTTCAATAATACTAAGAGACTCCCAAACTGGGGCCTCTAGGAAATTCCCATTGATAGCAGTATCTAGAATAAACCTATTCCAAGAAGTAATTCCAACATAAAAGTTTCTAAGCAGGATAGTAGTAGGTTGCTTCTTGGTGGCTCTTTTTTTAGAATCATTAATTCTATACCAGGCATCTTTCAGACTTTCCCCACCTCTTTGTTTAAAGGTGAGAACTTCTGCCTCGTCAAAGACAAAAGGACCCGACATAATGACAACTAAAGAATGAGATAACTATTTTTCTGATTTTCGATAAAAGATACTAAAGCAAAACTGAAAGGTAAACTAACAAGACTATAAAGCAAAGGTAAAAGATAGCGTGCAACTCCCCTATCCTGAAGAGTGGAGTCCCCGGAAACGGCGCCAGAAAACTTTGCTTGATGGCTTCTCGCCCCTCGTTGGTTACCCCAAGTGGAAGGTTTGAGATACACTATAGCGGAAGTTTTCCCTTGGCAAAGATACCAAGGATCGATTTCCCTCAGACTCCCAGTTTCAACAAGAAGGTGTCAACTGCTAACGGCGCCAGATATTAGCAATCAACGTGGACCTACACACGGATACAAATAACTTTGCTCCCAACGAGTACAGAGAGGTAGTCAATCCCTCCGGCCTTGTCGTTTACAAAGGATTAAACGCAAGTGATAATAGTGATAGATATTGCTGCAATAGTAAGTAAAAGCGGAAAGTAAATAGCGGATGTGATCAGTGATGGTAATATGGACCGGAGTCCCATGATGTTCACTAGTGATGTCTCTCTCCCAAAAGACGATAAAACAGCTATGTGAGGTAAACGAATTACAGCTGGGCAATTGACAGGACCATGTGCGCAAACCAATGCTGACTAAGTTGCAAGAAAGGTAGAGGTTCAAAGCATGGGCGGTACACCAAGGCAAGTAGACCGAAATCCATCCGCATCTACTACTAATCATCCACCTTGAGATATCTATCCAGAACATCTCGCTGGTATTAAGTTGCGAGTCCCACCCATAGTGTAAACTCAAAGCAACAGACAACTACATTAAAAGAACTTTGCGTAAATTAAACAATCCTTGCACCCGCGGGCACAAGCACCGTTGTTTTCCCCCTTGTGGCAACAGCACATCCCCTAGACTCATGTTTCTGTCACTCAAGCAAGTCATCGAGGGGCATGAACCCACAATCAAGCATAACGTTCCCTCTTGGAGTCACTACCTATTACTTGGCCAAAGCAATAAATAACAACGGAGAACATGCAAGAATTACTTACGAACATAAATATAAAAGAGGTGAATCAAATATATTACTCAAACACAATCTGAACATAATCTCACAATCCATCGGATCGCAGCAAACTCATCATAGCAACATCATAAGGATTACATATGTGCCTCGATCATGTAGGGCAGCTCACGAGGACTAATTAGTGAAGAACAAGAACGGGAGGAGAACATCACATATCTACTGGTCATGGACCCATGGTCCAAGGGAGACTACTCACAACTCATCCGGGAGGCGTCCATGGTGGTGGAGAAGCTCCCGGTGGTGATCCTCCCCTCCGACAGGGTGCCAGGAAGAGTTCTCCTGGTGCTCCCGATCTTGGAAGCGCGGCGGCGGTGGAACAGAGATGAGATCGCGAAAAAGGGTTCCTGTCTCGAGGGTTTCGGGACACGATATAAATATATGCCAAAGGGGGGCATCAGACGAGGCTCGGGGGGCCCAGGCACCCCCCGGCGCGGCCAGGAGGGGGGCCGCGCCACCAGGGCGCCTGGAGCCCTGGTGGCCCCCCTTCGGCTGTACTTCGGGTGCTGGGAAGCTTCTGGAACGCTGACTTTTATATAATTTTTCCGGGATTTTTCTGGCAGTTCTCGTAATGGGAAAACCTGAAATACAAAAACAGCCGAAAACAGAAACTGGCACTGGGGTGCACTGAGTTAATAGGTTAGTCCAAATATGATCAAAAGTGTATGGAAGTGTATAAATATCATAGCAATATCACCCAAAAGAGGCATGGAGCAAGCAGAAATTATAGATACGTTTTGGACGTATCAATCCCCTACACTTGTGGGTTATTAGTATGAAATAATAATTTCAACTCTTAGGAACATCTTATTTGCTCCGTGGCATTCAAATTTTTTTTGAAGTCCCGGTTCTATGCCGTAAAGCATGGTGCACTAAACTATGAAGTAGTTATCATACCGAGCTTTTGTCAAAAGTTAATAATGTCTGCATCTGCTCTTCCAATAGGTTTGTCACCTAGTGGTGCATTAAGGACATAATACTTTTGTGCAGCAATGAGGATAATCCTCAGATCATGGACCTAGTCCGCATCATTTCTACTAACATCTTTCAACTTAGTTTTCTCTAGGAACATATAAAAAATAAACAGCGAGCAACATTACGAGCTATTGATCTACAACATAGATATGCTAATACTACCAGGACTAAGTTCATGATAAATTAAAGTTTAATTAATCATATTTTTAAAGAACTCCCACTTAGATAGACATCTAAATGATCACGTGATCCAAATCAACTAAACCATGTCTGATCATCACGTGAGATGGAGTAGTTTTCAATGGTGAACATCTTATGTTGATCATATCTACTATATGATTCACGCTTGACCTTTCAGTCTCCAGTGTTCCGAGGCCATGTATGTACATGCTAGGTTCGTCAAGTGTAACCTGAGTATTCTGCATGTTCAAAACTGTCTTACACCCGCTGTATTTGAACGTAGAGCTTATCACACCCGATCATCATGTGGTGTCTCAGCACGACGAACTTTCGCAACGGTGCATACTCAGGGAGAACACTTGTACCTTGAAATTTTGTAAGGGATCATCTCATAATGCTACCATCATAATAAGCAAAATAAGAAGCATAATAAGATAAACATCACATGCAATCAAAATATGTGACATGTTATGGCCATCATCATCTTGTGCTTTTGATCTCCATCTCCAAAGCATCGTCATGATCTCCATCGTCACCGACTTGACACCATGATCTTCATCGTAGCGTCGTGGTCGTCTCGTCAACTATTGCTACTACTACTATCGCTAACTCATAGTGATAAAGTAAAGCAATTACATGGCCTTCGCAATTCATACAATAAAGAGACAACCATAAGGCTCCTGCCGGTTGTCGATAACTTTACAAAACATGATCACCTCATACAATAACGTATAACTCATCATGTCTTGACCATATCATATCCAACATGCCCTGCAAATATAAGTTAGATGTCCTCTACTTTCTTGTTGCAAGTTTTACGTGGCTGCTACGAGCTTAGGAAGAACCGTTCTTACCTACGCATACAAAAACCACAATGATTTTTCGTCAAGTATGTGCTGTTTTAACCTTCACAAGGACCAGGCGTAGCCACACTCGATTCAACTAAATTGAGAGAGACAGACACCCGCCAGTCACCTTTAAGCAACGAGTGCTCGTAACGGTGAAACCAGTCGCGCGTAAGCGTACGCGTAATGTCGGTCCGGGCCGCTTCATCTCACAATACTGCCGAATCAAAGTATGACATGTTGGTAAACAGTAAGACTGTTATCGCCCACAACTCATTGTGTTCAACTCATGCATAGTATCGCCCATAGACCTGGATCATCTTGCCACTGTTGGGGAACGTAGTATTTCAAAAAAAATCCTACGATCACGCAAGATCTATGTACTAGATGCATAACAACGAGAGGGGAGAGTGTGTCTACATGCCCTCATAGACCGAAAGCGGAAGCGTCTAGTGACGCGGTTGATGTAGTCGAACGACATCGTGATCCAACCGATCCAAGTACCGAACGTACGGCACCTCCGCATTCACACACGTTCAGCTCGATGACGTCCCATGAGCTCTTGATCCAGTTGAGCGTCACGGGAGAGTTTCGTCAGCACGACGGCGAGGTGACGGTGATGATGATGTTACCGACGCAGGACTTTGCCTAAGCACTGCAACGATATGACTGAGGTGTGTATCTATGGGGAGGGGCACCACACACGGTTAAAATCAACGTGTGTGTCTATGGGGTACCCCCTCCCCATGTATATAAAGGAGGGAGGGGATGAGGAGGAGACCAAGCAGAGGGCGCACCAAGGGAGTAGGAATCCTACTCCTAGCAGGAGTAGGTTCCACCCTTTCCTAGTCCTAGTAGGAGAAAGGAGGAAAGAGGAAGAAGGGAGAAGGAAAGGGGGACCGGCCCCCAAGCCCTAAACCAATTCGGTTTGGGACAAGGGGGCCGCGCCCCACCACATGCTTGCTGCCCTCTTTCTCCACTAGTGCCCAATAAGGCCCATAGACTCCTCGGGGGGTTCCGGTAACCTCCCGGTACTCCGATATTTATCCAGTGACCCCCGGAACCCTTCCGGTGTCCGAATATAACCTTCCATTATATCAATCTTTATGTATCGGACATTCCGAGACTCCTCGTCATGTCCATGATCACAACCGGGACTCCGAACTACCTTCGGTACATCAAAACACATAAACTCATAATACCGATCGTCATCGAACATTAAGCGTGCGGACCCTACGGGTTCGAGAACTATGTAGACATGACCGAGACTCATCTCCGGTCAACAACCAATAGCAGAACCTGGATGCTCATATTAGTTCCTACATATTCTATGAAGATCTTTACCGGTCAATCCGCATAACAACATACGTTGTTCCCTTTGTCATCGGTATGTTACTTGCCCGAGATTCGACCGTCGGTATCATCATACCTTGTTCAATCTCGTTACCGGCAAGTCTCTTTACTCATTCCGTAATACATTATATCGTGACTAACTCATTAGTCATTTGCTTGCAAGGCTTATTATGATGTGTATTACCGAGAGGGCCCAGAGATACCTCTCCGACACTCGGAGTGACAAATCCTATTCTTGATCTATGCCAACACCACAAACACTTTCGGAGACACCTGTAGAGCATCTTTATAATCACCCAGTTACGTTGTGACGTTTGATAGCACCCAAGGTGTTCCTTCGGTATTCGGGATTTGCATAATCTCATAGTCATAGGAACATGTATAAGTCATGAAGAAAGCAATAACAGTAAAACTAAACGAACAAGTTGCTAAGCTAACGGATGGGTCTTGTCCATCACATCATTCTCCTAATGATGTGATCCCGTTGATGAAATGAAAACTCATGTCTATGGCTAGGAAACATAACCATCTTTGATTAATGAGCTAGTCTAGTAGAGGCATACTAGGGATACTTTGTTTTGTCTATGTATTCACACATGTATTAAGTTTCCGGTTAATTCAATTCTAGCATGAATAATAAACATTTATCATGATATAAGGAAATATAAATAACAACTTTATTATTGCCTCTAGGGCATAATTCCTTCATTAAAACACACATCAACCAAAACCCTAATGTCACCTAGATACTCCAATGTCACCACAAGTATCCGCGGGTTTGATTATACGACATGCATCACACAATCTCAGATTCATCTATTCAAACCAACACAAAGAACTTCAAAGAGTGCCCCAAAGTTTATACCCGAGAGTCAAGACGAAAACGTGTGCCAACCTCTATGCATAATTTCACAAGGTCACTGAACCCGCAAGTTGATCACCAAAACACACATCAAGTGGATCACGTGAATATCCCATTGTCACCACAGATAAGCACATGCAAGACATACATCAAGTGTTCTCAAATCCTTAAGGACTCAATTCGATAGGATAACTTCAAAGGTAAAACTCAATCCATTATAAGAAGGTAGAGGGGGAGAAACAACATAAGATCCAACTATAATAGCAAAGCTCCCGGTACATCAAGAACATGCCAAATCAAGAACACGAGAGAGAGAGAGAGATCACACACATAGCTACTGGTACATACCCTCAGCCCCGAGGGTAAACTACTCCCTCCTCGTCATGGAGACCGCCGGGATGATGAAGATGGCCACCGGTGATGATTTCCCCCTCCGGCAGGGTGCCGGAACAGGGTGCTGATTGGTTTTTGGTGGTTACAGAGGCTAACAGCAGTGGAACTCCCGATCTAGGTTTATTTTTGGTGTTTCCAGTATTTATAGGAATCTTTGGTGTTAGGGGCAAGTCAGGGGGACCCACGAGGCGGCCACAAGGTAGGGGGGCGCCCCCACCCCTGTGGTGGCCTCGTGGCTCTTCTGGTCCACCTCCGGCACTCCGTGGGCTTGTTTTGGTCCATAAAAAATCATTGAAAAGTTTCATTCATTTTGGACTCCGTTTGATATTCCTTTTCTGTGAAACTCAAAAACAAGGACAAAAACAAAAACTGGCACTGGGCTCTAGGTTAATAGGTTAGTCCCAAAAATCATATAAAATAGCATATAAATGCATATAAAACGTCCAAGATAGATAATATAATAGCATGGAACAATCAAAAATTATATATACGTTGGAGACGTATCAAGCATCCCCAAGCTTAATTCCTGCTTGTCCTCGAGTAGGTAAATGATAAAAATAGAATTTTTGATGTGGAATGCTACACAATATATTTATTAATGTAATATTCTTTATTGTGGCATGAATTTTCAGATCCATAAAACTCAAAAGAAAAAAATTCTCAATATCAAAACATTAATTCTTTAATCATACAAAAAGCAATCTACAAAGCTTCAAAAATAACATGGCTAAAGAACGTTATCCCTACAAATAATATAGTCCTTATGCTCCCTTTTCTTAACACAAAGCACCCCCTCATGCCCATCCCGGAGTTAGCCAAGAAATTGCTTTCATACTCTACTCTTTAAAACTTTTCAACACTTCACGCGATATATGAGCGCGAGCCATGGACATAGCACTATGGGTGGAGTGGAGGTGGTAATAGACAAATGGTGAGAGAAAGTCTCACATCAACTAGGCAAATCAATGGACTATGGAGATGTCCATCAATCGATATCAATGTGAGTGAGTAGGGATTGCCATGTAACGGATGCACTAGAGCTATAAGTGTATGAAAGCTCAAAAAGACAACTAGTGGGTGTGCATCAACTTGCTTGCTCATGAAGACCTAGGGCATTTGAGGACGCCCATCATTGGAATATACAAGCCAAGTTCTTTAACGAAAAATTCCCATTAGTGATATATGAAAGTGACAACATAGGATACTCTCTATCATTAAGAACATGGTGCTACTCTGAAGCACAAGTGTGGAAGAGGATAGTAACATTGTCCTTTCTCTCTTTTTCTCTCATTTTTTGTGCTCTTTGGCCTCTTTTTTTATTTGGGCTTCATTGGCCTATTTTATTTTTGATAACCTCACATGGGACAATGTTCTAATAATGATGATCATCACACTTACAACTCGATATTACAACTCGATACTAGAACAAAGATATGACTCTATATGAATACCTCCGGCGGTGTACCGGGATGTGCAATTACCAAGAGTGACATGTATACAAAATATGAACGATGATTTTGCCACAAATACTATGTCAACTACATGATCATGCAAAGCAATATGACAATGATGAAGCGTGTCATAATAAACGGAACGGTGGAGTTACATGGCAATATATCTCTTAATGGCTATGGAAATGCCATAATACATCAGTATGGTGGCTGTTTTGAGGAAGGTATAAGGAGGGTTTATGCACATAGACGAATGTTGCGCGGCACTAGAGTGGCTAGAAAGGTGGAAGGGTGAAAGTGCGTATAATCCATGGACTCACATTAGTCATAAAGAAGTCACATACTTATTGTAAAAATCTATTTAGCCCTCAAAGCAAAACACTACGATGCATGCCCCTAGGGGGGAGGTTGGTAGGAGTTAACCATCGCGCCCCCCGACCTTCCCACAAAGATGAAACAATCAAGACACAGTGCGCGCCAATTTGGTTACATATGCCATAAGTGCATGGTTTGAGAATCACAAACCTTTACACAATTATTTCTTCAACCTCACAAACTACCTCTAGCATAACTCTAATATTACCATCTTAATATCTCAAAACAATTACACTAAGTCAAACTTCACATAATATTCAATGCTCTCTATATGAAGGTTTTTATTATATCTCCTTTGGATGTCTATCATATTAGGACTAATTTCATAACCCAAGCAAATTACTATGCTATTCTGTAGAACTCTTATTATAATGCAAGTGAATCTAGAGAGTTCAACAATTTCTATAAAATAAAACCACCGCCATGCTCCAAAAAGATATAAGTGAAGTACTAGAGCAATTGACAAAATACTCCAAAAGTTATAAGTGAAGATCAATGAGTAGTCAAATAATTAACTAGCTATGAGAAGACCCTCTCTCATTTAAGAATTTCAGATTATAAGTACTTTATTCAAACAACAACCAAAACAAAATAAAATGACATTGCAAGTATAGCACATATCATGTGAAGAAGCAAAAACTTAGGCTAAACCAATACTAACCGATAATTGTTGAAGAAGAAAGGTGGGATGCCAACCGGGGATCCCCAAGCTTAGATGCTTGAGACTTCTTGAAATATTATCTTGGGATGGCTTGGGCATCCCTAAGTTTGAGCTTTTATGTCTCCTTAATTCCTCTCATGTCGCGGTTTCCCTAAATCTCAAAAACTTCATCCACACAAAACTCAACAAGGACTCGTGAGATAAGTTAGTATAAATCAACTAAAAAATTATCATTCCAGACTGTAGAAAATCGCTAAAATAATAATTCAACATTGCATACTAAATGCCTCTGCATATTTAATACTCTTATCCACAAATAGAATCATTAAACATGCAAACATAACATCAATCTGTCTAAACAGGACATTCTGTAAAGAGTGGAATTGTTCTCATACTTAACTAGCTCTAAAAATTCTGGAAAAATTACCATGTTACAGAGAACTTACTCATGCTAACTTTGTAAAAATATCAAGATTTTATCGCGTTCTTACTATCCAGAAGAATTCAGACTATGATAGAAAACTTTCTATTTTCAAACAACAACATATATACTTACAAAATAAGCATGGTAAAGACTATCCTTGACTTTTTTATTGAAACAAAAGTTACTAAAACTTATTATAAATAACAACAAGAAAATCTAAACAAAATAGAATGACGCTCCAACCAAAACACATATCATGTGGTGAATAATAATATAGCCTCAAGTAAAGTTACCGATAGACGAAGACGAAACAGGGGATGCCTTCCCGGGGCATCCCCAAGCTTGGGCTCTTGGTTTTCCTTGAATATTACCTTGGGGTGCCTTGGGCATCTCCAAGCTTAGTATCTTGCTACTCCTTATTCCATAGTCCATCAAATCCTTACCCAAAACTTGAAAACTTCACAACACAAAACTCAACAGAAAATCTTATGAGCTCCGTTAGTATAAGAAAGCAAATCACCACTTAGGTACTATTGTGAACTCATTCTAAATTCATATTGGTGTTATATATACTGTATTCAAGCTTCTCCATGGTTCATACCCTCCGATACTACCCATGGATTCATCAAAATAAGCAAACACCACATGAAAAACAAAATCTATTAAAAACAGAACAATCTGTAGTAATCTGAAAACTTCGCATACTTCTGGAATTCTAAAAATTCTGAAAAAATTGGATGATGTGGGGAATTTGTAGATAAATTTGATGTAAACATTCCAGAAGGTTTTGACGTTCTAGTGATTTATTGAATTTTCTGCACTGGACGCAAAAATTTCTGTTTTTCAGCAAAAGCAAATCAACGATGCCCGTAAGCCATCACAAAGGTCTTACTGTTGGGGAAGGTAGTATTTCAAAAAAATTCCTATGATCACGCAAGATCTATCTACTTGAAGCATAGCAACGATAAGGGAGAGTGTGTCTGCGTACCCTCGTAGACCGAAAGCGGAAGTGTCTAGTGACGCGGTTGATGTAGTCGAACGTCTTCGCGATCCAACCGATCCAAGCACCGAACGTACGGCAACTCCGCGTTCAGCACACGTTCATATCGATGACGTCCCACGAGCTCTTGATCCAGTTGAGCTTCATGGGAGAGTTTCGTCAGCACGACGGCGTGGTGATGGTGATGATGAAGCTACCGGCGCAGGGCTTCGCCTAAGCACTACAATGCTATGACCGAGGTGTGTATCTGTGGGGAGGGGCACCGGACACGGCTAAAATCAACTTGTATGTCTATGGGGTGCCCCTCCCCACGTATATAAAGTTGGGAGGAGAGGAGGAGGCGGCTGGCCTAGGGGGCGCGCCATGAGGGGAGTCCTACTCCCACTAGGAGTAGGACTCCTCCTTTCCTAATAGGAGTAGGAGAGGGGAAAGGAAGGGAGAGAGGAGGAGAAGGAAAGAGGGGGCCGACACCCTTGCCCTAAACCAATCCGGTTTGGGCCTTGGGGGGTGTAACGCCTCGGACACACCCGCCGGTGGCCTTTACTCCTGGCGGGGTCTAGACTATCCCCACATATCAGTACTAGTCTTTTCTACGCACTTTGTCCTCACTCGTGCGCACCCGGGAGCAACTTCTCGATCAGTCACCCATCCTGAAACTACTCCAAGCTGAGCACGCTTAACTTTGGAGTTCTATCCGAATGGGCTCCCGGAAAAGAAGGAATTCCTTATTGATATGAGTAGTCTATCATCCCTATTAAGCCAGGCTATCACATACACCCCCACTCAGAGGAGCCGACTTCCTCGTCGGGCCACAGGAACGTTCCCTCTTGGCGCATACGTCTGTGCTTCCAGTGCAGCACATGTGCCATGCCGTGTGCCATGACGGGTCACAAACGTCATGCACAACATGACCGCAAACTGTCCGCAAACATCCGTGCAACCGTGAGGGTCAGCTCTGATACCAACTTGTAACGCCCCGGACACACCCCCTGGTGGCCGTTACTCCTGGCGAGATCTAGACTAGCCCCACATATCAATACTAGCCTTTTCTACGCACTTTGTCCTCACTCATGCGCACCCGGGAGCAAGTTCCCGGTCGGTCACCCATCCTAAAACTACTCCAAGCTGAGCACGCTTAACTTTGGAGTTCTATCCGAATGGGCTCCCGGAAAAGAAGAAATTCCTTATTAATATGAGTAGTCTATCATCCCTATTAAGCCAGGCTACCACAGGGGGTGCGCCCCACACTCCCCTTGCTGCCCTCATTTCCCACTAAGGCCCATATAGGCCCATTGACCCCCCTGTACTCCAGTATTTATCCGATAACCCCCGGATCTTATCCAGTGTTCGAATACAACCTTCCAATATATGAATCTTTATGTCTTGGACATTCCGAGACTCCTCGTCATGTCCGTGATCACATCCGGGACTCCGAACTACCTTCGGTACATCAAAACACATAAACTCATAATACCGATCGTCATCGAACGTTAAGCGTGCGGACCCTATGGGTTCGAGAACTATGTAGACATGACCGAGACTCATCTTCGGTCAATAACCAATAGCGGAACCTGGATTCTCATAATGGTTCCTACATATTCTATGAAGATTTTTGTTTCTCAAACCGAATAAGAACATACGTTGTTCCCTTTGTCATCGGTATGTTACTTGCCCGAGATTCGATCGTCGGTATCATCATACCTAGTTCAATCTCGTTACCGGCAAGTCTCTTTACTCGTTCCATAATACATCATCTCGTGACTAACTCATTAGTCGTTTGCTTGCAAGGCTTATTATGATGTGTATTACCGAGAGGGCCCAGAGATACCTCTCCGACACTCGGAGTGACAAATCCTATTCTAGATCTATGCCAACACCACAAACACCTTCGGAGACACCTGTAGAGCATCCTTATAATCACCCAGTTACGTTGTGACATTTGATAGCACACAAGGTGTTCCTCTGGTATTCGGGATTTGCATAATCTCATAGTCATAGGAACATGTATAAGTCATGAAGAAAGCAATAGCAGTAAAACTAAATGATCAAGTTGCTAAGCTAATAGATGGGTCTTGTCCATCACATCATTATCCTAATGATGTGATCTTGTTGATCAAATGATAACTCATGTCTATGGCTAGGAAACATAACCATCTTTGATCAACGAGCTAGTCTAGTAGAAGCATGCTAGGGACATACTGTTTTGTCTATGTATTCAACACATGTACTAAGTTTCCGGCTAATACAATTCTAGCATGAATAATAAACATTTATGATGATACAAGGAAATACAAATAACAACTTATTATTGCCTCTAGGGCATATTTCCTTCAGTCTCCCACTTGATTCTAACACCCATTGAGTCTTGGTGCTGATCATGTTTTGCTCATGGAAGAGGCTTAGTCAATGGGTCTGCGACATTTAGATCCGTATGTATCTTGCAAATTTCTATGTCTCCCTCCTTGACTTGATCGCAGATGGAATTGAAGCGTCTCTTGATGTGCTTGGTTCTCTTGTGAAACCTGGATTCCTTTGCCAAGGCTATTGCTCCAGTGTTGTCACAGAAGATTTTCATTGGACCCGATGCACTAGGTATTACACCAAGATCGGATATGAACTCCTTCATCCAGACTCCTTCATTCGTTGCTTCCGAAGCAGCTATGTACTCCGCCTCACACGTAGATCCCGCCACGATGCTCTGCTTGGAACTGCACCAACTGACAGCTCCACCATTCAATAAAAATACATATCTGGTTTGTGACTTAGAGGCATCCGGATCAGTGTCAAAGCTTGAATCGATGTAACCGTTTACGACGAGCTCTTTATCACCTCCATAAACGAGAAACATATCCTTTGTCCTTTTCAGGTACTTCATGATGTTCATGACCATTGTCCAGTTATCCACTCTTCGATTACTTTGGTACCTCCCTCCTAAACTTATAGCAAGGCACACATCAGGTCTGGTATACAACATTGCATACATGATAGATCCTATGGCTGAGGCATAGGGAATGACTTTCATTTTCTCTCTATCTTCTGATGTGGTCGGGCATTGCGTCTTACTCAACTTCACACCTTGTAACACATGCAAGAACCCTTTCTTCGACTGATTCATTTTGAACTTCTTCAAAACTTTATCAAGGTATGTGCTTTGTGAAAGTCCACTTAAGCGTCTTGATCTATCTCTATAGATCTTGATGCCTAATATATAAGCAGCTTCACCGAGGTCTTTCATTGAAAAGTTCTTATTCAAGTATCCTTTTATGCCATCCAGAAATTCTATATCATTTCCAATCAACAATATGTCATCCACATATAATATCAGAAGAGCTACAGAGCTCCCACTCACTTTCTTGTAAATACAGGCTTCTCCAAAAGTCTGTATATAACCATATGCTTTGATCACCTCATGAAAGCATATATTCCAACTCCGAGATGCTTGCACCAGTCCATAGATGGATCGTTGGAGCTTGCACACTTTGTTAGCCCTTTAGGATCGACAAAACCTTCTGGTTGCATCATATACAACTCCTCTTTGAGGTATCCTTTAAGGAATGCAGTTTTGACATCCATTTGCCATATTTCATAATAATAAAATGCGGTAATTGCTAACATGATTCGGACAGATGTAAGCATCGCTACGGGTGAGAAAGTCTCATCGTAGTCAACTCCTTGAACTTGTCGAAAACATTTCGCAACAAGTCGAGCTTTGTAGACAGTAACATTACCGTCGGCATCAGTCTTCCTCTTGAAGATCCATTTATTTTCAATGGCTTGCCGATCATCGGGCAAGTCAACCAAATTCCACACTTTTTTTTCTCATACATGGATCCCCTCTCAGATTTCATGGCCTCAAGCGATTTTGCGTAATATGGGCACATCATCGCTTTCTCATAGTTTGTAGGTTCATCATGGTCTAGTAACATGACTTCCAGAACTGGGTTACCGTACCATTCTGGTGCAGAACATGCTCTGGTTGGCCTACAAGGTTCAGTAGCAACTTGATTTGAAGTTTCATGATCATCATCATTAGCTTCCTCGCTGATTGGTGTAGGAATCACTGGAACTAGTTTCTGTGATGTACTACTTTCCAATTCAGGAGAAGGTACAATTACCTCATCAAGTTCTACTTTCCTCCCACTCACTTCTTTCGAGATAAACTCCTTCTCTAGAAAGGATCCATTCTTAGCAACGTATATCTTGCCTTCGGATCTGTGATAGAAGGTGTACCCAACAGTTTCCTTTGGGTATCCTATGAAGACACATTTCTCTGACTTGGGTTCAAGCTTATCAGGTTGAAGCTTTTTCACATAAGCATCGCAGCCCCAAACTTTAAGAAAGGACAACTTTGGTTTCTTGCCAAACCACAGTTCATAAGGTGTCGTCTCAACGGATTTAGATGGTGCCCTATTTAACGTGAATGTAGATGTCTCTAAAGCATAACCCCAAAACGATAGTGGTAAATCGGTAAGAGACGTCATAGATCGCACCATATCTAATAAAGTACGGTTATGATGTTCGCACACACCATTACGATGTGGTGTTCCGGGTGGCGTCAGTTGTGAAAGTATTCCACATTGTTCCAAATGAAGACCAAACTCGTAACTCAAATATTCGCCTCCATGATCAGATCGGAGAAACTTTATTTTCTTGTTATGATGATTCTCTACTTCAATCTGAAATTCTTTGAACTTTTCAAATGTTTCAGACTTGTGTTTCATTAAGTAGATATACCCATATCTGCTCAAATCATAAGTGAATGTCAGAAAATAACGATATCCGCCACAAGCCTCAACACTCATCGGTCCACATACATTAGTATGTATGATATCCAACAGATCAGTTGCTTGCTCCATTGTTCCGGAGAACGGAGTCTTAGTCATCTTGCCCATGAGGCATGGTTCGCAAGCACCAAGTGATGCATAATCAAGTGATTTCAAAAGTCCATCAGTATAGAGTTTCTTCATGCGCTTTACACCAATATGACCTAAACGACAGTGCCACAAATAAGTTGCACTATCATTATCAACCTTGCATCTTTTGACTTCAATATTATGAATATGTGTATCACTACGATCGAGATGTAACAAGAATAGGCCACTCTTCAAGGGTGCATGACCATAAAAGATATTGCTCATATAAATAGAACAACCATTATTCTCTGATTTAAATGAGCAATTGTCTCGCAACAAACAAGATCCAGATATAATGTTCATGCTCAACGCTGGCACCGAATAAGAATTATTCAAGTCTAAGACTAATCCCGATGGTAGATGGAGAGGTAGCGTGCCGACGGCGATCACATCGACTCTGGAACCATTTCCCGCGCGCATCGTCACCTCGTCCTTAGCTAATCTTCGTTTAATCCGTAGCCCATGTTTTGAGTTACAAATATTAGCGACCGAACCAGTATCAAATACCCAGGTGCTACTACAAGCATTAGTAAGGTATACACATCAATAACATGTATATCAAATATACCTTTGTTCACTTTGCCATCCTTCTTATCTGCCAAATACTTGGGTCAGTTCCGCTTCCAGTGTCCAGTCCCTTTACATTAGAAGCACTCAGTTTAAGGCTTGGCTCCAGACTTGGGTTTCTTCGTGGGAGTAGCAATTGTCTTGCTATTCTTCTTGAAGTTCCCATTATTTCCCTTGCCCTTTTTCTTGAAACTAGTGGTCTTGTTAACCATCAACACTTGATGCTCCTTTTTGATTTCTACCTCCATAGCTTTGAGCATAGCGAAGAGCTCGGGAATTGTCTTTTGCATCCCTTGCATGTAATAGTTCATCACGAAGCCTTTATAGCTTGGTGGCAGTGATTAAAGAACTCTTTCAATAACACTATCTTCGTCAACTTTGCAACCTAGTTGAGTCATATGATTGTAGTACCCAGACATTCTGAGCAAGTGTTCACTGATAGAACTGTTCTCCTCCATCTTGCAGCTATAGAACTTATTGGAGACTTCATATCTCTCAATTTGGGCATTTGCTTGAAATATTAACTTCAACTCTTGGAACATCTCATATGCTCCATGACGTTCAAAACATCTTTGAGGTCCCGATTCTAAGCCGTAAAGCATGGCACACTGAATTATCGAGTAGTCATCAGAACGAGCTTGCCAGACGTTCATAACGTCCAGAGTAGCTCCTGTAGCAGGTGTAGCGACCACGATCCGAATGGACCGAAGTCTCTGTGTTCTGTGTCATCCCTGGATCTGTAATGCTACCCTCAGATCTTCTACTAACTCCTTTGGAAATCTTCCCTTCACTAGGGTATTTGCATAACTCTTCCGGCTCAAAGCGCCTGCCACGACATTAGCCTTTCCTGGATGATAGTGCAACTTCATATCATAATCCTTTATAAGCTCCAACCATCTCATCTGTCTAAGGTTCAGCTCCTTCTGAGTGAAAATGTACTTCTAACTCTTGTGATCCGTGTACACATCCCAACGATTTCCAATAAGGAAATGTCTCCAGATTTTGAGCGCATGCACCATGGCTGCTAGCTCCAAATCATGCGTAGCATAATTCAACTCGTGTGGTCGAATTTGACGAGATGCATAAGAAACAACTCTTCCGTCCTGCATGAGTACTCCTCCAAGTCCTAAGCGAGAAGCTTCGCAATACACTTGGAAATCCTTGCGTATATCTGGCAAGATCAGCACTGGGGCTGTCGTCAAACGTTTCTTCAACTCCTGGAAACTTTCTTCACACTCTTCAGTCCAATAAAACTTTGTGTCCTTCTTCAACAATGTCATCATAGGCTTTGCAATCTTGAAGAAATTCTCTATGAACCTCCGGCAATATCCCGCGAGTCCAAGAAAACTGCGGGTTTCTCCAACTGAAGTGGGTGCCAGCCACTCCGTGAATGCCTGTACCTTGACACGATCCACTACTATACCTTCTCCTGATATAACATCTCCTAAGAATCCAACTTCCTTCAACCAAAACTCACATTTGCTGAACTTGGCATACAACTGATGTTCTTTGAGCTTCTCTAGAACCAAGCGCAAATGCTCCTCGTGTTCCTCTTCGTTCTTCGAGTATACCAAGATATAGTCAATGAATACCACGACAAACTTATCCAAGAACTCCATGAACACCTTATTCATCATACTCATGAAGTAGGCAGGGGCGTTAGTCAATTCGAATGACATAACCGTATACTCATATAGGCCATACCTTGTGGTGAAGGCTGTCTTGGGTATATCCTTCTCTCGGATTTTCAACTGGTGGTATCCTGATCGTATATCGATCTTGGAGAATACTGTAGCTCCTTGAAGTTGGTCAAACAAATCATTGATCATCGGCAGCGGATACTTATTCTTAATCGTTACTTCGTTCAGTGCCCGATAATCAACGACCATCCTTAAAGATCCATCCTTCTTCTCAACCAAAAGCACTGGGGCTCCCTAAGGTGTTGAACTTTGTCTAATAAATCCTTTCTCCAATAACTCCTTAATCTGCTTCTTGATCTCCTCTAGATCATTCGCTGGCATCCGATATGATCTCTTCGACATTGGTCTGGTGCCAGGCAATAGCTCTATCAAAAATTCAATATCCCTATCTGGCGGCATGCCTGGTAGCTCCTTGGGAAACACATCCGGATAATCCCTTACTACAGGAACTTCCTCCTGAACAACTCCCGAGAGAGAATTTACTTGTGTCCTTCTAGGCGAATGCCTAGATACATACTTGATCCTTTTTCCCTCTGGGGTGTTAAGCAAAATAGACTTACTGGCACAATCGATGTTCCCTCCATACATCGATAGCCAATCCATACCTAGTATCACATCCAATCCTTGTGACTCCAAAACTATCAGGTCCGGGGGGAAAACATGGCGTCCAATGGTCAATGGCATCTGAAAACATCCTTGATTTGCCATATATTCCACTCCGGGTGAACTTACTAACATAGGGGCCGTGAGGACTCTGGTGGGCAACTTATGTCTATTTACGAATCCCCTTGAAATGTATGAATGCGATGCACCAGTATCGAAAAGAACTACTGCAGTAAATGACTTAACCAAAAACTTACCGACAACTGCATCAGGCTGTTCTTCAACCTCCTCCACAGTCACATGGTTCACTTGTCCTTTGTTGAAAGGGTTGGGCTTCTTCCCAGCGCTTCCATTGCCGTTCCATTCTTAGCTTTAGGGCAGTCCGTGGTGTAGTATTCATTCCTCCCGCACTTGAAACATGTGATGTGACTTAAATCCCTCTTGGCGGGTGTGGATGGAGTGGAGCGACTTTGATTATTGTTTGCTCCATTCCCATTCCCATTCTTGGAGCCATTGTGATTGTGAGAACTTCCTCCATTATGGGTGTGGCTTCCATGGTTATGGGTGTATCCTCCCGGGTTAGGGGTGAAATGAGGCCTTTGTTGGGCTCCAGAATTATTCCTGCCTTGTCCATACTTCCTCTTGCGGCTTTCAATCTGCTGCTGCTTCCCTTCAATCATAAGAGCTTTATCTACCAACTCCTGGTAGTTGTTGAAGGTTGCCACTATCAACTGTATGCTCATCTCATTGTTCAGCCCTTCCATAAACTTCTCTTGCTTTGTGGCATCTGTGGCCACATCATCCGGGCATAACGAGATAGAGTACTAAACTCATCTACGTACTGAGCCACAGTACGATTTCCTTGGCGAGAGTTGCGAAACTCTCGCTTCTTCATACTCATGGCTCCAGTTGAGACATGGGCAGTGCGAAAAGCTTGCTGAAACTGATCCCATGTGACATTGGCTACAGGGAAAGTGGTTGTGTAATTCTCCCACCATGCTACTGCTGGTCTTGCCAATTGATGTGCGGCAAATTGCACCTTCTCAGCATATGTGCAATTGGCGGTGGTCAAATCCCTTCCAATCTTGCGCAGCCAGCCATCAGCAATTATTGGTTCAATGCTACTAGAAAACACCGGTGGTTGCAACCTTAGTAAACGTGTCAGGTTGTCCACGGGTGGTGGTGGTGGAGGGTTGTTGTTGTTGTTCTGATTGTTCTGGACAAGAAGTTGCATCAAGGTGTTCTGCTGCTGGATCAACTGAGTGAGCTCAGGGGGAAACTGAAATCCGGGCTCACGTCTCGGAGGCATCTGATGGGTGTAGAGGGAAGAGATTAGAATAGAAATGAGGTCTAAGGGAAAATTCACTACCCATATGCACATGAGACAAACACAAACATATCACACCAATCAATTTCAAGCAAGGGCATATAAAGATTCTTACTAACGTTACAAAAGTGCTCTAAATTCTACTTTATGGGGGAAAACTACTAGTCATAGGGTGGTCATCTTGAAATTTTGATCGGCGGAAGATTCCATGATATCTGCTCTAGCTTCATCTTCATAGTCCTCATCACTATCATCGGGGTCCGAGTCGGCATCGTCGATGATGATGTAGTCCTCAGAACGAATCTCCCTGGGTTCTTCTTCTTCTTCTTCTTCTCCTCCTCGTGCTGGATCTCCCATGAATACTCCTAGCTTCCTTGTCAAGTCATCATTCTTATCCACAAGTATTGCCATCTCCTCCTCGTATCCGTCACGTGTCGTCTTGAGTTCCTCTTCTAGCTCCAAGTTCCTGGTTAACGCCTACTTCAACTCTATCATTCCTGCGCACATCTGGTGCTCTTGTCGATGAATTTGCTGGTTTAACTCCTTGATGAATGCTGCAATGGATCTGTCCTTCCGGGTACTGATCATGTCCCATTGCTCATCTCGGCGTCCACATATCTGGTAGATAGTGTCCTTCAGCTCCTGCTTTTAGACTTCTCCAATTCGTCCCATGGTAATGTGGGCTGCCATACTCTTGCCTAGGCTCCAAGTTGGTGCATCAAAAGAAAACTCTATGGGCTCAGTGGATGGTGCGAATGTCCTCCCGAGAATTTGAACTTGAATATTCCATCGCTCCTCTTCTGGTAAAGAGATGGTGTAGGTCCCGGTGAAGCTTGGTATTCCGATGTTCAGGTACCTAGTGCCTTCCTTCAAGTGTCGTCCAAAAGGTGTGTCTTCATCTGGTTGAGTGAACTTGTTCCTTGGATCCACCATCCTAAAGAGTAGAAAATGGAGAGGAGTCAGAAATGAGTAGAGAAGAGTGACCTAGGGTTTATCTTAGTGGTCGTGTCCTACAGTCAGCGTGTGCTCTGATACCATCTAGTAGCGGCCACGATCCGAATGTACCGAAGTCTCTGTGTTCTGTGTCATCCCTGGATCGGTAATGTTGACACACACAGTACTTGAAGGATTTATAACAGAGTGGCAATCACACACTTATTACATCGAATGTCTAGAAAGAGAACTTATTACAAAAGTCTATGGCATAAGGCCATCTAACAAAATAACAGCTGAAGGCTTGGAAGATAAGTAGGTCCATCAACCCCAACGGCATAGCTGAGTGCATGACAAACGACCTAGCGCGTCTTACTCTTCTTCTGAAAAGTCTGCAACATAACATGTTGCAGCCCGAAATGGGTCAGCACATGGAATATGCTGGCAAGATAACACAATAGAGCAAGTAACAGAATAAAGGCTAACACTATATGCAATTTTGGCTGGTGGAGGCTCTAAGGTTAGGGTTTGTGCATAAAGCCAATTTTTCCCTACAACAAAGGAATGAATTTTATTTTAACTATCATGGTAGTTGAAACATCATGGAGAAGGTACCTCCAACTCAATCTCAATTGAAGTAGTCATCATTAACCCAACAAATTAATTTTAGAGTGATGAGATCATCCAATAATTCAAGTACCAGATACTCAATATGTCCATAACCGGGGACACGGCTAATCATGATTAGTTTATACACTCTGTAGAGGTTTGCACACTTTTCCCCAAAAGATTTGATCGCTTCCGTTGGATTTCTCGCACTGCATGGTGTTTGAGAAACGGATGACCGAGACATAGTCTTTCAGAAGCATTCACTCTTTACCCCGGGTGGACTCGTACACCTACTTTCCCCTACATCTGCTAGTCCACCACTGAAAGAGCTCACACAACTTACTCATACTATGCCAGAGCCTATAATGGCATTGTGGCTGAACACGGAAGTTTCTAGCATGAATAGTTTTATGATCCCTTTGAGCCTGGGTGGCATTCCATAGGATAATCACATGGTACCCCCGGGATTTCCTAGGACAACACTGGATTCTCCAGGTGCCCTACAACCAATCCACCCAGATGTGTATTCAAGTAGCCACCTTAAGTTGAACCATTAATTAACATCTCACATCTGTCATGGATACACTCAAACCCAATCCACCTCTACGAGCATAGCATGGCAACCTAAGCATAACGTAGAAGTAACTCCCAAGGATTTGAAACTAATGCAGGTAATAGGTTCTACCTCAATCTACTTCCCAGACCCACAAGTTAAGAGATCCTACTCATGCAATGTGTGAGGGTTTGATCTAATGCATAAAAACTGGGTAATAAAGGGTATGATCAAAGTGTTACTTGCCTTGCTCATGATTCGCAAAACCTAGGGACCCGTAGTAGCACGCTTCACACTCCAGGAATTCTATCATAAGCAAACAATAGCATACATAAGCAAACAAGCAAACATGCACATGTAAAACTCCAAATAAGAAGATCTAACCAGAAAGTTCAACTTAAGAACTCCGGTTTGCAAAAACAGTCAAATCAAACGGAGCAACGAAACTCAAACTGCGAAAGAAACAAGATCCGTTTACTAGTTTGATCTAAAGTCAAATTTTTATAGTAGCAAAACCTTGTTCAAGTTGGTTAAACAGAAAGAGGGCTTCGGGACGAAGATCTGGGCGCTTGAACCGCCTGATTCAGACTCTCGAGCGAAAAGAAAACTAAAAATAAGATCAGGGCAGAAATCGTGATCGAAAATAATCGCAGAAAAAGCTTTGAAAAAGAAAACTGACGAACAGGCTAACGAACGAACATTCGTTGTCTGTGACTATAGGGCAAACAACGTTCGTTAATACAAACGTATGCTATTTAACTAAACCGAAAAAAATCCGAACCAATCTATATAAAAAAATAGATCTAGGGTTTCTAAAAAAACCAAACGGTTTTTTGCGGCTTCCTCGGCGGCGGTGAACTCCTGCGGCGGCGGCGGTTACCGACGGCGGCGGCTAGGGCGGCGAGGTGCCGGCGGCGGGGCGGAGTGCGGCGCTGCGTCGACGGCAGCAGTAGGCGGCGGCGGCAGGCGGCGGCGCGAGCTGCGGCGGCGGGGCAGCAGGCGGTCGTGGCT
>LR738714.1:514131505-514142444 GCA_902687465.1 Secale cereale | reverse complement strand
CCTCCTACTGTAACCATTGCCATGTTTAACCATCCTACCTATGCAAACCGTTGCTTGGCTAAGTACGCTTCGCTCAGCCCTTCTTATAGCATTGCTAGTTGCAGGTGAAGATCGAAGATGCTTGCTTCATGTTGAAGTTTTGTTGGGTTATATCACACTATAAAAATACTTAAAATGAAATCATCTATATATTGGCAAGGGTGGAAGGCTAAGCCTTTTTGCTTGGTGATTTGTTCCACTCATGCCGTTAGGAACCGTATAAGCCGGTGTTATGTTCCTTGATTATGCGTTCCTAACACGGTTGGGGTGTATGGGACCCCCTCGATAAACCGCTAAGTGCTAAGTCTTTTCCAGCAAGTCCCAACATTGGTACTATTTGCCTAATAACAAACTATAACTTGCATAGGGAGTAATTAAGCCGAGTTCTTAATCAACCACCCCGGGCCAGTGCTCCACATGAGTGTTGGTCCGAAACGGGGGGGCCCTGCGGGGTCACCACGAGGAAACTCGAGGATTGATATAAACCCGTAGCATCACCCATCCGGTCGTGTCCTGAGACTTAGATACGCGCGGCTACTATCAGGGTGTCGACACGCCGGGAGGATTTGCTGGATTAGCCTTACCTTAGTTCGGTATATCTTGAGCACGGGATTCCGAGAATACTCGGGTCTTCCCACTTTGGAGTTGCGACTCCGCGGATCGTGGGCTTGTAATGGGTCAAGTTGGAACACCCCTGCAGGGTTATGAACTTTCGAAAGCCGTGCCCGCGGTTATGTGGCAGATGGGAGCTTGTTAATATCCGGTTGTAGATAACTTGACGCAATGTTTCTAATACACTACCAGCGTGTGTTCCGTGACCGTCAATTTCCGAATGGGGATTCGGGAGTTGAACACGGAGGGGTTATGTTTGTTGAGCTTGTAGCTAGGATCACTTCGTGATCATCTCTCGACCGAGGCTTTCTCTTCTCGCTCTCTCTCACATAAGCTAGTTGCTAGTTGTTGCTGCAGACACTTATTCTTTTCTTCAGCCTTATCCTCTCCCAAGGCTTAAATAGTCTTGTTACCCGGGAACGAGATTGCTGAGTCCTCCGTGGCTCACAGTTACTTCACCACACCAGTTGCAGGTCCAGTTGTGAGCTATCAGGTGATGGCACCGAGCTAGACTGGGAGTACGACGAGGAGCGTAGTCGGTACTATGTTCGTTATCCGGATGATCAGTAGTGGAGACTTCTACTAGGATTCGATCCGCCTGTGGTTTATTTATTTAAGTTTGGTATCTTGACATTTGGATTTTGCCCTTAGAGGGTTGTGATATTCTTAATGTATGATGTTTGAGACATGTATTGTATTTGTGTGACGTGGCGAGTGTAAGCCAACTATTTATGTTTACAATCCCCTCTTTTACATGAGATGGGCAAAGATTACCAAACTTGAGATCATTCTAGGATGGACTTATGCCTTTAAGTCATGCCTCGACACGTAGGAGGTATAACTCCATCCTGGGCATTACAACATCATGCTAGCTATCTTACGATCATGCAAAGCAATATGACAATGATGGTGCGTGTCATAACAAACGGAACGGTAGAGTTACATGGCAATATATCTCGGAATGGCTATGGAAATGCCATAATAGGTAGGTATCATGGCTGTTTTGAGGAAGGGTATAAGGTGGTTTGATGCACCGGCGAAAATTGCGCGGTACTAGAGTGGCTATCAAGGTGGAAGGGTGAGAGTGTGTATAATCCATGGACACAACTCACATACTTATTCCGAAAAATCTATTAGCCCTCGAAGCAAAATACTACGACACATGCTCCTAGGGGGGAGGTTGGTAGGAGTTAACCATCGCGCGCCCCCGACCTTCACGCAATGATAAACAATAAAAATACAATGCGCGCCCATTTGGTTACATAGTTAGGAGACCATACGTGCATGCTTCGTGAATCACAAACCTTGACACCAATATTTTTACTAAACCACAATCATTCACTAGTACCTCCCACATATTAGCATCTCTATATCGCAAAAATATTGCAAGGAATCAAACATATCATATTTAGCGATCTACAAGTTTATGTACGATTTTATGACTAACCATGTGAATGACCAATTCCTGTCAACTCTCTAAATCGGTATAAGTGAAGCAAGAGAGTTTTAATTCTTTCTAAAAAAGATATGCCCATGCTCTAACAAATATAAGTGAAGCAAAAGAGCATTCTTCAAATGGCGGTTTTCTATGTGAGGAGAAACAGGTAATCCAATCTTCAAATGATATAAATGAAGCACATGAAGCATTCTATACAGCCATACTCAAAAGATATAAGTGAAGTGCAAAGGGAATTCTATAAATCAACCAAGGACTATCTCATACCAGCATGGTGCAATTATTAAAATAAAAATAAAAAGCACATGACGCTCCAAGAGTTTACGCATATCATGTGAACGAAACGAATCCGAAAACATACCGATACTTGTTGAAAAAAGATGGGATGCCTTCCGAGGCATCCCCAAGCTTAGACGCTTGAATATCCTTGAATATTTACTTAGGGTTCCATGGGCATCCCCAAGCTTGAGCTCTTGCCTCTCCTCCTTCTCCTCACATCGAGACCTCCTCGATCTTCGAACACTTCATCCACACAAAACTTAAAAACTTTCAATGGCAAGGTTAGTGCATATGATCAATGAAATCCCATCATGTACTGCTCTAACATTATTGTATAATTATGAACAAACACTACCCACTGTATGCTATCACAATTCTATGGCCCCAAGTCAAGGTGGCTTCAACAAGAATTCAAACATATGCAAATAATGACGCTATAATAGCAATCTGTGAAAATAGGAAATTTTGTAGTAATTTGAACGTTAACCATACTTCTGTAACTCTAAAAATTCTGGAAAATAGGAAAAATAAACAATTTGTATAGCAATACTTTGAAAGAAGTTTCAGATCCTTTCGATGTTCCAGTAAAAAATGTAAAATCGTACACTTGAGCGAAAATTTCTGTTTTTGCACCGCACAAACCAACAAGCAGTTTAACAATCCTAAACGAAACTCTTGGCACATTATTTTTATGATACAATGTAATTGTACAAGGAGATAATTATTTTTGTTGAAAAGTTTCTGTAATCAAGGTTCATAAAGTTTCTATGGGCATGAACAAAGTTCAAGGCTAGCTCCAACTTTAACAATGCTCGTCTTTCTCACTTTTGCTTTTCTTTTTGAATTTATTTTAGGTTCCCCTCTTTATTTTTTTGTTTTTAAACTTTATAAAAGCACACAACCAAAATAAATGACTCTCTAAAACTTCCGGGCTGTCTCCCTGGCAGCGCTTTCTTTAAAGCCATTAAGCTAGGCATATAGTGCTCAAGTAATGGATCCACCCATATTCCACGGTATATCAAAGCCAATTTTAATTAACAATGATTTGTGATTTAGTAGCGAGCACAAAGTAACAGATATCATGCAACAACGAAGTCTAACTCTCTTCCTATGCATTGGCATGTCATAAAGGAACAATTCATGCACACATACTAAAGGCCAATGCATAGTATAAACAACTTTTTGCAATTTTATCATATTGGAAACATAGAGAGGCGGAGATGTAGTTCCTCTCTCATAATAATTGCAAGTAGGAGCAGCAAGCACATGCATATTATACTGATCAAAATCATCATGTGTAACGGAAAAAGGCAACCCATCAATATAATCCTTAATAAGTTCAAACTTCTCCGGTATAGTGTAGTAGGGAGAATTCAAAAAAGATAACAGGACTATCATGCGTGGGTGCAATAGCAACAATATCATGTTTAACATAAGGAACTATAGCAAGTTCATCTCCATAAGCATAATACATATTGGCATCTTGGCCACAAGCATAGCAAGCATCAAGTTCATCAAAAAGGGACATTTCAAACGAATTCTAGGGATCATAGCAATCATCATGGAATTCATCCTTCGGTAAGCACGAAGGGAAATTAAACAATGTATGAGTTGAAGAGTTACTCTCATTAGAAGGTGGGCACGGGTAGCTAATCCGCTCTTCCTCCTTTTGTTCTTCGCTCTCCTCGTCATCTTTCTCATCTAATGAGCTTACAGTGTCATCAATTTTTTCTTCCATAGTTTCCTGCAAAATATTAATTTCTTCTTGGACAGCGGAGACATTCTTAATAAACGCATCAATATTGGCATTGTATTCATAATTCTCATAGAAATATTTCAATATAGAAAAAAATTCAGGCCTATAAACATCATCATCAAAAGCTTCATACCTTTTAAACAGAGATTCAGTATCAGAAGCACCCATAAAAGCAACAAATTCTTCAATTTGTTCAACATCATAGTAATCATATATACCATTAGCATAAGAAGCTAAGGTTTCATCATCATTAAATTTGTAAGAAAAGGGAAAGTGTGGAGCCTTCATCCTAGAGCAACAAGTATAATCATACCTGAAGCATAGTTGCCGAGCATACCAATGCAACATATGAATTTGATCCCATAATAGTTTCCCTTTTTGTGTCAAGCGATAATCCCTAAAGTATTCACGTTGATCCAATGTTACTACCATTATATAGTTGAATGGGGTTTTCTCAGGATTATCAAAGTAGTACATAATATCTTTCACATAATGAGCATAGAGGGTTTTAGGAGGTTCCCCATCTCCGTGAGTAGCAAGTACACCTAATTTTTTGGTATTTTGTGTTCCATATCCGTAACTAAAGATAGAGAACAACTTAGAACAGCAAATAAAATCTACTTAGTGATAAAGCAAGCAAGCACACACGAGAATATTCACCCCACGCTATTGCTCCCCGACAACGGCGCCAGAAAAAGGTGTTGATAAACCACAAGTGTAGGGGATCAGTTGTAGCCTCTTTCGATAAGTAAGAGTGTCGAACCCAATGAGGAGCTAAAGGTAGAACAAATATTCCCTCAAGTTCTATCGACCACCGATACAACTCTACGCACGCTTGACGTTCGCTTTACCTAGAAGAAGTATGAAGCTAGAAGTACTTTGTAGGTGTAATGGGATAGGTTTGCAAGAGTATAAAGAGCACGTAAATAAGAACTAGGGGCTGTTTAGATGAAGAAGCAATAAAGTTAGTATAGCGAGTGTCGGTGTACTAAGGTAGGGGTACCCCAGTACCCCAACTTGTGCACGGGCGGTTGCAGCTTCCCGCGGCAAGGTTTACTGCGTGCTCGCCGGAGACCTTCCTGCCTCCTATTAAACCATTCAAAAACAAAGTATACAAGACAGAAGATCGAGTCCCCGGCAAGAGGAGCTTGCCGGGAAGGCCGTACCAGGCTCAAGGCTGTTCCACTAACACAAGACCCTGGCAAGAGGAGCTTGCCAGGAAGATTAGAAGATATTGCCTCGGCGCTATGCGCGCCCCGGCAAGGGGCCCGGGGAGCGGCAAGTTCCCGGGCCCGGCAAGATCAAGGCCCCGGCAAGGCGCTTGCCGGGGAGGCTACGCTGTGTGCCCGCGCTCCAGCTCATCGGCCCACGCGTCGCCCTGGGGCCTAACCAGGGACGCGTGGCGGATGGCTGTGCAGCCTGGGGTACACGGTGGCGCACCACGGTGATAGATCCGTCGCCGTGGCGGACGGAGACGCTAAGGCGGGAGCTTTTGGGGTCGACGGAGACGGGCATTAAATGCCCTTGTCCCCCACTGTTAAAGTAGGTATAGACCACTGTTCTGTACTGTAGCTCCACTGTTCCCGCACTGTTACAACTACCACCTCTTTTACATTTTTACCCCTTTCTCCTACGTTGACACCTGTCGGTGACCCCTTGCACTATAAAAGGAGGCCCATGCACAACGTGGAGGGGGTTCGAAACCTAGATTACTCTCACGCACGGTGTAGCTGCTTCTTCAAGCTCCCGAGCGCTCAACTCAATACACAACCAAGCAGGAGTAGGGTTTTACGCATCCGTGCGGCCCGAACCTGGGTAAAACTGCCCGCGCGTCTGCTTCGATCTGCTCTTTGTGCTCCCTCCGCCCTCGTACCGCACAGACAAGGGGCTCCGGTCCCATAGGTGTTCGTGGCGGACAGTTTCCCCCGACATCTTTGGCGCGCCAGGTAGGGGGCGTCGAGGTTGTGCGAACCTGATCCGGCGTTCGCGCGGGCGCATTCTTCATCAACCTCTCCAGCTTCATCAACAACTTCATCAGCGACAACTCCATGGCCCCGAAGAAGAAGCCTTCGGAGGTCGGAGGCCCGTCTGCGTCTCACCCGCCACCACCAGAGCCGACGGTGGGCGGGGGAGACGCCGTCGGAAGGGTGGTCGCCGGCGAGGACACTCACGGTGCCACCAGATCCAAGAACAAGACGGACGACCGGACCTCGGTCTCCGTGGACGCGCCGCGTCCATCGCAGCACACGACGACCCCGCAGCGCCATACCGCGGGAGGTGGTATCCGCTTGCTGGGACAAGGCCAAACTGGAGGTTCGCGGGACGCCCCGGACCCCCGTCCGGGCACAAGCAAAGCGAAGGCGCCGGCGCGGGACCCCGCTCCTTCTAACGTCGTTAGAAGTCCGAGCGTATCCCGCTCCTCGCACCGCTCGCCCGCGTTCCCCACTACTCCGGCAGAAGCGCTCGCAAGGGCGCAGCTGCTCCTCGATTTTCCTCCGGCGGCCGACAAGGCCGAGGAATGGAGGGCCACTATCCGGAGCCTGATAGACTTCGCCAACAACGACTCTCCGCAGCAGCCGTCGGCCTCACGGCCGCGGCAGGCTGAGAAGACGAAGGCTATCGGCGACAAGACTGCCGGGGGTGCGACAAGCGTGCACTCCCCGCCGCAGAAGCAGAAGACGCCGCCCCGCCGGAACAACCCCGACGACGGCTCCACCGCCTCGTCGGACCCGCGGACCCGTCGGGACCAGCGCCAGGTCCTCGACGACCGGCGAGATGAAGACGCTCGGACCACGATCGAGCGCCGCCGAGAAGCTCGGCGACAATCCGACAAGAGAGCTGGGAACACTGTCGACGCACCCGCGCCCGGTGAACCAGGCGACTTGCCGTACGCGGCAGGCTGCCCTGCGTTCACCCGCGAGCTGCGGCGCGTCCAGTGGCCCAGCATGAAGAACTTTAAGCCCGACGTACCGGAGAAGTACGACGGCAAGACGCACCCCTCGGAGTTTCTCAGCGTCTACACTATCGCAGTGCAAGCTGCCGGGGGGCGCGACGAGAAGATCCTAGCCAACTACTTCCCGCTCGTGCTGAAGCCGAACGTCCGTTCATGGCTCATGCACTTGCCGGAAGGCTCTATCTCTTCTTGGGCCGACCTCTGCCATCATTTTGTTGGCGCCTTCACCGGCGGCCACAAACCCCATGGCCAGGAGAGCGATCTCCACATTTTGGCCCAGAAGGAAGGCGAACCCCTGCGCAAGTATATCCAACGCTTCAGCCGGGTGCAACACAACATCCCAGACGTTCACCCTGCCGCGGTTATCAGCGCGTTCCATCAGAACGTGCGTAACCGCCGCATGCGTGAGGAGATGGCGATGACCAAGATCAGGGACGTCAGCGAGCTCTACGCTCTTGCCGACAAGTGCGCCCGTGCAGAAGAGGGGAGGAAACTCCCCGGGGAGGATGCTGGCGCAGGGGGAAGCGACAGCGACGACGCCGCCCCGGCGAAGAAGAGCCGGCGGCGGAACAACAGGAAGAAGGGCAAGAAGGAAGTGCTTGCCGTCGAGAAGTCCGGCAAGGAGGCCCCCGCCAAGCAAGCGCAGGCTGGCGGCTCCGGCAAGGAGCCTGCCCCTGCGGCGGCGGCCGACAAGCCGGGTAGCTCCGACAAGCAATACTGTAAGATTCACCGCACCAAGGGTCACGACCTCTCCAACTGCAAGCGCGTCGAGTACCTCGTCGAGCAGCAAAAAGCTGAGTACGAGAGGCGCGACAAGGAGAAGGCCCAAGGTGGCGGGGAAGAGCCCAGCAAGAAGCGGCCATTCAATGGCCGGGGAGGACGCCGCGGCAAAGCCAAGCAGCGGCAAGGAGATCGACCTCCCCGGGGCCGCGACAACGACGAAGACGACGATGAAGACATGGAGGACGACGAGAACAGCGAGCAGGAGTTCCAGAAGGCCACGGAGGTCCTGTGCGTCGACGGTGGCGCCTCCCTGCACACCTCCCACCGCCAGCTGAAACAGTGGGTGCGTGAGGTCAATGCAGCGGAGCCACCCGTGGAGTCGCGCAGGCTCCTCAAATGGTCCAGCACGCCCATCGTTTTTGACCTTGAGGATCACCCTGACCGCACCACGGCGGTCGGGTGCTTGCCGATGCTGGTTTCCCCCACCATCCGCAACCTCAAGGTCACCAAAATGTTGGTTGACGGCGGGGCCGGGCTGAACTTGATCTCCTCTGCTGTGATCAAGAAACTCCAGATTCAAGACGGCGAGCTCGAAGAGACCGGTTCATTCCAAGGAATCAACCCGGGAAGGAGCAAGCCCAAGGGAAAGATTACTCTGCCGGTGACCTTTGGCGGGGAGCTCAACTTCAGGACTGAGCGCATCACCTTTGACGTTGCTGATATTCCATTGCCCTACAATGGGATACTCGGCCGTCCCGCCCTCGCCAAGTTCATGGCAGCTTCCCACTACGCCTACAACGTGCTGAAGATGCCAGGGGCCGATAAGCGTCATCACTGTCCACAGCGACAAGAAGGATGCGCTTATCTGCGCCGACAAGATTTACCGGGATGCGGCAGCTGCGGCCGAGAAGGATACTCTTGCCGCTGAAGCTCCCGGAGGGAAGAAGACGAAGACCAAGTCCGGCAAGTGCTCTGGGACCCACTCCGGCAACCGCACCTCTTCGGAGTGCTGCGCTGCCGTCGAGGACGTTCCATCGAGCTCCACCGGCAAGAGCAAGAAAGGAATGGCTGCTCCTCCGGCAACCAAGAAGGTGTCCGCAAAGGAGGATGGCACTGGTGGTACCTTCACCATCAGTGCCACCCTTGACAGCAAATAGGAAAGCGCGCTCGTCGCCTTCCTGCGGGCGAATGTCGATGTGTTTGCTTGGCAACCATCTGACATCCCCGGCGTTCCCAGGAAGGTGATTGAGCACAAGCTTGCTGTCTGTCCTCATGCGCGGCCCATCAAGCAAAAAGTGAGGAAGCAAGCCGTGGAGCGCCAAGAGTTCATCAATGAGGAGATCAAGAAACTAGAGGCAGCAGGCCTAGTTAGAGGTGTGATCCATCCGACGTGGTTGGCAAACCCAGTCGTCGTGCGCAAGGCCAACGGGAAGTGGAGACTGTGTATAGACTTCACTGATGTCAATAAAGCGTGTCCCAAGGATCCCTTCCCTTTGCCGCGCATTGACCAGATCGTTGACTCCACCGCCGGATGTGAGCTACTCTGTTTTCTTGATGCATACTCAGGCTATCATCAGATTTTCATGGCCAAGGAAGATGAAGAGAAGACTGCATTTATCACTCCATGTGGCACCTATTGCTTTATCCGCATGCCATTTGGACTGAAGAATGCAGGCTCAACTTTTGCAAGGGTAGTGTACACTGCTTTTGAGCCACAGATCCACAGGAATGTAGAAGCCTACATGGATGACATCGTGGTGAAGAGCAAGAGCAAAGAAACACTGATTCAAGACTTGGAAGAAACGTTCCAGAACCTGCGCAGGATACAGCTCAAACTGAACCCCGAGAAGTGCGTCTTTGGAGTTCCCTCCGGCAAGCTTCTCGGGTTCTTTGTATCACAGAGGGGGATTGAAGCCAACCCCGACAAGATCAAAGCCATCGAGCAGATAGAAGCCCCGAAGCGCGTCAAGGATGTCAGAAGGCTTGCAGGTTGCGTTGCTGCCCTCAGTAGGTTCATTTCAAAATCCGCAGAACGCGCCCTACCTTTCTTCAAAATCTTGAAGAAGGCAGGTCCCATGAAGTGGACTCCGGAAGCGGAGGCGGCGTTGCAGGATTTGAAACGGTACCTGTCCTCCACTCCCATACTTGTCGCACCTAAACCACAGGAAAAGTTGTTGCTATACTTAGCGGCAACCAACCAGGTGGTTAGTGCTGCGTTAGTAGCGGAGAGGGAGTCCGACGAGGAGCCAGCGTCACCGGCAAGTGAATCTAGCGACAAGCAGGGGGCTGTCCCGACAAGCTCTGGCCCCGACAAAGAAGACTCTGCGCAGGAACAAGGAGAGGTGCGGAAGAAGATGGTGCAGCGCCCAGTGTATTTTGTAAGTTCCCTTCTCCAGGGAGCTAGATCAAGGTACTCTGGTGTGCAAAAATTGCTTTTTGGCCTCCTCATGGCCTCGAGGAAGCTGCGCCACTACTTCCAAGCCCATGAGATAACAGTGGTCACTCGCTTTCCGTTGAAGAGGATATTACACAATCCAGAGGCAACAGGCAGGATTGTCGAGTGGGCGCTGGAGCTGTCAAGCTTCGGACTCAAATTTGAAAGTACTTCAACCATACAGAGCCGAGCCTTGGCAGAATTCATTGCTGAGTGGACCCCAACACCAGAAGATGAAGTTCAGGAAACAAGTGTACCCGTGCAAGAAGCGACAAGTGAATGGGTAATGTATTTTGACGGTGCCTTCTCGCTGCAAGGCGCCGGTGCCGGCGTGGTACTCATTGCGCCCACCGGAGAGCACCTCAAATACGTTATCCAGATGCACTTTCCCAGGGAGCAAGCGACAAACAACACTGCAGAATATGAAGGCTTGCTTGCCGGCCTCAGGATTGCGGCCGAACTTGGGATCAGGAAGCTGATTGTTCGGGGAGATTCTCAGTTGGTGGTCCGACAAGTTAACAAAAGCTACCAGAGTCCTTTGATGGAAGCATATGTCGATGAAGTGAGAAAGCTTGAAGAGCACTTTGAAGGTTTGCAGATGGAGCACGTCCCAAGAGCCCAAAATGAGATTGCAGATGGCCTTTCAAAGTGCGCCGCGATGAAGTTACCTGTGGAACCAGGGACCTT
>LR738714.1:514095022-514107270 GCA_902687465.1 Secale cereale | reverse complement strand
GTCCCCGTCGCCATCCCCGTCGTCGCCGCTGGTCGCCGTCCCTGTCGCCCCCCGTCTCCATCCCGTCGTCGCCGCCCGTCGCCGTCCCCGTCGCCGCCCCCGTCGCGCTTCGCCTCGCCGGTGAGCTCCTGCCCCGCCATGGCCACACACACACACACACACACACACACACACACACACACATTCTTACTTACAAAAATGTTAGAAATTTTTATGTTTTTAGTTATAGAAATAGTTATAAAAAAGTTAGAATTGTTAGAAATTTTTCTGTTTTTTAGTTATAGAAATAGTTATGAAAAAGTTAGGAATTTTTCTTTTTTTTAGTTCTAGAAATATTAGAAATGTTATACAAATGTTAGTTATATATATAGAAATGTTATAATTTTTTTTTCTGTCTTTAGTTATAGAAATATTAGAAATGTTAGTTATATAGCATTGTTAGAAATGTTATAGAAATGTTAGTTATATAGAAATGTTAGAAATTTTAGTTATCAAAATCCAATCATTAAAATAATGTTACTTTTTGCGGGCATATAGCTAGTATTTGTTCTCGACGATGCCCGGCCCGCATCCTCACCGTCGACCCGTCCGCGACGATGTACGGCTGACCCATGTCCGGGACTGGGCTCCGCCGGGCTGGCACTAGGAGGTGCTGCCTGGAGGGGCGCGCCGCTTGATGAGGAACCCGGCCCCGGGTCCCGTCGTCAACCCTGATCTCGTTTGGTGGCGTTCGGGTGGGCCAGTTTCGGTGCGGAGGGAGCCGGCCCCGCCGGAGGTGGTACGTCGCCGTATCAGGGAGGAGGACGAGCACGTCCATCGCTACATGGTTGCGTTAGAGGGCGGCAGGTTCTCCAATACCTGGCAGTTTCTTCAGGGATCTCACTTCAGCTATGATCCTTTGAGGGTTCCTTCTCTTTGGGTGTCCACTGCCCGCGTCGCAGGAACCGCGAGTGTCCTAGATTCTTCTGTAGTATTCGATCTTTATTAGCTACCTAGCCAGTGATGTATTCGATATTATATATTATTCGAGACGATGTATTCGATACTATATATTATTCGAGACGATGTATTCGAGATTATATCTATTATTCGAGACGATGTATTCGAGATTATATCTATTATTCGAGACGATGTATTCGAGATTATATCTATTATTCGAGACTATGTAATTTGAATACTAAATTGTTTTATATTTCTTCTGGATTAGTTAAATAAAAGCTATGGCGGACAATACCAGCAAAGAGGGAGAACAGACCCTGTTCGATATGATACGCCATCCTCGCGGGCCAGATGATGATTAGAATGAAGAAGATTATGACGGCTCCGAATTTCTAAACAACACCGGAGAGGGTGATATGATACTCGATCGCGACGACCGAATTGATGAAGTCATGAACTATGATTATGATGATGACGAAGAAAATGTTGATCTTGAAACAACAAAGACCGGCGAGGTATATATATTTATATAAGCAGGCACATCTAGTGATCATCACATGTTTTAAATGAGTTGAAGATATATTAACGAATCGATCTTTCTTCTTTCAGCCATCCGGATCGAGCAAATCTTCAGGCAACAGGACGAAACGAGGCCCAAACAAATTGTTGAAGGAGGGCGTAAAGTACAATATCGAGGCAATCAGACCTAATGGCGAACCATTAGCGCCTAAGAAGATTGCAGACAAGTTCGTTTGTCAGTGCGGAGTTCTTGTGAAGGACCAACTCCCGATCTCCCTTCAAGAATGGAGAAAGCCAGCAAAGCCTCGTCCAGATGTTACTTTTGTCGACGACAGACAAAAATGTCTGCTTTGGGATACTCTCATGGAACATTTCACCCTACCAGATCATTTCACAAAAGCAGATGTGCAGAAAGTCAAGGACGCTGCTCTTAGGAAGATGCCGGTTGCATTCAAGAACCACAAGAATCATGAATGGGACAAGTACGTCAAGGGAGGAAGGAAGACTCCAGTATTCGCGGGAATACTAGAGAAGCAAAATGCTCATTGGGACGATTTCGTGAAATTCAAGGATTCAGAATTAGCTAAGGTACGGTCAAGATAAACAAGAAGAATGCCGAAAAAAGGATAAGTTCCATAAGCTGGGGCCAGGTGGCTACGCGGTGGCAATGCCTAAGTGGGATAAGTTTGAGAAAGAGATGGAGGATGCAGGTGTCACTCCGGTTACTAGGAGCTGGCCCCCCAAGTGCTGGACTTGGTTCTATGCGCATGGGGGGGAGTTGGACCCGAAGACAGGCAAAGTTTCGACGAAGGCATGTCTGAAAGGAGCCGACGATAAGCTACTTGCTGCAATAGAAGAGGCTCGATCGGGGGTGTTCCAGCCCAACAGAGAGAACGATGAGCTTACGCGTGCCCTGGGAAATCCTGAACGCCCGGGAAGAACACGAGGCAAGGGCGCTATTCCGTGGTATGAGGGGTTTTCGGACTGGAACGCCGACTACAGAACCCGTGCGAGAAGGAAGATTGCGGAGGAGAAGCAGAGGAAGATGGAGGAGGAGCAGAGGAAGCTGGACTATGAACGCCTTCAAGGCCTAGAATCAAAGCACGCGGACTTGGCAGTCAAATTCTAGCGGCAAGAAGAGCAGATCGACTCACTTAGCCAGCAAAGGGGGTCTCAGCAGCTGCAGCAGCTAGCGGATGATCCAGCATTGCATACCACCGCCCCATCCATGCCGAGAAGCTGCGTGGGTTCCGCCTCGGGCGACGCAATGCTAGATAGATACCCCGTCGATGACATCATTAAGAAGACTAACTGCGAGCTACACTTCAAAATGAAGAACATATCCATGAAGGTGGCGGACGCCGTTGCTTTTACAAATCCCCCCGAGGCAACCTTCCATTGCAACCTGATTCCAGCAGGCTATGCTCGTGTCTTGGTTGATGAGGTGGTGGACCAATATTCGGGGCTAGAGCTTGACATTCCTGGAGGTGACAAGGAGCACACACTCGGAGAGGCCAAACATCATATCATCCTATGGAGAAAGGATTGCATCATCTTTCGAAGGCCACCGACACCGTGTCAGCTGACTCCTCGTCGAAGTCCGCCACCGAGTCAGCAGACTCCCGCTCCTGCAAGTCCACCAACGCGTCAGGCCACTCCTCCTCCTCCAAGTCCGGCAAAGCGTCAGGCCACTCCTCCTCCAAGTCCGACACAGCGTCAGACGTCCACTCCTCCTCCAAGTCCGGCACAACTTCAGGCCACTCCTCCTCCAAGTCTGGCACAACTTCATGCCACTCCTCCTCGTCCAACTCAGCCCCGTCAGCCGTCTCCGCCGCCTCAGCAATCGCAGAAGAGACACCCCGCAGCTATGGTGCGCAGCAGTACGAGTCGAGGTAGTACAGGAAGTATAGGCGGAGGCAAGCGATATAAATATAGTCCAAGCCTCACCGATCCTCCTCAGAGGGCTTATGATAGGAACGAGGAGCAAACCAAGGCCATAGTGCGGGCAGAAGTGGACGCCCATTTTGGACCGATACCGCCACCGTCGCCAAGGGAGAAAGTGCCTGAGGAAAAGATTGACCACTTCATTCGTATGGCTCTACCACCAGCTCCCAAGCCTGTTGACACAGACTATGAGCGCCACATAAGGAAGTTAAATCGAGCACGTCTACAGAAGGAGGCGAGCTCGAGCTCGAGCAAACAACAAGCAGCTGTCAAAAAATGCGGGAAAACCGTTCCCAGCTGGGAGAACATGCGGCGCAATCGATCCCCTCTCTTGTTGGGCCAACAACACGTGAGAGTACGTGCGCCCAATATTATTGTGGGCAAACAATTTACGTTCCCGGGGAGGTCAATGTGGTAATAACCGAGGAGCATATAACGCAGGCTGAAATTCTCAACATCACTGTTGGACAACTCCTCGAGATCGAGCCCATGCCTGTGCTCACAGAGGAGGAAATAAAACGGAAATATGTCCGGGGCGAACCTTTGGTCAAGCCAGACGAGGTCAAGAAGCTCCCAACGAGAATGTATGAATTGCATCAATGGTACATGGACATTACCAAGAGTTCCAATCGAGAGTCCCTCATGGTGGAAGTCAAGAAGGATCATTACTACCATGAGAAAGCTGTGTCCGTTGAGTATAATGAACTGTTTCAGTTATACAATCAAGACGCACTCGACAAATCTATCGTCAGTTGCTATTGTCTGTAAGTCATTTCTTCTGTAATTTAAGTCTCAAGCTAGCTGTAGTGATCCTTTTGATCAATCATTACCTGTAATTATCCTCACTATATTCTTTTCTGTGGTATTATGCAGGATGAAGATGTATGAAATGGAAAAAGGTGGACGCTATGGCATTGGGTTCATTGACCCAAACACCGTTAATGAATACACATGGAAAATAGATGAATATCATGAAAAGCATGTAGAGGACAGCATGCTAGAGTTCTTGCAGTGCCTCAAATACAATGAAGATATACTACTTCCTTACAACTTCCAGTGAGTCACACTGTCTTGTACTACAAATTCTCTGTTTTTGCCTACTAGCTAGCTACATGTTTTTGCTTACATATGTCCGCTTAATTAAGACATCCAAACGTGTGTGCACGCAGATTTCACTTGATCTTGTGTATCATTAAAGTTGACGTCTGAACAGTTGAAGTACTCGACTCACTACTTAAAAAAAAGTGACTACACTATCTTGTTTGGGATAGTCAACAGGTAATTTCAATCATTATTAACTATATATCTCGGCCTATTTAGTTCGTCATTTCCTGATATGAACTATTTAATAACTCATTTATTCATTTTCTTTGTCGGCGGGTAGGGCTTGGGCAAGGTTCATCAGCGTCACTCCAGGCGAATGGAAACAAAGACTGCAATGGTTTCGACCCAAGGTAAGTAATTAAGTAGTACTAGCTAGCTAGTTAGCTGCCATTATCTCTTTAATTATCATGCTTGATTAATTATTATCTGATCAAATTCCATTCTCGTAATGGCCCTGAAGAAGGCGCAGGGGACTAATCTCTGTGCATACTGCGTTTGCGAGAACATTCGCATGATGGCGTCCGAAAGGAGCAGATCTCAAAGACAGGAATGGGTACGTTTGTCAGAACACTATTCACAATTTTTACACCATTATGATATCTAGTCACAAAACTAATAAACATGCATATTGATCTCCTTCTTAACAGTTCAAAGAGGTGCGGGACAAGCTCCTAGAAATGGAGCGCGTACAAGCACTTCAAGAGGAAATAGCGGGATTTTTGCTCGACCAGGTCATAGATCCGAAGGGAGAATACCATTACCCGCTACCGCCCCCATGAACCACTTCCAATTGTCATCGTGCTCCAAAGGCACCAGTTAGGCTAATGCCACTGGCTCTGAAGGCAACATGTAGGAGAAATTGTATATAGTTATACATGTGTGTATGTGTGAATTGGTGGTTTGTGAGACATTTGATGATATATATATGCATAACGTGTACAATGTGTAGTATCGTAAAATACCAGCAAACGAAAAAGAATTAAATGGAAAACACAAAATTAAATGAAAAAGAAATCATAAAACCAAAAACCCCGCAAACCTTGTAGTACCGGTTGGTTTTACCAACCGGTACTAAAGGGCTCCCGGCCCCCGGAGCTGGCTCGTGCCACGTGGTTGCCCTTTAGCACCGGTTCGTGCTGAACCGGTACTAAAGGGGGGGGCTTTAGTGCCCACACTTTAGTGCCGGTTATGGAACCGGCACTAAAGGGCCTTACGAACCGGTGCTATTGCCCGGTTCTGCACTAGTGCCCCTAGGGCTAGACGGCCGAGCCAATGCACCGAACAGAGCCGTTGATCCCCAAGCACATATGCCTTGTCAGCACGCAACCTTGGCGACCAACTTACGACAGTGAGAGCACGGCGCTGCCAATGTCGGCACCGTCAGAAGCCACGCTACGTTGCGGTTTACATCGTCGTCCATGCCAAGCACTGCCTCAGAGGTCATGGCGTGGGCCCAACTCCTGTTGAGATTTCCGCTGGCGGCCCATCAAATGGATGAATCCAGAGCCACCATTCAGAGTTTGATTGGCATTGTCGAGGCAGGAGCATCACAGCAAGCGGGCCCATCGCGGCCTCTGCAAGCGGCGACAATGACGTGAGCAGCTGGTCGTACTGAGGCGGGCGCACCTACGGTGCAATCCCCTCCGCGGTAGCCAGCGTAGGGACCGCATCCAAAGCCACGTGACCAAGCACCTGACGACGTGTCGATGGCTTCATCTAATTCTCGAGCACGTCAAGACCAGCGGCGAGCCCTAGAGGATAGGCAGGGGGAGATGCGCACATCACCATCGAGTGACACCGTGGAACTGCCGCCAGTCTAATAGGCGCAATGGCCCCGACATTGACGATCCCGCACCTGGTGAGAGCGGATACCTGCCTTCCAAGGTTGGGTGCCCCGCCTTCACCCGCGAGCTATGGCAAGTCTGTTGGCTATCTACCCGCATGTTCAAGCCAGATATACTAGAAAAGTACCATGGAAGATTGAACTCGGCAGAGTTCTTGAGCATCTACACCATCGTTGTTCAAGTTGCTGGGGGAAGAGACAAGAAGGTGTTCGCCAATTACTTCCCTTTGCACTCAAACCAAATGTGAGGTCTTGGCTAATGCACCTGCCGGAGAACTCCATCTCGACCAGGGCTGACATGTGCCATGAGTTTGTTGGCGCCTTCACGGGCGGCCATCAAGAATCAGGGCGGCCCAGTGATTTGCAGCTCCTTCCGCAGAAAGAAGGAGAGAGTTTGCGGAAGTACATATAAAGGTTCAGTCGAGCACACAAGAACATTCCGGACATCCACCCGGCTCCTGTGATAGCTACGTTCTAGTCCAACATGTGCAACCGCTGGATACGTTCCAAGATGAACGTGCGACTGCCTAAGACTGTGAATGAGCTATACACTCTGGTAGACAAGTGTGCTCGCATGGCGGAGGGGAGGCGACTCCCCGGTGAAGAAGATGGCGACGTCATCGACTCCGAGGATGACGACGACACCACCAACCAGAAGAAGAAGAGCAAGAAACACAGCAAGAAGCGCAAGGATAAAGTAGTGATGACCGTTGAAGGATCGAGCGCACTTAGCATCGTCAAGAAGGCCAAACCCAAGGCTCCCGACAAGGAAGTTGCCACATGCACTAACTACCGGGAAGCCATGGCTTCCAAAAAAAAACTAGGAAGGGTGATGGACCATACTGCAGATCAAACCAAAGGCCATGATCTTCAAGAGTGTCATCAGGTCGAGTAGCTCATCAAGAAGCAGAGGGCTGAGTACGAGAAGCATGACAAGGAGAAGGAGCAGGATGGCGCTGGCGGGAAGGGCCGCGGCGGCAGAGCGAGTCACCCCGACAAGGCACCTCAGTATCAAGGGAACCGCGCCAGAGGCCGCGAGAAGAAGGATTGTGATGACGAGAGTGATGAAGGTGATGGAGAGGAAACCAGCGAGCATGAATTCCTGAAAGCCACTGACGTCATATGCATTGACGGGGGTGCATCTTTGCACTCCTCTCATCGCCAACTTAAACAGTGGGCACGTGAAGTAGATGTCATGGAGCCAGTGGCAGATTCTCAGAAGCCCCTCAAGTGGCCCCGCACGCCCATCATCTTTGATGAAGAGGATCACCCTGACCGCACTAACACGGTAGGGTCGTTGCCATTGTTGGTCTCACTAACGATCCCCAACCTCAAGGTCACAAAGATGTTGGTTGATGGTGGGGCCGGGTTGAATCCGATCTCTCCAAAGGTCATCAGCAAACTCCAGATAGCATATGAAGAGCTCAAGGTTACTGGTACATTCCAAGGAAGCAACCCCGGCATGAGTCGTCCTAAGGGAAAGATCACGCTGCCGGTGACATTCGGAGGGGAGTTAAACTATCAGACTGAGAAGATCGTCTTTGATGTGGTTGACCTCCCCCTACCGTACAATGGAATCCTTGGTCGCCTAGCCCTGGCCAAATTCATGGCGGCATCGCACTATGCCTACAACACCCTGGAGATGCCAAGGCCGATGGGTGTCATTTCCATTCCATCAGACAAGAAAGACGCAGTCATATGCGTGGACAATATGTACCGGGAAGCAGTTGTGGTAGAGGCCACGGAGATCACTGCTCCCGCCAAGGAAAGCAAGAAAAATAAGAAAGCTAGCATGGACGCGAGCAAGGAGTCCGGAAAGCGTACCTCTTCGGAGTGCGTTGCGCCTGTTGATGACTTGCCGATGAGCTCCAATAGCAAGAGATCCAAGGCTGCTGCGCCTACTATGAAGAAGGTCCCGGGAGGGCTGGCTGGCGCTGACGGTACATTTACCATCAGTGCCACCCTCGACGACAAATAGGAAAGTGTGCTCCTTACCTTCTTGTGGGCGAATGTTGATGTGTTTGCATGGAAACCATCTGACATTCCTGGTGTTCCCAGGTAGTTAATCGAGCACCACCTTGATATCTGCCCACATGCTCGGCCCGTCAAGCAGAAGGTCCGAAAGCAAGCTTTGGAGTGGCATGAATTCATTGCTGAGGAGATCAAGAAACTTGAGACAGTTGGTCTAGTCAGAGGAGTGTTGCATCCAACGTGGTTAGCAAATTCAGTGGTGGTGCGCAAGGCTAATGGGAAATGGAGGCTTTGCATAGATTTCACAGATCTAAAGAAAGCATGCCCGAAGGACCCATTCCCCTTGCCGCGCATCGACTAGATTGTGGATTCCACCTCCGGGTGTGACCTGCTTTCCTTCCTGAATGCCTACTCTGGTTACCACAAGATCTTCATGTCCAAAGAAGACGAAGAGAAGACCGCGTTCATAACCCCATGTGGCACGTACTGTTTTGTACGGATGCCCTTCAGGTTGAAGAGCGCTAGATCCACTTTTGCAAGAGTAGTACAGATTGGGTTTGAGTCATAGCTGCACAGAAATGTTGAAGTTTACATGGATGATATAGTGGTCAATACCAATGACAGATTGACTCAGGACTTGGAAGAGACCTTTGCAAATATACGCAAGTTCAAATTGAAGTTGAACCCAGAGAAGTGTGTGTTTGGTGTTCCTTCTGGCAAGCTACTTGGCTTCTTTGTGTCCCACCGGGGGATAGAGGCCAACCCCGACAAGATCAAGGCTATCGAGCAGATTCAAGCACCCGGGACAATTAAGGACGTGAGACATTTGAATGTATGTGTTACCGCACTGAGCAGGTTCATTTCCAAGTCCGCCTATCGTGCCTTGCCGTTCTTCAAAATCTTGAAGAAGGCATGACCCATGGAGTGGACCTCGGAGGCAGACACTGCGCTACAAGATTTGAAGACCTACCTTTCCTCTGTTCCCACCTTAGTCGCTCCCAAACCATAAGAGCCATTGCTGTTATACTTAGCAACAACCAATCAAGTGGTTAGCGCGACATTGGTAGCACATCGGGAGGTAGATGACACGGCAGCCGTCGCCGTAGTCCCCTTTGGAAAGGAAAGTGAACCCATCTCGGCAAGGTTAGAGGCAGTTCAAGACAGGGCAGCGCAGGGCAGCGGAGGCGGTTCCATGGTCGCGGCAAGGAAGGAAGTGGTGCAGCGCCTAGTGTACTATGTCAGCTCCCTATTGCAGGGGGCTAGATCAAGGTACTCTAGCATGCAAAAGTTGATTTTTGGCCTCATCATGGCCTCAAGGAAACTGCGCCACTACTTCCAAGCCCACGAGATCATAGTTATCACCCGTTTCCCCTTACAATGTGTACTCCGGAACCGTGAGGCCACTGGCAAAATTGTGGAATGGGCTTTGGAGTTATCCAACTTTGGTTTGAAATTTGAAAGCACGTCAACTATTCAGAGCAGGGCACTAGCAGAGTTCATTGCAGAGTGGACACCTACCCCTGATGAAGAAGTATTGGAGACAGTCATCCCCAGCAAAGAAGCGCCCCAAGAATGGATCATGTACTTTGACGGTGCCTTCTCCCTACAAGGTGCAGGGGCTGGCATGCTCCTCGTTGCTCCCACTAGGGAGCACCTCAAGTACATCGTCCAAATGCATTTCCCCCGGGAGGAGGCTACCAATAACACTACAGAGTACGAAGGACTCCTTGTTGAGCTCAGAGTCGCCTCAGAATTGGGAATCAAGAAGTTGATCATCCGCGGAGATTCGCAACTTGTGGTGAGACAAGTGAACAAGGATTATCAAAGCCCATTGATGGAGGCATGCGTTGAGGAAGTGAGAAAGTTGGAGGAGCACTTTGACGGATTGCAAATAGAGCACATACCTCATGCAGAAAATAGCATGGCTGATCATCTGTCAAAGTGCATTGCGCAAAAACTCCCTGTGGAAGCAGGAACTTTTGTTCTCCATCTAACTCAACCCTCCGTATCCCCGAAAACAATGGCCAGAAAGAGGTGGAAACTGGACTCCGGCAAGCCTCTCCCGCCAGAGCTTCTCAAAGCCCCCGGCACAGAGCTTGGCGGGAACAAATCCCCTTTGATCAGTAAGCCGCACCCTCCCGCCAAACTACCAACTTCTGCGGTTGAGGAGTGCGCTCTCGTGAATGAGAAGGTGCCGTTGGTCCTCGTTGCTGAGCCTCAGGCTCCAACTTAGGCACGACACATTGTCCATTTCCTCCAAACAGGAGAACTTCCCAAAGAGCAAGAAGAAGCTAAAAGAGTACCCTGGAGGGCCACTATGTATCATTTCATTGATGACACATTGTACTGAAGAAGGCCCAACGGTGTGAAATTGAAGTGCATTTGCCGGGAAGAAGGAAAGCAACTGTTGGCAGAGATATACAAGGGTATGTGCTGCTCCCACGTTGGATCAAGGGCCTTGGTTGGGAAAGCTTTCCGGCAAGGATTCAACTGGCCCACAGCCCTCCAAGACGCAATCGAGCTAGTCACCAAGTGTGAAGCCTGCCAGTTCCATTCCAAGAATATCCATCAGGCTGCCCAAGCTCTCCAAACGATCCCTTTGTCATGGCCATTTTTGGTATGGGGGCTCGATATCTTGGGCCCCTCCCCCCGTGCTGTCGGGGGCTTTGAATTCTTCTTCATTACAATTGACAAGTTCACAAAGTGGCCGAAAGTAGAGCCTGTGAAGAAGGTGACCGCACAGTCAGCTATCAAGTTCTTGAAAGGATTTGTGTGCCACTTCTGAGTCCTTGCCCGAATCATCACCGACAATGGCACCCAATTCACAAGCCGCGCCTTTATGCAATACGTTCATGCCCTCGGAAGAAAGATTTCATTCACCTCTGTTGCTCAGCTAAGGAGCAATGGATAAGCTAAGAGGGTAAACACTGAAGTGCTGCGAGGCCTCATGACAAGAACATTTGATAAGCTACAGAAGTGTGGCAGGCGATGGATCGACGAGCTGCCGGTGGTTCTTTGGTCCCTCAGTATGACACCAAATCGAGCTACTGGGCATACTCCCTTCTACCTAGTTTATGGGGCAGAAGCAGTTATCCCCACGGAACTCATTCACGGGTCACCTCGAGTACTTGCCTATGATGAAGTAGCGCAAGAACGACACCGGCATGACGACGCTGTGCTACTTGAGGAGAATCGTCTCTGGGATGCTACGCATGTTGCACGCTACCAGCAAGCCCTGCGTCGCTATCATAGCCGCATGGTTAATGCCCAGAGTTTTGGGGAAGGCGACCTTGTCCTTAGGCGCGTTCAGTCAGCCAAGGGTACAAACAAGTTGACACCAAAGTGGGAAGGCCCTTACCGGGTAGTACGAGTCACCAGACCGGCGCAGTCCATCTGGAGACCAGAGATGGCATTCAATTGCAAAACTCATCGAACATTGAGCATCTTTGTAAGTTCTACCCATAAGGCACGGCTGTCAGGCCCTGCCCGACAGCCACCCTTTTGTACAAGCTTTGCCTAAGTTGCATGTAACCCTTTGTACAAAGCCAGGCGCATACCTTGAGCAACAGAGAAATAAACGAAGCACTGAGGGGTGAAGAAGATTGCATGCATACATAAGCACATCATGAGCATAGCATGTTCATGTGATAAGGTCGCATATGTCATTGTTTTCATCTGCACTAAACTTCAGGTTTCTTGCCGCAGACTTGGTCCCGAAGAGAAGAAACCAAGACAAGCCTACTTAGCGGTCCTTGGCAAGCCAAACAGATAAGTTCCCTTTTTATCCATACGTGTTTTGTAAAGTGAAACTTGTGCCATGAAAACCTCGTCTCGTTCAAAGCATAGGTGCTCCGATCCTTCAACTTGAACATTGCTTCGGTCAGGATGGTCGCAGTGGCCTTTGGCGGAAAAGGCTTGGTGGTGGGCT
>LR738714.1:514059877-514094931 GCA_902687465.1 Secale cereale | reverse complement strand
ACGGGTCACCTCGAGTACTTGCCTATGATGAAGTAGCGCAAGAACGACACCGGCATGACGACGCTGTGCTACTTGAGGAGAATCGTCTCTGGGATGCTACGCATGTTGCACGCTACCAGCAAGCCCTGCGTCGCTATCATAGCCGCATGGTTAATGCCCAGAGTTTTGGGGAAGGCGACCTTGTCCTTAGGCGCGTTCAGTCAGCCAAGGGTACAAACAAGTTGACACCAAAGTGGGAAGGCCCTTACCGGGTAGTACGAGTCACCAGACCGGCGCAGTCCATCTGGAGACCAGAGATGGCATTCAATTGCAAAACTCATCGAACATTGAGCATCTTTGTAAGTTCTACCCATAAGGCACGGCTGTCAGGCCCTGCCCGACAGCCACCCTTTTGTACAAGCTTTGCCTAAGTTGCATGTAACCCTTTGTACAAAGCCAGGCGCATACCTTGAGCAACAGAGAAATAAACGAAGCACTGAGGGGTGAAGAAGATTGCATGCATACATAAGCACATCATGAGCATAGCATGTTCATGTGATAAGGTCGCATATGTCATTGTTTTCATCTGCACTAAACTTCAGGTTTCTTGCCGCAGACTTGGTCCCGAAGAGAAGAAACCAAGACAAGCCTACTTAGCGGTCCTTGGCAAGCCAAACAGATAAGTTCCCTTTTTATCCATACGTGTTTTGTAAAGTGAAACTTGTGCCATGAAAACCTCGTCTCGTTCAAAGCATAGGTGCTCCGATCCTTCAACTTGAACATTGCTTCGGTCAGGATGGTCGCAGTGGCCTTTGGCGGAAAAGGCTTGGTGGTGGGCTGGTCCCTGCTTTTGGTTTAATGCTCGGTAGGCCTGACCCCGCGGCAACAAACTGAGGGTACCGGCAGGATAGCTTGCCTGGGAAAACTTGTTTACTTGAATGTATAGAGGCATTTCACCTCTGCATGGATATGATACATGCAAAAGTACCCCGACAAAGCTTGTCTTTTTCATTAATATGCTGATAAGCAAGTACAGATCTTAAAGAACACAAACATGGGTAAACAAGATTACATAAGTTAGAATGAAGTTTGACAAGTGCCTGTATATTTTAGACTGAAAAAAGATAAGTGCCCCGTATAATCCCCTTCTGTGTCCCTCCTTTCCCAGCCACTGCGGTGGGAGGAGAAGAGGACAAAAGCAGCGCCTGGGCAGAAGCCCAGCCTGAACCCATTAGGCCCCTTGGCAAGGAGCCTGACAGGGTCGGTGGGGCACGGGCGAAGGTGTTGGAGAAGAGAGCGGCGCAGATAGCCCCTTGATCACGGCCACCAGGGCCAGCAGGATGCGGCAGGGCAAACAAAGTTGGAAGCCACGAGGAGGCCTGCCAGGGCCCAGCTGGAGGGCTGCTGGAGGAATCAGAGACACCACCTCCACCTCCCCATCCAACTCCCCGGCTCGCCTTGCCGGGGGAAGGGCGGGTGCAGATGGTGATGCCACCGACTGACGGTGATTGTAACATCCCAAATTTTCAGTTGGAATGTTATACATAGATCATCATATGCATACAATCTTTTATTTCTCATTTTGGTTTTGATCCTAAAAATCCTAAGAAACTCAAGGACCCACGGAGAGAGTTGGGGATTTCATTAATTTCATATTTGAATTTTTCTCAAATATTGAAAAGAGGATCATTCGGTTTTAGTTATTTTCTCTCCGAAATATTTCAATATCAAAATATCTGAGAGGAGATATTATGACTTCTCCAAAATAAAAGAAATATTGGAGGAAAAATGTTAAAATTGAATAAACATTTTTGCTGGATTTTTATTGCTATTTTCTTCTAATTTGAAAAATATGTTTTTTCCAAAAACTTATTTAGGTCCGGGAAAAATGTTCACTTTGTCCTATATATTATTACAGGACGGTGAAAAATTATTTCGGAATTGTTGGACTCCGTTTGGTATTTCTTTTAATTGTTTTACTCCGTCAGTTTTAAAACAAACGAACTGACCTACGGGCTGTGCCCGAGCCGGATTCTGTCCGCTCAGGCTTTAAAAGCCGCCAGACCCGTGGCCCGAAGGCCTAACCGCCGCCTGCCTGAAACCCTAACCCTAGCCATGCTGCCGCCCCGCGCCGCCGCCGCCGCCCCCGCCGTCGCCCGCCGTAGCCGGTGCCTCCGCCCGCCTAACCCGATCCGCTAGGTAGTTTAGACGTTTTTGTATTAGTTTTGGTTTTTTTTCGAAAAGCCCTAGATCGGTTTTTTTTCCTAGAAAATACTAGATCGATTTTTCTTCGTTTTCTTTGGTTTTATTATTTAACGAGCGTCCGCTCTTTAGTCTCAGAAAACGAACGTTTGCAAATTAGTCATTTCTTTTTTAGTTTTTTCGTCGAGGTCTTATCCGCGATGAAAATTTTACAAATCGGTCCCTGATCTTCAAACCCTCGTAATTTTTTACTCGTTAGTCGGAATTAGATGAAACCAACGCCAATTTCTTTGTCTCGATCTTATCTTTCCAGTAGTACAGCTCAAAGTTGTTTTTGAAAGTTGTAGAATTTGAATTCAAATAGTTTTGTGTTTGAACTTCGTTTGATCGTAATTTCAGTTTCGTAACTCCGTTTGAGTTGATTCTTTTTGCAAATCAAAGCTTTTGATGTAAACTTTTTGATAAGGCCAAATTCACTTAATTTTGGTACTATTAGAAATTGTTTTCTGTTACAAGAGAGATTTGATTGTTTTCGAAGTCTTTGGAGTTCTTTTCTTCGATTCTGTTGCATGATTGCTTATGTATGCTATTGTTTGATTGCGATAGAATTCCCGGAGTGCGAAGCGTGCTACTACGAGTCTTTAGGTTTTAGCGATCGTCAGCAAGGGAAGTTCATACTTTGATCATACATTCCAATACCCAGTTTGTATTACATTAGTTATATCCTCAACCACTTGCATGAGTAGGACCGGTTACTTAATATGATGCTTTGTAGTTCATGAGGTAGGAACCTGATATCTTGAGATAAACCCAAGGGAATATACGCTTTGTTACTTATTGCTTAGCCATGCTTGTAGACGTGGATTGGTATGAGTGATTTCATGAAAGTTGTGAGTGTAATTACAACTAAGGGTTTCTTTAAGGTGGAAATTTAATACACATCTGGGTGGATTGGTTGTGGCACCCTGGGGATGGACTAGTGGTAACCAGAGCACGTGGAGGGTCCAGTGTTGTCCTAGGGGATTCCGGAGGACCTGTGTGATCACCCTATTGGAATGCAACCCAGGCTCAAATGGATCATATGATATTTTCATGCCTAGAAACTTCCATGTGCAGCCACAAGCCATTATGGGATCTGGCATAGTTAAGTATGTTGTGTGACCTCATTCCGTGGTAGACTAGAAGATGTAGCAGATGTAGGTGGTACGGTCTACCCAGGGTTAAGAGTTAATTCTTCTAAAAGACTGTGTCTCGGTCATCCGTTTCTCAAACACCATGCAGTGCAAAAAATCAAATGGAGGAGATCAAGTCTTGTGGGGGAAAGTGCACAAACTCTGCAGAGTGTACAAACTATTCATGAGTAGCCGTGTCCCCGGTTATGGACATCTTGAGTATCCTGGTATTTGAATTATGGACTGATCTCATCAGTTTACTAATTTGTTGGGTTAATAATGACTTCTGTTTGGGATTGAGATGGGGGTACCATTCTCAAATGTTCATGATTAAATTTAACAAAGTAGTTAAATAAATACATTCCTTTGTTGTAGGGAAAAACTAGCTTTATGCAAAAATAAACCTTACAGCCTCCACCAGCCAAATATGCATGTAGTTGTAGGCTTTGCTCATTATCATTACAGTGTGTTCTTCCCAGCATATTCAATGTGCTGACCTACATGGCTGCAATGTATCATGTTGCAGAGTTTTCAGACGAGGATTAAGGTGCGATAGGTCGTTGTCATGCACTCAATGTTTGCCATGGAGTTGGATGGACTCAACTACTCTTCATAGCTTCCGCAGTTTATTTCATTTAGATGGCCTTCAGCCATTATCGTGTAATGGATATTGCCTCTTCGAGGATTTTCGATGTAATAAAGTGTGATTGAACCTTTGTTATAAATCCTCGACTACTGTGTGTGTCAGCATACCGATCCAGGGATGACACTGAGCACAAAGACTTCGATTCGTTGGAATCGTGGTCGCTACAAGATGGTATCAGAGCACACGTTGACTGTAGGACGCGACCACTAGGATAAGCCATAGAATGTTCTCCCCCTTCATTCTAATTCTTCTCTACTCATTCTAAGTCTTCTCTATAGATGTCGGACCTAGTAAGCAAGTTCACTCAGCCAGACGATGACACCCCATTTGGAAAGAACTTGAAGGAAGTCACTAGATACTTGCACATTGGAATACCAAGTATCGCTGGAGATCTGTACGCAACATCGCCGGAAGAGGAATGCTGGAAGATCAAAGTTAGTGTACCTGGGAGGACTATTGCACCAATCATGGAGCCACTGGACCTAGAATTTGACGCACCGACATGGAGCTTGGGAAAGAGTATGGCAGCTCACATCACCCTTGGACGCATATGCGAAGTCTACAACAAGGATCTTGAAGACACCATCTACCAGATTTGTGGACGTCAAGACCAGCAATGGGAGATGCTTCACACCAGGAAGGACGGATCTATTGCAGCATATATCCAAGAGATGGACCAACATATTCGATGCTACGAGAATCAGATGTGTGCACTTATGCAGAAGACCAACATGGTGATAACACGGAATGTGGAGCTAGAGGAAGAACTCAAGACACTACATGATGGATATGAAGAAGAAATAGCCGTACTATTGGAGCAGAATAAAGCACAGAAGAAGAAGGTTGGAACTAGCACAACAAAGCCAGAATCAGAGATAGGAATTACCATGGAGAACTACATCCTGATAGACGACACCGACAGTGATGAAAGTGACTATGAATACGAAGTTGGAACAGATATCATGGAGTCTTCAGATGATAGTGATTATATGACCACCCTATAATCATTAGTATTAATCCAAGTAGTTAGAATCGTTCACTAGCTTTGTAATAGGATCTTTGTTTGCTCTTGTTTGAATTGTGTGATATGATATGAAAATTGTTTGTATCATGTGCATATGGGTAGTGATTTCCCCTAGACCTCATTCTATTCTAATCTCTCCCCTCTAAACCCCTCAGATGCCTCCGAGACGTGAGCCCGGATTTGAGTTTCCCCCTGAGCTCACCCAGTTGATCCAGCAGCAGAAGACTTTGATGCAACTTCTTGTCCAGAATCAGAACAACAACAACAACAACAACCTACCTCCACCACCCTATGACAACTTGACCCGGTTCTTAAGGTTGCAACCACCGGTGTTCTCTAGTAGCACCGAGCCTATAGTTGCAGATGACTGGCTCCGTAAGACGGACAGAGAGCTAGCAACTACAGGATGCACTGATGCAGAGAGAGTGCGTTTTGCTACACTTCAGCTTGAAGGACCAGCAGCCGCTTGGTGGGAGAACTACACCGCCATCTACCCACTTGTTGCGATTTCTTGGGATCATTTTCAGCAAGCTTTTCGCACAGCACATGTCTCAGCAGGAGCCATGAGCCTGCAGAAGCGTGATTTTCGCAACTTGCGCCAAGGAAACCGTACTGTGGGGCAGTACGTGGATGACTTTAGGCAGTTAGCTCGCTACGCACCAGATGATGTGTCCACTGACGCCGCGAAGCAGGAGAAGTTTCTAGAAGGACTCAATGATGAGATGAGTATGCAGCTGATGCTAGAAACCTACAACAGCTACCAAGAGCTAGTGGACAAAGCTATTATGCTGGAGGGAAAGCAGCAACAGTTTGACAACCGCAAGAGGAAGTATGGAGCTGGGAAGTTTAACTCTGGAGCCCAGCAGAAGCCTTGCTATACCCCATACTCAGGAGGACACAACCATCCCACCCATAACCATGGAGGCCATTCTATGGAGGGAATGCACACAACCATAATAGTGCTAGGAATGGCAATGGGAATGGAGGAAGCAACAATCAAAATCGTTCTACTCCATCAACACCTGCCAAGAAGGATCTGAGCCACATTACTTGTTTCAAGTGTGGGAAGACCGGACATTACGCCAGTGAATGTCCTGAGTCGAAGAATGGGAATGGAAATGGAAGCTCAGGAAAGAAGCCCAACCCGTTCACCAGAGGACAAGTGAACCAAGTCAATGTGGAGGAGATTGACGAGTAGCCTGACGCAGTAGTCGGTAAATTTTTGATTAATGCATTTACTGCCCTTGTTCTTTTTGACACTGGTGCATCGCATTCATACATATCAAGGGGTTTTGTGGAAAAATATAAGTTGCCTACCGTAACCCTTAGGACGCCCATGTTAGTCAGTTCCTCTGGAGCAGAGTATATGGCAAGCCATGGATGCTATCAAGTGCCATTGACTATTGGAAGGCATGTATTTACCACGGATCTCATTCTTTTGGAATACCAAGGTTTGGATGTGATCATAGGAATGAATTGGCTATCCAAGTTTGGAGGAAACATCGATTGCGCTAGTAGATCAATTCTTCTCACCACCCCGGAAGGAAAAAATGATCAAGTATGTGTCTACACACACCCAGGAAAGCGCGTTTGAATGCACTCACGGGAGTTATTCAGGAGGAAGTGCCAGTTGTGAAGGATTGCCCTCACGTATTCCAGGAGGAGTAACCCGGCGTGCCACCGGATAGATACATAGAGTTCTTCACTGAGCTATTACCCGACACCAGACCAATATCAAAGAGACCATACTGGATGCCCGCTAATGATCTGGAGGAGATCAAGAAGCAAATCAAGGAGTTAATAGATAAGGGTTACATACGACCAAGTTCGTCGCCATGGGGAGCCCTAGTGATCTTAGTCGAGAAGAAGGATGGATCATTAAGGATGGTTGTTGACTATCGTGCACTGAACAAGGTTACAATCAAGAATAAGTACCCACTGCCGATGATCAACGATCTGTTTGACCAGCTGCAAGGAGCCAAGGTATTTTCTAAGATCGATTTGCGATCAGGATATCATCAGCTGAAGATCCGAGAATAGGATATACCCAAGACAACTTTTACCACAAGGTACAGGCTTTATGGGTATACAGTTATGTCATTTGGTTTGACTAACGCTCCTGCCTATTTCATGAGTATGATGAACAAGGTATTCATGGAATTCTTGGATAAGTTTGTGGTAGTATTCATTGATGATATATTGGTATACTCCAAGAATGAAGAGGAGCACAAGGAACATTTGCGTTTAGTGCTCGAGAAGCTTCGAGAACATCAGTTATATGCCAAGTTCAGTAAGTGTGAGTTTTGGTTGAAGGAAGTTGGATTCCTTGGACATGTCATATCAGGAGACGGTATATTCGTAGACCCCGCCAAGGTTGAGGCAGTCACAGAATGGAAGGCACCCACCTCAGTTGGCGAAATTCGCAGTTTTCTTGGACTCGCGGGATATTACCGGATATTTATTGAGATTTTCTCGAAGATTACGAAACCCATGACGCAATTGTTGAAGAAGGAGACTAAGTACAAGTGGACTGAAGAGTGTGAGGCCAGTTTTCAGGAGTTGAAGAAACGTTTGGTTATAGCCCCAGTGCTGATACTTCCGGATATACGCAAAGATTTCCAAGTATATTGTGACGCCTCTCGTCAAGGACTTTGAGGTGTTCTGATGCAAGATGGAAGAGTTGTGTCTTATGCTTCACGTCAGCTTCGACCACATGAGTTGAATTATGCTACGCATGATTTGGAGTTAGCAGTCGTGGTGCACGCACTCAAAACCTGTAGACATTTTCTTATTGGAAACTGTTGTGATGTATACACGGATCATAAGAGTTTGAAGTATATCTTCACACAGAAAGAGTTGAATCTCAGGCAAAGGAGATGGCTTGAGCTCATAAAGGATTACGACATGAGGTTACATTACCATCCAGGAAAAGCCAATGTCGTAGCAGATGCTCTAAGCCGCAAGAGTTATAATAACACAATCATTTCCGGAGGTTTACCCCAGGAGTTAGTCGATGATCTTTGGGACTTGCAGATGGAAATAGTCCCTAGAGGTTTTGTTGCCACGTTGGAAATTCAGTCCACATTGTTGGGTAGGATTCGAGAAGCCCAGAAGTTGGACAAAGAGATTGCAGAAATAAAGGAAAGAATGGCCGAAGGAAAGGCAGAAGGATTTCGTGAGGATGAATACGAGACACTTAGGTTTGAAAAGCGCATTTATGTGCCCAATGACCCCGAGATTAGGAAGTTGATTCTCCAGGAGGCTCATGATTCACCGTATTCGATTCACCCAGGAAACACTAAGATGTATTTGGATTTGAAGCAGAATTTCTAGTGGACCGGAATGAAAAGAGACATTGCAGAGTATGTGGCAGTGTGTGACGTTTGTCAGAGAGTCAAGGCTGAACATCAGAAACCAGCTAGGTTATTACATCCGTTACCTATACCCGAATGGAAGTGGGATAAGCTTGGAATGGATTTCATCACGGGACTACCCAGGACACGTTCAGGGTATGATTCTATCTGGGTGATAGTTGATCGTTTGACGAAAGTAGCTCACTTTATCCCCGTGAAGACCACTTACACGAGTGCCAAATTGGCCAAGATATACATGGCCAAGATCGTATGTCTGCATGGAGTTCCCAGGACCATTGTATCAGATAGAGGAACACAGTTTACCTCAAAGTTTCAGAAGCAGTTGCACGAGACTTTAGGTACTAGGCTAGAGTTCAGTACAACCTTTCATCCACAAACATATGGATAGACCGAGAGAGTCAATCAGATTCTGGAAGACATGCTGAGAGCTTGTGCGCTCGATTATGGATCCGGCTGGGATGATAATTTTCCATACGCAGAGTTTTCTTACAACAACAGTTATCAAACCATCTTGCAAATGGCCCCTTTCGAGGCTTTGTACGGAAAAAGATGCAGAACACCATTAATGTGGGATGAAGTTGGAGACCGTCGGTTATTTGTACCCGATCTGATCAAAGAGTCAGAAGAGAAGGTCAAGATGATCCGTGATAGACTTAAAGTAGCCCAGTCTAGGCAGAAGAGTTATGCCGATATGAAGCGCAAGGAGGTAACCTACAAAGTAGGAGATAGACCATATCTTCGAGTATCTCCGCTTCGAGGAGTCAAGCGTTTCGGAGTTAAGGGTAAATTGGCACCAAGATTTTTGGGACCGTACAAGGTCTTGGAACACAAAGGAGAAGTAGCTTATCAGCTAGAATTGCCCAAGACTTTGTCCGGAGTTCATGATGTGTTTCACATATCACAGCTGAAGAAGTGTCATGCAGAGATGGCCGAGATTCCGTTACATGATACAGTGCCCCTGGAAGCAATTCAATTAGAAAGCGACCTGACCTACGAGGAGAAGCCCGTTAAGATTCTCGAATTTGCCGACAGAGTTACCCGCAGCAAAGACATCAAGTTCTGCAAAGTACAGTGGAACCGTCACACAGAAGACGAAGCCACCTGGGAACGAGAGGATGATCTACGCCAGGACCACCCACACCTAGTTTCTAGCCAACCCGAATCTCGAGGGCGAGATTCATCTTAAGGGGGTTAGGTTTGTAACATCCCAAATTTTCAATTTGGAATGTTATACATAGATCATCATATGCATACCATCTTTTATTTTTCATTTTGGTATTGATCCTAAAAATCCTAAGCAACTCAAGGACCCACGGAGAGAGTTGGGTATTTAATTAATTTCATATTTGAATTTTCTCAAATATTGAAAAGAGGATCATTCGATTTTAATTATTTTTCTCTCCGAAATATTTCAATATCAAAATATATGAGAGGAGATAATATGACTTCTCCAAAATAAAAGAAATATTGGAGGAAAATGCTAAAATTGAATAAATATTTTTTTTGGATTTTTATTTCTATTTTATTCGAATTTGAAAAATATGTTTTTTTCAAAAATTTATTTAGGTCCGGGAAAAATGTTTACTTTGTCCTAAATATTATTTGAGGACGGTGAAAATTTATTTCGGAATTTTTGGACTCAGTTTCATATTTGTTTTAATTGTTTTAGTGCATCCGTTTAAAAAAATGAACCGACCTATGGGTCGTGCCCGGGCCGGACTCTGTCCGCCCAGGGTTTAAAAGCCGCCAGCCCCGAGGCCCGAAGGCCCAGCCGCCGCCCGCCCGAAATCCTAACCCTAGCCGCGCCACCACCCCGCGCAGCCGCCGCTGCCTCGCCGCTGCCGTCGCCGGAGCCGCCGCCAGCCGGACCCGATCCGCGAGGTAGTTTAGACGTTTTTTTATTAGTTTCGGTTTTTTCGAAAAACCCTAGGTCATTTTTTTCTAGAAAACCCTAGATCGGATTTTCTTCGATTTTTCGTTGGTTTTATTATTTAACGAATGTCCGCTCTTTAGTCTCAGAAAACGAACGTTCGCAAATTAGTCTTTTTTCATCGAGGACTTATCCGCGATGAAACTTTTACAAATCGGTCCCAAATCTTCAAACCCTCGTAACTTTTTACTCGTTAGTCGGAATTAGATGAAACCAACGCCAATTTCTTCGTCTCGAGCTTATATTTCCACTAGTACAGCTCAAAGTTGTTTTTGAAAGTTTTAGAATTTGAATTCAAACCGTTTTGTGTTTGAACTTCGTTTGATCGTAATTTGAGTTTCGTAACTCCGTTTGAGTTGATTCTTTTTGCAAATAAAAGCTCTTGACGTAAACTTTTTGATAAGGCCAAATTCACTTAATTTTGGTACTGGAGTGCGAAGCGTGCTACTACGATTCTTTAGGTTTCAGCGATCGTCAGCAAGGGAAGTTCATACTTTGATCATACATTCCAATACCCAGTTTGTATTACATTAGTTATATTCTCAAACACTTGCATGAGTAGGACCAGTTACTTAATATGATGCTTTGTAGTTCATGAGGTAGGAACCCGAAATCTTGAGATCAACCCAAGGGAATATACGCTTTGTTACTTATTGCTTAGCCATGCTTGTAGACGTGGATTGGTATGAGTGATTTCATGAAAGTTGTGAGTGTAATTACAACTAAGGGTTTCTTTAAGGTGGAAATTTAATACACATCTGGGTGGATTGGTTGTGGCACCCTGGGGATGGACCAGTGGTTGCTAGAGCACGTGGAGGGTCCAGTGTTGTCCTAGGGGATCCCGGAGGACCTATGTGATCACCCTATTGGAATGCAACCCAGGCTCAAATGGATCATATGATATTTTCATGCCTAGAAACTTCCATGTGCAGCCACAAGCCATTATGGGCTCTGGCATAGTTAACTATGTTGTGTGACCTCTTTCCGTGGTAGACTAGAAGATGTAGCAGATGTAGGTGGTACGATCTACCTAGGGTTAAGAGATAATTCTTTTGAAAGACTGTGTCTCGGTCATCCGTTTCTCAAACACCATGCAGTGCGAAAAATCAAACGGAGGAGATCAAGTCTTGTGGGGAAAAGTGCACAAACCTCTGCAGAGTATACAAACTATTCATGAGTAGTCGTGTCCCCGGTTATGGACATCTTGAGTATCCTGGTATTTGAATTATGGACTGATCTCATCACTTTACTAATTTGTTGGGTTAATAATGATTTCGGCTAGGGATTGAGATGGGGGTACAATTCTCAAATATTCATGATTAAATTTAACAAAGTTGTTAAATAAATACAGTCCTTTGTTGTAGGGCAAAAACTAGCTTTATGCAAAAATAAACCTTACAGCCTCCACCAGCCAAATATGCATGTAGTTGTTGGCTTTGCTCATTATCATTATAGTGTGCTCTTGCCAGCATATTCAATGTGCTAACCTACATGGCTGCAACATATCATGTTGTAGATTTTTTAGATGAGGATTCAGGTGTGATAGATCATTGTCATGCAATCAATGTTTGCCGTGGAGTTGGATGGACTCAACTACTCTTCATAGCTTCCATAGTTTATTTCATTTAGATGGCCTTCAGCCATTGTCGTGTAATGGATATTGCCTCTTCGAGGATTTTCGATGTAATAAAGTGTGATTGAACCTCTGTTATAAATCCTCGAGTATTGTGTGTGTCAGCATACCGATCCAGGGATGACACTGAGCACAGAGACTTCGGTTCATTAGAATCGTGGTCGCTACAGTGATGGTGCAGCTGACGATCAGCCAGAGTCAGAGTCGTCGCCCTCCCCACCGACTCCGACGTCATCGTCGTCACTGTCCTCCTCGTCGCTGTCGCTCAAGGATGAGCTTTCATCGTTGGTCGAGCTCTCCACGCAACACCCTAAGCGAGCACCCGAGCGTCCGAAGACCTTGATGGACAGCAGGGCTGCATCCATTAACTTTAAATGGAGGACGTGCCCTGCCACCAAACTATGGACCCGCATGAAGGTTTTCCAACCGTGCCAGAGGAGCATGCCGTGAGGGTCTGGGAACTCCGTACTCACCTGCATGTTGTCGTTACAGCAGCCCCTCATCTGCAACATCAGCATCGACGGTTGATCTACCTCCATTACCCTGGCAAAAGGGGTAGAGAGCCAAAGGCGACCACGTGGGGGCACACGCAGCTTGACGACGAACTCCAATGGCTGGTCCCCAATGTGGCCTTTTGGCGGCCCCGGATCGACCGGAGGAGGGAGGACCACTGCGCCACCGCATCCTCCTCGGCCCCGGGGGCGACCTCGCCCTCATCCCGCACCTCTGCCATGAGCGCTGGATTCCGCCCCCACATTATCAGCTCGGAGAGGAAGATGTTGTCGAGAAGAAGCTCTCATCGCTGCCGCTGGAACGCCAGCACGACACTTTTCCCTCGCCATTTGAGAGGGCGGAAGGAGGCGAGGGAGGAGAAGAAGGTGTGTGTGAGTTCAACCCTCACCCGCCTCCCCTCTTTTATAAGCGGGTCGGGTTGGGGCTGACTCCTCACCCCGGAGACCGCCGCCCCGCTCCACCTATCCAGCTCCTCCGCGCTGCTAAGAGCGTGCGGAATCAAAACCGCCCACCTGCACCAATCCACGACGCATGTCTTTCCGCCAAGGCGCTCCTTCCGGCGTCCGGCGTTTCCGCCACCAACCATGCGCAATGCACGCAGCGTACATGGCAGAAATGGCAGGCGCAATGTGAGGAAAAAGGGGCAGTTAACGTCCCATGACCGTCGGATGCGGGACTAACGGATCGTGGCCCAAAAATCACCCCACGTCAACTTTCACGATGAGCGGGAAGAGCGGAAACCGCCCTCATTCAATCACAGGTTAATGAAGAAGCAAGAAAAACATCAGAGACAAGCTGGCACCAGACCACTGCCTGTGTACCTGTTAGAGCCTACCCCGACGAGGCCTGGCAGCGTGTTTGGGCCAGGCTCGGGGGCTTCTGTCGGTGCAACAAACCTTGATGCATGTTGCCCAGACTGTATGCAGGCACGGAAGAGGTTAGCCCTTTGAGAAATCAAGGGGCGGATCAAGAAGACCAAGTCAAGATAAAGGAGCAAGCTATCACTAAGGAAAAACCTCTCTTGCCGGGCAGGCGAGCCTGGAAGGGTCGAGGTTTCCCCGAAGACAAGTCCAAAGACCGCCCTGGCAGGCCTGCAGGGGATGTGGAGAGCGGGTTACCCCGCCAAGGCTCCACCGATCCACCTCATAGCAACACAAGTCATCAATCGATGCGGTGTCGAGCCCTCATGTGACTAAGTGGCCGTAATTCGATACGTGACCGCCACTTCTGAAGGAAATAACCTCCAAATGACACCCGTCCAACAATGTGTCATGCAGGCAGTCGAGAAGGTGGCAGATTGGCCTGGTAAGGCTTGCCGGGCAATGCCATGATGTGACACTAAGCGGTGCATTTAATGCGCCTTGTCCTATCTACAGAGTTAGGTATGATAGCACTATTTTCTATCCAATCGGTACACAATGACTAATTTGCCATTATGGTGACTCCTTGGTCGTGGCGATCATAGAAGGGATTCGGACCATTGTATACTCAGACGCGCGCAGTTGCTCTCACCCCTAGGCAACCTTGTCGGGCTAGAGCATTGCGTCTCCACTACGGTCCCCTCCATCAATCCACCAAAGGAGGAGTAGGGTTTTATGCCTCGCAGCGGCCCAAACCTAGGTAAAACTGCCCGCGTGATCGTTCTCGTGCTGCTCTACACCCTTCGCTCTTTGTGCAACGCGCTCTTCCCCCTTGCTGAACCACAAGGGGCCGATGGCCCCATAGGTGGTTCTGTTTTCCCATGATAGGAGGGATAAATGTATTGACCTTTCCAGGCCCAACTGTCATTGACACCACCACCACTACGCAAGACAGCACCACCACCCTCGTGCATCCATCCAAACATGCCCATCATCGAGACTCCACTGTGCCACGCTGCCGAGACCCAACGGCGTTGATGCGGTAGCTGCAACACCGCTCCACCTCTTGCCCCCTTCAGTTAGCACCTACTCCAAGATGATGTCTCAAGGAGGGAAAACAACGCAAATGGCGTTGACATCATCCAATATAGGAGACCCAAATCTAGGGTTTCCCCTGGAGCAGCCCGAGCTAGGTGACGTCCACGACAACGACGATGCCTCGACAAAGGGGCGGAGCCTAATAGGCCCACCTTGTGGCACAGTCTACAGGGTCCTATTTGTTTTTTGTTCTAACTATCCACTATAAAGCCGTGTGCAACAAGCTTGGCGAGGAACAGTGCCACAGGGCCCATAGAAATCAGCCCACACTAGGACCAGGCTCTCTTGCTCAGCAAGTCAGCTTCCGCCCAAACAACAGCCAACATCACGAGTTCACAACTATAGGCCACACATGCGTGAGGGATAGATTAATCCATATGTCTCCTATCAGGCTGTCACGAACCAACGACCTGTCTCCCCATCTCCTTTGTCGAGAGCATATCTCGTGAAACGTCTCAACTTGTGCTACAGATGTATCAGTTGCTGCTACTTGTGACCGCTTTCATAAATTCCCCGATGAGGAGGGGATGATGCAGCACAACGGCGGTAAGTATTTCCCTCAGTTATGAAACCAAGATTATCAATCCAGTAGGAGAACCCAGCAACACTATGTAAACAACACCTACACACGAACAACAAAACCTCGCAACCCAACACGTAGAGGGGTTGTCAATCCCTCCAAGGTAGTAAAATATGATAAATAGATTGATTGATAGATGCAACTAAAATAAAGGCAAATAAAACGCAACAAAGAGTTTTTTTGATTTTTGGGAAAACAGATCTGAAAATATATGATGGGAAATAGACTAGGGGGACGTAGATTTCACTAGTGGCTTCTCTCGAGAAAATAGCATATGGTGAGTAAACAAATTATTGTTGGGCAATTGATAGAAGAGCAAATAATTGTGATGATATTGAAGACAGCGATCATGTATATAGGCATCATGTCCAAGATTAGTAGACCGACTCCTGCCTGCATCTACTACTATTACTCAACACATCAACCGCTATCCGGTATGCATCTAGTGTATTAAGTTCATGGAGAGGTGGAATAATGCTTTAAGAATGATGAGATGATGTAGACAAGATCTATTCATGTAGGAATAGACCCCATATTGTTCTCCTTAATAGCAACGATACATGCATGTCATGTCTCTTTCCGTCACTGAGATTGAGCACCGCAAGATCAAACCCATTACAAAGCACCTCTTCCCATTGCAAGATAAATCAATGAAGTAGGCAAAAAAACCAAAATATCGAAGAAGAAATACGAGGCTACAATAATCATGTATGGATAGATCTGATCATAAACTCACAATTCATCTGATTCCAACAAACACACCGCAAAAAGAGTTACATCAAATAGATCTCCAAGAACATCGACGAGAGCATTGTATTGAAGATCAAAAGGAGAGAAGAAGCCATGTAGCTACTAACTAGAGACTAGTAGGTCTATGGTAAACTACTCACGCATCATCAGAGGACCAACACTGAGGATGATGAACCCCTCAGTGATCGTGTTCCTTTTCAGCGGAGTGCCGTAAAGGGCCTCTAGATTGGATCTCGTGGTTCTAGAACTTGCGGCCACTGAAACAATTTTTCATCGACTCCTCTAGGGTATATGGAATATTGTTGTATTTATATAGTCGGAGGTCGGTGAAAAAGGGCACCATGGGCCCAACAAGGCACCAGGGCGCGCCTGGGGCTTCTGGTGCGCCCTAGTGTCTTGTGGGCCCCGCGGGCTTCCTCTCGTGCACCTCTTGGGCTCTCTGGGTCTCTTTTGGGCAGAAAAAATCTCCAAAAAGTCCCTTTGCATTTGGACTCCGTTTGAGATTGATATTCCACAAATTTAAAAACAAGCAAAATACAACAACTGGCACAGAGATGTATGTTAATAGGTTAGTCCCAAAAATAATATAAAGTTGGTAGAAAATGTATGTAAAACATCTAAGTTTGATACTATGACTGCATGGAATAATAAAATATATAGATACCCTAGAGATGTATCAGCATCCCCAAGCTTAATTCCTTCTTGTCCTCGAGTAGGTAAATGATAAAAAAAGAATTTTTGATGTAGAATGCTGCCTAACATATTCATCTTACTCATTTCTTTGTAGCATAGACATTTGGACTTTTAGATGATTAAAGCAATAGTCTATAATTTGACATGAAGACTTTAATACTCAAGCATATCAATAAGCAACCATGTCTTTGAAAAGATAAACACTAAAGAAAGCTATCCCTGGCCCACTACGCTCAACAATTGATCCATTCATGAAACACATCCAAATACTAGCTACATCCGATGCTCAGGTATGATAATAGTCATTCCTAGTTGGTGTTTTAGAAGATAATATGAAGACTCAAGAAAAAGAAAAATTTCATAAAAGTAAATAGATATGCCCATCGTAGAGGGAAGCAGAGATTTGTAGAGGTGCCTGAGCACTTAGCTTAAATTGAGAGATAAAATTATTTTGGGAGGCATGCTTTTCCTGTCAGCGAAAAGAACCAAGAATTTCCAATATCTTTCATGATAGATAAATCATAGGAGGTTCCCAAACATAAAATAAAGTTTATTTCTTTTCCACAATTCTTTCATAATCCTTGGCTAGTCGTATCCATGGGTGCCTTCCATACCAATACATACCAAGGATTTTCTTTTTGAATTTCAGGACTGGGCATCCCTATTACCGCCACACTCTCGTGCAATGTCATGTGAATAAACACTCATCTTGAGAATAACATACTTATGATTGAAAATATGAGCCAGCCCCTGTCGCTTCAAGAGCGGTACAGGCACACCAAAGAGAAATTTATTTTCTAAATTAGAGTTGACACATACAAATTTACTTGGAACGGCATAGAAGTACCGCATATATTTTGAGGTATGGTGGACTCATTTGGCACAACTTGGGTTTTAGGAGTTGGATGCACAACCAGTAATCCCAGTTAGTACAAGTGGAGGCTAGCAAATATTTTGAGAAGTGACCAAGCATGAAACGAGAACCATCATAAAAGAACATTAAACATAACTAACATCAAAAAATATACCACAAGTAGGTATAATAATTGACTTAACGTGCGAGCATAGGGAATCACAAACCTTAACACCAATATTCTTACCAAAGCATAATTACTCACCTACATAACTCACATATCACTATCTCCATATCGTAAACTACTGCAAGGAATCAAGTTTAATATCCAACAATCTTCATGAAAGTTTTTATTATATCCCTCTTGAATATCTATCACTTTGGGACCAAATTATTTTAAAGCATATTTCCATTGCTAATAACGAGCTCTCAAACAAATTAAGTGAAGTGCGAGAGTTCATATTTCTTCAAAATTTCAAGTCTCAAAATAATATAAGTGAAGCATGAGAGGATTTATTCAAAAAATCTACTAACTCTAAAAATGACCTAAGTGAAGGATGAGAGCATATTTCTTTAAAATAACAGCACCACCGTGCTAAAAAAGATATAAGTGAAACCCCAGAGCAATTCCATCGCTCAAAAAAAAATTAAGTGAAGCACATAGAGAAATTCTAACAAATCATAGCATAATTATGGCTCCCTCAAATAGGTGTGTCCAACAACGATGATCGTGACAAACTAAAATGCAAAACAAGCAAAGACTCATATAGTACAAGACGCTCCAAGCAAAACTAATGATATGCGACAAATAAAAATAAAGCTCCAAGTAAAATTATCGACGGTCGTTAGAAGAAAGAGGGTATGCCTTCCGGGGCATCCCCAAGCTTAGTTTATTGGTTCTCCTTGAATATTACCTTGGGGTACCATGGGGCATCCCAAGCTTAGGCTGTTTTCGGTCCTTATTCCTTCATCCATCATGATCTCACCCAAAACTTGAAAACTTCAATCACACAAAACTTAACAAAACCTCGTAAGATCTGTTAGTATAATAAAACTCATCTTTACTCTAAGTACTATTGCAAACCCAATCATGTTTTATTATTATATTATATCTACTGTATTCTAACTTTACCATGGTTTATACCCCCAATACAATCCATAGATTCATCAAAATAAGGACATAATGCAACGAAAACATAATCTGTCAAAAACAAAACAATCTGTAAAGGCGTAATTTTTAGTGATATGTCTATAACTCTAAAAATCATGACAAATTAGAACTAAGTGGGAAATAGGTATATCAACTATGTGTAGAAGTCTGAGAAATTGTTCACACTTCAGCTATTGAAAACAATTTCTGCTACTAGATGCGAAAGTTTCTGTTAATGGACTGAATCAAATCAACTCTCACCCAAATCAACCCAAAGGCTTCGCTTGGCACAAACACTAATTAGAACACCAAAAAACAATCATAATAGTTGTTTAATTGTGTATTTTTATTTAAAAATAGAAAATAAAAATATTGGGTTGTCTCCCAACAAGCGCTTTTATTTAAAGCCTTTTAGCCAGGCATTGATAATTTTAATGATGCTCTGATGGAAGAAAAGAATTGAAGCAGAAAGAGAGCATCATAAAACATGTGACAAACACATTTAAGTCTGACATAATTTCTATGCATAGGTATTCATAAGCAAACAAATTATCAAGGCAAGCAAAAACTAGCATATGAAAGGTAGCAGAATAAAACTTTGAAATTTAAGCATCAAGAGAGTTAATTTAATAACATGAAGATTTCTACAACCATATTTTCCTCTCTCATAATAATTGTATGTAGGATCATAATCAAATTCAACAATACAGCTATCACATAACATATATTCTATATGATCCACATGCATGCAAAGTTGACACTCTTCCAAAATAGTGGGACTATTATCAAATAAAGTCACGACCTCTCTGTCATGGAATTAGCACGGCAGATGTTCGGTTTAGAGGACTTAGGTGTGAGGCCATTGCGCGGGTTAGCTTGAAGAGGTTAAAGCGGACGTAGGACACAAGGAGTTTATACTAGTTCGGCCCCTTCGATGAAGGTTAAAGCCTACGTCTAGTTTGGTATGGTATTGCTTGTGCGTCGATGACCAGGGAGCGAATCCGCTTGCCTGTGTCTCGAGCGATTGTTTCTTGTCCTTGAACCATAGCCGGGTTGTCCCTTTATATAGGAGGCGACACCCGGCCCGGTTTACAGAGTCCCGAGGCCGGCTCATAAACGTGTCAGCCTCGGTCTCTACTCTTTCTACCTTACATCCCAAGTTACATGGTACGACGGTTTATAGACCGTGGGCCTTATACATGGGCCCTAGGCCTCTATGGGCTATGGCCCCTTTTTACATATCCTATTGGGCTTGTAATAATACAACCTTGTCAGTGTAATCCGGACCTTCCCGGTCGGTTTATACCTGCTAGTAATATCCCTGACATTAGGCCCAGATTGATTTGAACATGTTCATGTCAGTCTTCGAAGTTTTGTACGAATTTGCTTTCTGCAACTTATTTGCTTCATAAACCGGCCATGACGTCATCTCCTGGAATCGCGTTAATCCCTTGTGACATCATCTCCGCATTTAATGCCCGCATCCGTTTGTTACCTTTTCGTTTAATGCCGCACCGAAGATCGAGGCTACAGCTCAATCTTTATCTAATCTCTGGCCTCCTCAATTCCCGCACTTACCGTTTTTCACCTCTTCGGCCTATAAATACCGCTGAAGCTCATCTCCTTTCCCCTTCTGCCTTCTTCTTCCTCTATCTCCAATGCTCGAAGCTCCGCCGCCGCTCTTCGAGCTCATCGTCGTCCTCGAGCCAGGCCGCTGCATCGACCTGAACACCTCCAGAGAACTTCGCCGCCTTCCTCTATTTCCTCAGGTACTCCATTTTCTTCCCCGCAGATCTCACTCTAAGGTTTCTCCTGTAGCTCGCGATGAACCCTCGAGGCCTTGTAGTTCATCCCCGTAGGTCAGTCTTGCTGTAGATTTAAACTTATTAGGCTCGACCTTCATCCATGCGTTTCTGCTCCGTCATTAGATCCTTAGTTCCTCTAGCTTTATGAATTTAGATCGAATCTGTAGAGAACCTCCGCGGCCCTCACTAAATATACATGTATTATTCCATCTTTTTCTCGCGTCTTAGATCCATATTTACCTCAGCGCCATGTGAAACCTGTTTTTCACACTTTTAGATCTGCAAATTTCATCACCGGTTTAACCATAACTTTGTGCTTCGTATGCTTTTCCTGACGGTTTAGATGTAAGCCTGTATCCCATAATTGACGGTTTAGCTTCTTCTTTTTCTATCATCGTGAACCGGTAGCTGTCTTACTCATATCTGCTTCCGGATCAATAATACCATTAGTCCCTTGTTTAAATCGACAATTAGGCCCATAACTTCATAGAATGCACCGGCTTGTACTTAAAACTTGGTAAACCGGATTTTGCACTGTATTTTTCAGCACTTCCCTATCCAAAACGATGGCCAAGCAATTTGTCGCTTGCAATTGGGTTCCTTCCCGGATCACGGAAAATGACTTAATTGAAGCGGCCTCAATTGGCATCATGGGCCCCAAGGAAACTCTGTACTGGCGAGCTCCTGAAAAGGAATGCCCTCCTGAGCCTAAGGAGGGGGAAGTTGTAGTTTTTTATGATAATCTGGCCTATGGTTTCAGTCCTCCCGGTTCAAAATTCTTCCGGGATGTGTTAGCTGCCTTTCAACTCCACCCTCAAGACGTAGGCCCGAATTCTATGTCGAACATCTGCAATTTTCAAGTTTTCTCAGAAGCATATCTTCAAGAAGAACCATCAGTGGATCTGTTCCGGGACTTCTTTCATCTGAACCGGCAGACGGAGTTTACTGATGGGCCGCATCAGGAGCTGGGTGGTGTCAGCATCCAGAAAAGAGAAGATGTGAGTTTTCCCCACGCTGCTCTTCACAGTCACCCCAAAGACTGGAACCAGACGTGGTTCTATTGTAGGGATACTTCGCCCGAAAGAGAGAACCCGCTGCCGGGTTACCGCGCCTATCGCCTGGCAGTAACCCATCCTTTTCCACAACGTCTCAGCGCCCAAGATCGGGCTCGGTTTGCCCCTCAACTTTCCAAGCTCAGGGCCTTCGTGGCGAACGGCTTAACTGGTGTTGACTTCGTCCGTTGCTGGCTCTCTTGGAGCATTCTTCCACTAAGCCGGCGCTCAAGTCTGATGTGCAAATACACCGGCAAACCGGATGATCCTCAACGCGACACCGAAATAATACTTCCTGATAATGAAGTCACTGAATCTGCGAAGAAAATGCTGAACATCCCTCTGGAGGAGTGCAGCCAGACCGGTTTAGCTCCGTTCTGCGCAAGCAATGAACCGCCAGCGGTAAGTCCTTTCCGATCCTTTCATGTTTGTCTTAATCCGTTCATATCAGTTGTCTTCAACTCATTACTTATCCTTTCGCACAGGCCAACGATACTTTCTGGAAAAGGAAATCTCAAGACAAACCGGCCAAACAATCACGCAAGAAAACTTACACTGTTAAGAAGAAAAAGGTTGTTGCTGCTTCCGGTTCACACCCTGAGGAGGATGATCTGGACTCTTAGGTACTAACTAACCCTTATGTCCTTTGACCTCCCTTTGTCTATATTTATGTTAATAATGCCTTTTCGCAGGATCTGGCGGAAGGAAGCAAAGCGGGGGGAGTTGAGGTAATTTCTCTCTCATCTGATTCAGAACCTTTGCCACCCAAGATCCACCGGGTATCCCAGAAATACCCCTTTTCTAATCCTTATGCTCAATTGGATCCCAACTTTCTTTTGAAGAAACAGCAGCACGAAGCTCGCCGGACCACGCGCCATAGCGGCCATGTGGTTGAATCGTCCGGAATACCCCTTACGCCGGCTCGCAGGCGCCGCTCCAAGGTTTTACTCACTCCAACTCTCCTTCATCCAAAAGCAGGCGTTCTACATAAACCGCGTAAACCGTCTGATCCCAACTATCAGGAGGCTCCTCTGCCTTCTTCCGGCGAGTCAACTGCTACACAGTTCCCAGTGCTCAAGACCGTCCCTGGGTAAGTCCTTCTTTCAAACATCTGGTTTAACTTCCTGTTTTTAACTTTATGATTCTCACTGTTCATTTGACCTTTACCAGAATGCCAAAGCATTGCAAAAAGGCGACAGCAAATAAACCAGCTGCTGAAAACACTGCTGCTGAACCGGCCGAGGACCCTGAAGCGGCCATCCTTCCAGAAGATAACCTTGAAGCTCAGCTTGATGATCCCATTCCTATGGATCGTGACGATGTTGCTGCTCCGGGAGGTGACAACATGGAGAACACCGCTGAACCGGCAAGCCCTGTCCGGGTTAGCTCTCCTCGGACTAGCCCGGCTCCTGTCAGCCCAGTGCCTACCGCTGTCCCCCTCTAGCCAACCGCTGCCTCATCCGCAGATGTTGAGATAACCGGGCTAGGCTTCACTGCTCCCACAGAGCCTATCACCTTGGCTAGGCATACTGCCAAGGAAGAGAAATTTCAACAAGACAAAGGCAAGTGGAGCACAGATTTATCCAGCTATGCTTAGGTGAGTGCCCAGGAACTTCATTCCGGGTATCTGAACCGGCTCTTTACTAGCCGCGACTATGAAGTCGGCTTAGTGAATATGATGAAGGACAAGTATGAGGTGATTTTCTTTCCTTTCACTTTTGTCTCTGCTTTGTAATTTTGCAATCCTATCTTTAGGCCATAGTAGCCCCCAGGTGCCGGTTTAGCTTCATTGTAGGTGAACCGGGACTTCCATTATGCCTGAGAATGAGCTTACATTAGCCCCCAAGTGTCAAGGGCATAACTTGTTTATGTGCTTGAGACTTAGTCTGAAAAAATTTCCTTTTCTGTACTTTAATTGCACATTAGCCCCCAAGTGTCAAGTGTACAACTTGTTATGCACTTGAGACTTGATTGATCTGTCCTTCTAATCCGTTTAATTCCTCGCAGGCTGACTTAACCCGGTTGGCTTCGGAGGCAACTGAACTCCGGAATGGCTTGGCCTTCCACGAGACCCCTTCAGCCAAAGCTAAGGAAGAACTTGTCCTTGCTTTGACTAATATGGAAAAACTTAAGAAAGGTTTTGAAGCGGAGCAGCCTACATGGGAGGTGCAGAGGGATGCTCTTGAAAAAAGAGCAAAGGATGCCGAAGCCGCTCTCAATCCAGTTACACAGGAGCTATCCGGATTGAAACAGCAAGTAGAGCTCATGACTTCTGCTATCTTTGGTGAGTACTTGTCTTTGTGTGGTTATATCCTTGCAACCTTTGTTCCGCTCCGGTTTAATTTGTTAATTTTATATAGGGAGGCGCATAACTCATCTTGGAGATGATGTCCGGAAGAAACTCAAAGCAGCCTATACCCTGATAGAACAACTTTACTCCGGCTCCCAAAGGGCTATCAGTGCCATGTCCCATAATAAACCGGCACCGACTACCATCCAAGCCACCTTGGAGAAACTATCTGTCCTGCATGTGCGTCTGGTGGAGGTGAAGAAGTCTGCTGTGCGGGTTGGCTCTCTTATGGCGCTGACCCGGGCCAAAGCATGGGTCCCTGATTTTAACCCGGCTGAAGCTATGAACGGCTATCGCAGCAACAAAGAGGATGGGTCAGGCTTCTCTGCCGAAGATCTCCGTGCTTTGACTAAGGACATGCGCCCGCTTGCCAGCAAGCTTGCCGATGAGGCAGATTTGACAAGGTATCATCCGGCCTATGACTTAGAAAATTCGCGGGTGGAGCGGCCGGTTTGCGATACTGAAAATCTGATCCCACCAGTTCGTGGCCACACTTTCGCTCCAGATATTGACCCTTCAGATCTTATTGATGACGAAATGTATTTCCGTGCACTCTCCAAGGTTGACTGGTGCGCTCCTGGTTTCCAGCCATCGCCTGAAGTTGATGAAGACCCAGAACAAGTTGACCCTCAGACTTCACAGCGTGAAGAGGAGTCGTAAACCGTCCGGTTTAATTTGTAGTTGCTGAATATTTTTCCAAAAAACTTTGATCTATTTGGGCCTGCAGGTGCCTTGTAATAGGATAGTTGAAACACTGCCTTTGTCCCAATACTTGTGGCACTGCTCGATTTGGCATCTTTCAATTTAATCCTCTGTTCTGACATGCGTGATCCGTTTATATTATCTATGCATGTATGAACAAAGCTAAAAGGCGTCCTGGCGGTTTACCACCGGACGGATTATACTGTTCTGATATATATATCAGAGGAATAACTGTAGATCACAAATATACATCATACCTCTGTTTAAGTGTGCATGTCGACCTTAATCCGGTAGGCTTAATTGAAAGCGCAGGTGCTGATGAGGTTCTTGGCCCTCTTATTTGGTTTTACCTGATGGCCGATTCCGGGTTATAATGAACGCCGGTTTAACTCACGCTGGTGTTCATGACACAGACTTTTAACTTTTTAGATATATGGTCAACCTTGTAGTTGCCCAATCCCGCATCAATGGACTTGGTGAAAAAACCAATGATCAAGACGACCAAAATTGTGAAATCATAGAAATAAAGGTTTTTCAGGCAAATAAGACCATGTAATCGAGGCTTTTTGCGAGCTGCCAGGCTCCAAATTCGAGGCTTTTGCGAGCTGCCAGGCTCCAAATTCGAGGCTTTTTGCGAGCTGCCATGCTCCAAATTTGAGGCTTTTTGCGAGCTGCCAGGCTCCAAATTTGAGGCTTTTTGCGAGCTGCCAGGATCCAAATTCGAGGCTTTTTGCGAGCTGCCAGGCTCCAAATTTGACGTTTTTTCATCGATGACACGCCACCCAATGTTTCAAAACCTCTGAAGGATCTTGTCTATAGGTGATCAACTCGATGATTGTCAATGGCTGATTCCTTAATGTATCAAGGGCGCTAGTTTAGGAGGCCATGGTGAGTTTTTAGAGAAACTCCCATGTGATACTCCTTTGAAGAAAAACACGATTGATTCCCTGATGCTATCAGGGGCGCCGGTTTAAGAGATCATGCTGAGTTTTCGGCGAAACGCCCATGTGATACTCCTTTGCCAAGATGGCTGATTCCCCGGTTTACTGGGGGCGCCGGTTTATTTATTAATCATAATATATACATGGTAAATAAAGCGGAGCCAATGGCTCAAGTGTAGTAAGGTCGCAGAAGAGCGATGTTCCACGGCCGCTTCGTCTCCTCCTCTGCCGTACGTGGGTCTTTATGCTCTCGAACGTCGACCAGGTAGTATGAACCGTTGTGTAGGTTCTTGCTGGCCACAAAGGGTCCTTCCCAAGGTGGGGATAACTTGTGCATATCTGTCTGGTCTTGGATGAGCCGGAGCACCAAATCTCCCTCCTAGAACGTTCTGGTCTTAACCCGGCGGCTGTGGTACCGCGGCAGGTCTTGTTGATAGATCGCCGATCGTGCTGTCTTGTCTTGCTTGCTCATTATCCGCTTCAACGTAAGCTGCCACCCGTGGTGAGTCGTGCCGGATGTCACTAGGGAGAACTGCTTCAGCACCATATACCATGAAGAAAAGCATATAACCTGTAGACCTGTTAGGTGTAGTGTTGATGCTCCAGAGGACAGAAGGTAACTCCTCTACCCAGCAACCTGGTGTTCTTTGCAAAGAAACCATAAGCCGGGGCTTGATGCCTCTTAAGATTTCTTGGTTGGCCCTCTCAGCTTGGCCATTGGACTGAGGGTGAGCTATTGATGATACATCCATGCGAATATGTTCTCTTTTACAGAACTCTTCCATCTCTCCATTAGATAGGTTGGTGCCATTATCAGTAATGATGCTGTGTGGAAAGCCAAACCGGAAAATTATCTTTTTGATGAACTTAACCGTTGTTGCCGCATCACACTTACTGACAGGCTCTGCCTCAATCCACTTTGTAAACTTGTCCACTGCTACTAACAGGTGGGTTTTCTAATCTTGGGATCTTTTAAAGGGTCCAACCATATCAAGCCCCCAAGTCGCAAACGGCCAAGTAATTGGAATCATCCGTAGCTCCTGCGCCGGAACATGAGCACGCCGTGAAAATTTCTGGCAAGCATCTCATTTTCTGACTAAGTCCTCTGCATCGGCATGAGCCGTTAGCTAGTAGAACCCATGACGAAAAGCTTTAGCTACCAAAGACTTTGAACCGGCGTGATAACCGCAATCTCCTTCGTGAATCTCTCAAAGAATATTGCAGCCTTCCACTGTTGATACGCACCGCTGAAACGCCCCGGAGACGCTGCGGTGATGAAGTTCTCCATTGACGATAGTCATAGACTTGGACCGCCGGATTATCTGTCGGGCCTCAACTTCGTCCTTTGGCAACTCACCTCGGCTCAAATACGCCAAATAAGGGAGTGTCCAATCCGGAATAACGTGAAGTGCTGCAACTAGCTGCGCTTCCAGATCAGGAACAGCTAAATCCTCCTCTGAAGGTATCTGTACTGACGGACTATGCAATTCATCCAAGAAGGTATTAGGTGCAACCGGTTTACGCTGAGAGCCCGGCCGGCTTAATGCATCGGCTGCTTCATTTTTCCACCGGTCTATGTGGTCCACCTGATATCCTTTGAAGTATCCTACGACTGCTTCAACTTCCCGCCGATAAGCCGCCATGAGTGGATCTTTGGAGTCCCACTTACCATACACCTGTTGCGCCACTAGATCTAAGTCACGAAAGCACTTGACCCGGCCCAAGTTCATCTCCTTGGCCATCCGTAAACCGTGAAGGAGAGCTTCATACTCAGCAGCATTGTTAGTGCAAGGGAACATTAATCGAAGGACATAACCGAACTTGTCACCTCGTGGGGACGTTAACACGACTCTAGCCCCCGAGCCCTCCAATTGCCTTGAACCGTCAAAGTGAATAGTCCAGTATGTATGATCCAGCTTCTCCTCAGGTGCTTGCAACTCTGTCCAATCATTGATGAAATCCACCAGTGCTTGGGATTTTATAGCAGTACAGGGTACATACTTCAATCCGTGCGGGCTAAGCTCAATGGCCCATTTCGCCACTCTGCCAGTGGCTTCTCTGTTCTGGATTATATCCCCCAAGGGAGCTGAGCTGACGACAGTGATTGGGTGGCCCTGAAAATAGTGCTTCAGCTTCCGGTTTGCAATGAATACCCCGTACACTAACTTCTGCCAGTGTGGATATCTTTGCTTTGACTCAATAAGGACCTCACTGATGTAGTAAACCGGGCGCTGAACCGGATATTCCTTGCCTGCTTCCTTGCGTTCCACCACAATTGCCACGCTAACTGCACGGGCATTGGTGGCCACGTATAACAGCAGCGGCTCTTTGTCAACAGGGGCAGCAAGAACTGGTGGTTCTGCTAATTGCCGCTTCAAATGCTCAAATGCAGCGTTTGCAGCATCGCTCCATACAAACCGATCCGTCTTTTTTAGCATCTGATAAAGCGGGATCGCCTTCTCTCCCAAACGGCTGATGAACCGGCTCAACGCTGCAATACGGCCTGCTACGCGCTGGACATCATTGATACAAGCTCGTTTAGCCAAGGATGCGATCGCCTTGATCTTCTCCGGATTAGCCTCAATCCCTCTGTTTGATACTAAGAATCCAAGGAGCTTGCCTGCTGGAACACCAAAAACACACTTCTCTGGATTAAGCATCATCTTGTAAACCCGGAGGTTGTCAAAGGTTTCTTTCAAGTCTTCTATCAGCGTCTCCTCCTTCCTGGATTTCACCACAATGTCATCAACATAAGCATGGACATTTTTTCCAATCTGCCCCATGAAGCAGTTCTGCACACAACGTTGATAAGTTGCTTGGGCACTTTTGAGCCCAAAAGGCATGGACACGTAGCAGAAGGCTCCGAAGGGAGTTATGAAAGCGGTCTTCTCCTGGTCCTTCACTGCCATTTTGATCTGATGATAACCTGAATATGCATCCAAAAAACTTAGGTGCTCACATCCTGCCATAGCATCAATAATCTGATCAATACGGGGGAGAGCAAAAGGATCAGTTGGGCAAGCCTTGTTCAAGTCTATGTAATCAACACACATCCTCCAGGTTCCATTTTTCTTTAGCACCAGCACCGGATTAGCCAACCACTCCGGATGAAACACCTCAACTATGAATCCTGCGGCCAAAAGCCTGGCCACTTCTTCTCCTATGGCTTTGCGCCTCTCCTCATTGAAGCGACGCAAATACTGCTTGACCGGTTTAAACTTCAGATCAATATTAAGACTGTGCTCAGCGAGTTCCCTCGGTATACCTGGCATGTCAGAAGGCTTCCATGCGAAGATATCCCGGTTCTCACGGATGAACTCGATGAGCGCGCTTTCCTATTTGGGGTCTAGGTTAGCGCTGATAGTGAACTGTTTGGACGAATCGCCCGGAACAAAGTCAACCTGCTTGGTTTCCTCCGCCGACTTAAACTTTAACGCCGGATCATGCTCTGTATTTGGCTTCTTCAACGGGGACATATCCGCCGGATCAACATTGTCTTTGTAGAATTTCAGCTCCTCCGTAGCACAAACTGCCTCAGCGTATGCTGCGTCTCCTTCCTCGCATTCCAATGCTATCTTGCGGCTTCCGTGAACCGTGATGGTTCCTGTCGTGGAATTAACACGGCAGATGTCCGGTTTAGCGGACTTGATGATGGAACCATCGCACGGGTTAGCTTGAAAGGGTTCATGGCGCACAAAGGACACAAAGGATTTTATACTAGTTCGGCCCCTTTGAGAAGGTAAAAGCCTACGTCTAGTTGGTTTGTTATTGCTTGGGCGTCGGTTTACAGGGAGCGGAATCGCTTGCCTGCGTCTCGACGTATCGATTGTTGCTTGTCCTTGAACCGGCACCGGGTCGTCCCTTTATATAGAGGTGACGCCTGGTCCGGTTTACGGAGTCCCGAGGTCGGCTCATAATCGTGTCCGCCTCGGTCTCTGTCCTTTCTTTCTTATCTCTCAAGTTATATCTCTTTGGCGGTTTACAAACCGTATTTCTATACATGGGCCTTGAAATCTCATGGGCCGTAATCTCTACTAAAATAATAAACCAAGTACGATATAGCTAAGCCGGTTTACAATATCCGGTTTATACCTATTAACCGTATCCCTGACATTAGGCCCCAGAATGATTTGAACTTTGTTCATATCAGTCTCCATTGTCTTCCGCAACTTCTCTTCTGTCTTCATTTCTTCCTGTAAACCGGCTCTGACGTCATCTTCCGAAATCATTAAAGTCTGACAATGACATCAGCTCCGCATTTATCGCCGCGAGCTGTACTGTAGCTTATTTTTAATGGTTATCCCGAGAATCGAGGCGTTCAACGGATCTTTATCCAATTTTCTTCCTTGATTACCGCACCTGTCGTTTCACATCCGCCTCTTCGTCTATAAATACCGCTCTGCTCCATTCATTATCCTCTCTCGCGTCGTCTTCCTCCTTTCTCCTCCTGATCCTCTAGAACTCCATTGCTGCCTGAGCCCGAGAACACCGCCGACGACCACCGGATCTTCCGTCTTCGACCGGCCGCTGCATCAACCTGAGCTTTGACCAGATTTTCTTCGCCGCCGATTCTCACTGTCCCTGGTATGTTCTTCCTCCTCACTGTAGATCCTATCATATTCGTCATTGCTTCACCCGTGTTCTTCCGCCATTAGGGCTCCCGATGAAGCTCCGTTCCTTTGTAGATACTTATACCATAGGAATCTCGTAACCCTTTAAGCCTTAGTCTGTAGATCTCACTTAGCACCAGATTGGATCTTGCTGTAATGACTCTGCTGCCTTATCCGTTCCGCCATTAGGGTTCTTCGCAAGCTTTATGCTGTTCATTCTCTGAGACCTGCAACTTCGTAATATTTTTACCTTTCTGGTCTTGCCATAAATGCGTCTGGTATTTTAGATTTTGCTGCTTGTATTTCTGTTGCTGCCTGCTTTAGGTCTCCTTTTTATGCACATCCTGTAAACTCATCTGCTCTGAATTGGTCCTCTGTAGATTTCCCGTGTAATTTTCGTTTCTTTATCTCGTTATGCTCAGATCTATTCTTTCTTAGCAACGCATTGAAAACCTGTTTTTCCCTTCAATAGATCTGCTAAGTATGCTCCGGTTTAGATCACCATATCATAAACCGGAAATGATGTAGACTGATGCAATGACGTAATTATTCCTCTTCAACTGCCATTTTTAAACCGGGAATGATACATCTTGTGTTTATGATTGCCGGTTTAACTCTGCCAGATAGTTCTTAACTCCCTTCCTTGCACAATATATATATATATATAGATCCCAGATCCTTTGTATGTTCATAATTTGTTCTGTACCTTCTCTTCTTCAGCACTTTGTTCAAATGACTGCCAAGCAGTATGTTTCGTGCGACTGGGTTCGTTCCGTTGTGACTGAAGAGGATTTAGTCAAATTATCCAGCATTGGTACATTAGGCCCTCAGGCTGAACTGAAATGGCGCGCTCCTGGCAATGAATGTCCTCCCGCTCCTAGGTCCGGGGAAGTGATTGTATTCCTGGATCACATCTCCAGGGGTTTCTCTCCCCCCGGTTCAAAATTTTTTCGGGATGTCCTTGCCACCTTCCAGCTGCATCCACAGGATATTGGACCGAACTCCATCTCCAATATCTGTGACTTCCAAGTTTTCTCTGAAGCTTACTTGCAAGAAGAGCCTTCGGTTGATCTTTTTCGGGATTTCTTCCACTTGAACCGGCGTACTGAGTTCACCAGCGGGCCTCACCAAGAGCTTGGTGGTATCAGTATTCAGAAGAGGAGGGATGTAGTTTTCCCTCATGCTTCCTTGCACACTCATCCAAAGGACTGGAACAAGTCCTGGTTTTACTGCATAGACACGTCTCCTGAAGGTGAAAACCCTTTGCCGGGCTATCGTGAGACTCGTATTCCGGCAAATCACCCCTTGCCGCAACGATTAAGTGCTGCTGAACGGATCCCTTTTTCTCCTCAACTCTCTAAGTTGAGGGCTTTCATAGCGAACGGCCTGATTGGCACAGATTTTCTTCGTTGCTGGTTATCATGGAGTATTCTTCCTTTAAGCCGGCGCCCTGATCTGATGTGCAATTACTCTGGTAAATCGGATGACCCTCAGAGATTTTCTAAGGATAAGTTATCTGAATCGGAAGTAATTGAATCGGCCAAAAAGATTGTCAATCCGGCTCTAACAGACTGCACCAAGGTTGGCTTGGCCCCATTCTTCAAGAAAAACAAGCAGCCCGAGGTAAATATCTTTAACATGTATTTTATAGACTGTCGTCTTTGAACCGTCTTTTACTTGCTTTCCCTTTTTTCATTTAGGCTGATGATCCTTTCTGGAGGAGGAAACCTCAAGAAAAACCTGCAAAGCAAACTCGCCGAAAGACTCCTGCTAATAAGAAAAGGAAAGCTGTCGTTGATACCGGTTCTCCTTCTGAAGATGATGATCCGGACTCCGAGGTACGCTTTATTCCGGTTTACATTTGCTTTTATATACTTGTTCATATCTTTAATGATGTCCTTTTCACAGGATCCGCTCGAAGGTGATAACCCGGCGGAGATTGAGGTAACCCTTATTTCTTCCGATTCAGAACCCCCTCCTCAGAAAAGCCGTCGGACTGTTAGAAAGTATCAGTTTTCTCATCCTTATGCTAAGTTGGATCCTAATTTTGATTTGAAGAAGCAACAGCACGAAGCCTTGCGCCGGACCACTCGCCATTCCGGTTTAGCAGTTGAATCCTCTGGAATCTCCTTAACCCCGGCTCAGAAACGCCGTGCTGAGGTGATACTTTCTCCAACACTTCTTCATCCCAAGGCCGGTCTTATTAGAAAACCACTTAAACCGACTGATCCTGATTATCAGGAAACTCCACTATCTTCATCTGGCGAATCAACTGCGACACAGCTTCCACCCTTGAAGACAGCCCCAGGGTGATTCTCTTTACCCTTTCCGGTTTAGAACCTTCCTTTTTCTTTATAATGCTGACTTATCTTTGTTTGTTTCTCCAGTAAACCGAAGCCCAGCAAAAGGGCTAAGGGTAAGAAGCCTGCTGTTGATCCCTCTGCCGACGAACCAGCAATTGAACCGTCGACAGCTATCCCTCCTGAAGGTACCCCTGTTACTCCGGTTCAAGAACCTGTTCTTGATACTCCTGCCACTGATGCTGCCCAAGATCCACCAAGTCCAGCCCGGGTTAGCTCTCCTCAAGTTAACCCGGGCTCTCCTGATCCGGTTCAAGATGAAATTATTCCTCCCAATGCACCTTCTTCCCCTGACGTTGTGGTTACTGGCGCTGCTTATGTTGCGCCAGCCGAACCCACCGTTTTAACAAAACACACTGCCAAAGCGGAGAAGGTAACTCAGGAAAAGGGGAATTTAAGCGCGGATATATCCAGCCTTTCGAGCCTGAGTCCCCAGGACATTTATTCCGGATATCTGAACCGGCTCCACAGCAGCCGTGACTATGAAGCCAGCCTGGTGAACCTCATGAGAGAGAAATACGAGGTAAATTTTCCTGTTCTGATTTTGCTTTTTCAACGCATCTTTACCTTATAACAGCCCCCAAGTTCCGGTTTATCTGCTTTATAGTAGGTGATCCGGAACTTTTGTAGGTTTGAACTGCTGTCAATACATTAGCCCCCAAGTATCAAGTAGATAACTTGATTATGTAGTTGATACTTGTAAAAACTTGCCTCTGATGCATTGCTTCAACTGCCATTAGCCCCCAAGTGTCAAGTAGACAACTTGGTTGTGTGCTTGAGACTTGCATTTCATCTTTGCCGGATTACTTCAACTGCCATTAGCCCCCAAGTGTCAAGTAGACAACTTGATTGTGTGCTTGAGACTTGCATTTTCTAACTTTGTTTTTGAACTTGTCTGCAGGCTGAGTTGAACCGGAACGCTGTAGAAAATAGCGAACTTCGAACCCGGCTTATGGAGACCGAGGCAGCTGCTTCAAAGGCGAAAAAAGAACTTAAAGTGAGTTTGAAAACTGCTGAAGACTTGAAGAAGTTCTTTGATGAGGAACGGACTGCTTTTGAAGTCCAGAAGAAGGATCTTGAAAAGCGTGTTCAAGATGCCGAAGGAGCTCTTAACCCGGTTACTGAAGAATTGGCCGGGTTAAAGCACCAAGTTAATTTGATGATTTCTGCTATCTTTGGTAAGCATAACCTTAACTTTCGTCTGTTATCTTTGCAACCTATGACCTGCACCGGTTTAACTTTTCTTGTTGTATGTAGGACGCCGCGTCTCCCATCTTGGGGATGACGTACGGAAGAAACTGAAGGCTTGCTATACTTTGGTGGAACAATTATATTCTGGAGCGCAAAGGATCATCAGTGCTACCTCCTTCGGTAAACCGGCTCCTTCAACCATCAAAGCTACTTTGAACAGCTTGTCGATTCTACCAACTCGTCTTGAAGAGGTGAAGAAATCAGCTGCTCGAGGAGGTGCTCTTCTGGCCTTGACAAGAGCTAAGGCTTGGGTTCCAGACATTGATCCGGCAGAAGTGCTAACCGGGTTTCCTGACACAAAGGAAGATGGTTCAGCCTTTGGTGAGAAAGATCTGTATGTTCTGACGAAGGAAATGCGTCCACTCTCTAGCAAGATAGCGGTGGAAGCTGATTTATCCCGATACCACCCTGCGTACAACCTTCAAAACGAGCGTGTGGAACGTCCGGTCTATGATGTTGCAAACTTAACTCCGCCGGTTCGTCCTCACACTTATGCTCCTGATATTGAACCTACCGAGTTGATCAACGATGAAGTGTATTTCCGTGCTTTGGCCAAGATTGACTGGCGTGCACCAGATTTCCCGCCGCTTCATGAGGAGGAAGACGTTCCGGAACCAGATGGTGGTCAGTCATCCCGGCAAGGAGGAACGGAATCTTGAACACTTATTGCTGTAATCGCACTTGTTATTCCATAAACAATGCTTCCGGTTGTTTGGCTTTCATGCCTTGTAATAGGCTTTAGCTGAAATTTAATGCACTGTGATCCGGCTTTTGGTCTTTATAAAGTATTCTTTCACTGACTTGTTGATTGATGCGGATCTCTTGCCCTGTTCACAAAAAAGATGAAAAATATGCCCTAGTGGTATGACCACTGGACGGATTAACTTGCTCTCTTGGTATGATAAACAAGCATACCTTTGATAAATAACTTAGATACCTTAATTGCATGCAGCCAAAACACCTTAAACCGGCAAGATGTTTAAAATTACCTTAATAAGTACTTGGAACTCTTCAGCCCTAATTTGTCCATGAATTTTCCTTTTCTTTGTCCAGCAATTCGTAACTTGTATCTGACCCCGTGCTGCCGATTGTCAGCTCATAATGGTACCAGGCCGGTTTAATAAACACCGGTCATTATACCTGATCATATACTGCCAATTTGTTAGCTCGTCAGGAAGGTCGATCCGGGTTATGATGCACGCCGGTTTAATTCTCGCTGGTGTTCATGACCCAGACTTATGATGTTATAAATAGGTGGTCAACTTCTGAAGCTGTTCCACTCGGTTTAAAAGGTTATAGAACACAAGAAACACCAAGAAACACACAATTTTTGTAAACTATGTAATCGAGGCTTTTTCAAAGAGCTGCCAGGCTCAAAACTGTTCAAAGAGTCGGGCCATCATTTAAACGCGGATTGATACCGACTGCGTATTGATACCGACTCCGGATTGATACCGACTGCGGATTGATACCGACTGCGGATTGATACCGACTGCGGATTGATACCGACTCCGGATTGATACCGA
>LR738714.1:514028739-514058783 GCA_902687465.1 Secale cereale | reverse complement strand
GAGAACTTCTGACAAGCGTCACACTTGCGGACCAAGTCTGCCGCATCTGCATGTGCAGTCAACCAATAAAAGCCATGCCGGAAGGCTTTAGCCACCAACGATTTTGATCCGGCATGATGACCACAATCCCCTTCATGAATCTCCCTTAAAATCTCACAACCTTCCTCAGCTGAAACACACCGTTGAAATACTCCAGAGGTGCTACGATGATGCAGCTCTCCGTTGGCAATTGTCATAGACTTGGAACGCCGGATTATCTGCCGTGCTTCATCTTCGTCCTCTGGCAATTCTCCCCGGCTTAGATATACCAAATAAGGTAACGTCCAATCCGGAATAACATGGGTTGCTGCAACCAACTGTGCCTCTGGGTCTGGAATAGCTAGATCGTCCTCTGAAGGTACTTGAACCGAGGGATTGTGCAACTCATCCAAAAAGGTGTTTGGTGGTACCGGTTTACGTTGCGAGGCTAGCCGGCTTAAAGCGTCAGCTGCTTCGTTCTTCCGCCGGTCTATATGCTCCACCTGATATCCCTTAAAATAACCTGTAACCGCTTCAACCTCTCGTCGATAAGCCGCCATGAGGGGATCCCTTGAATCCCACTTGCCCGAAACCTGCTGTGCCACTAGGTCTGAATCACCCAGGCACTTAACCCGGCTCAGATTCATCTCTTTTGCCAATCTCAAACCGTGAAGCAGTGCCTCATATTCTGCTGCATTGTTAGTACAAGGAAATAACAACCGGAGTACATAACAAAATTTATCACCTCTGGGGGAAGTTAAGACAACTCCGGCCCCCGATCCCTCCAACTGCTTTGAACCGTCGAAGTGGATCGTCCAATAAGTAAGATCCGGCTTCTCCTCAGGAGTTTGCAATTCTGTCCAGTCGTTGATGAAGTCGACCAGTGCCTGAGATTTTATAGCAGTTCGTGGTACATACTTCAACTCATGTGGACTGAGCTCAATAGCCCACTTAGCTATCCTGCCTGTTGCTTCCCTATTCTGGATTATATCTCCCAATGGAGCTGAACTGACCACAGTTATCGGATGCCCTTGGAAATAATGTTTCAGCTTCCGGTTTGCCATAAACACCCCATACACCAATTTCTGCCAATGAGGGTATCTTTGCTTGGACTCGATGAGTACTTCACTCACATAGTAAACCGGGCGCTGAACTGGATGTTCTTTCCCTGCCTCCTTGCGCTCAACCACAATCGCCACGCTGACTGCCCGTGTGTTTGCAGCAACATATAATAGCAAAGGCTCCTTGTCGATAGGGGCAGCTAAAACCGGCGGCTTCGCTAGTTGCTGTTTCAGATTCTCAAACGCTATATTCGCTTCATCGCTCCAAATAAACCGGTCCGTTTTCTTCAACATTTGATAAAGCGGGATCGCCTTTTCTCCTAAGCGACTGATAAACCGGCTTAACGCCGTGATCCGGCCGGCTATGCGCTGAACATCATTAATGCAAGCCGGTTTTGATAAAGATGTGATGGCCTTGATCTTCTCCGGGTTGGCTTCTATTCCCCTGTTCGAGACCAGGAATCCCAAAAGCTTACCGGCCGGGACACCAAAAGCACATTTCTCCGGGTTAAGCATCATCCTGTAAGCCCGAAGATTATCAAAGGTTTCCCTGAGGTCTTCTATCATTGTTCTTTCCTCCTTTGACTTAACCACAATGTCATCCACATATGCATGTACGTTCCTTCCTATCTGCCCTTTCAAACAATTCTGAACACAACGCTGATAGGTTGCCTGCGCACACTTGAGCCCAAAAGGCATAGACACATAGCAAAAAGCACCAAAAGGGGTTATGAATGCTGTCTTCTCTTGGTCTTCAACTGCCATTTTGATCTGGTGATAACCTGAGTACGCATCCAGAAAACTCAACCGCTCACACCCCGCTGTAGCATCAATAATCTGATCAATGCGAGGTAGAGCAAAAGGATCAGTTGGGCAAGCTTTATTGAGGTCTGTGTAGTCCACACACATCCTCCACTTCCCATTCTTCTTTAGAACAAGCACCGGATTGGCCAACCATTCCGGATGAAAAACTTCCACTATGAACCCTGCTGCCAAAAGCCTGGCCACTTCTTCTCCTATAGCCTTGCGCCTTTCTTCGTTAAAGCGGCGCAGATACTGTTTTACCGGTTTAAACTTCGGATCGATATTCAACTTATGCTCAGCGAGTTCCCTCGGTATACCTGGCATGTCAGAAGGTTTCCATGCAAAGATATCCCGGTTCTCACGGATGAACTCGATGAGCGCGCTTTCCTATTTGGGGTCAAGGTTAGCGCTGATAGTGAACTGCTTGGACGAATCTCCTGGCACAAAATCAACTTGCTTGGTCTCCTCTGCCGATTTAAACTTCAAAGCCGGATCATGCTCGGTGGTGGGTTTCTTCAGCGGAGTCATATCTGCCGGATCAACATTATCCTTATAAAATTTTAACTCTTCCGTGGCACATACCGCTTCTGCGTAGGCTGCATCCCCCTCTTCACATTCCACTGCTATCTTACGACTGCCATGCACCGTAATCGTGCCTTTATGACCCGGTATCTTGAGCTGCAGATAAACATAACATGGCCTAGCCATAAATTTAGCATAAACCGTCCTCCCAAACAAAGCATGATACGGGCTTCTGATTTTAACAACTTCGAAAGTGATCATCTCCGATCTGGAATCATGCTCATCCCCAAAGGTAACCTCTAAATCAATCTTACCAACTGGATAAGCTGACTTACCTGGGACCACCCCGTGAAACACTGTGTTTGATGTCCTCAACTGTTTATCTGTCAGACCCATACGGCGAAAGGTCTCGTAATATAATATATTGATACTGCTACCTCCATCCATGAGTACTTTAGTAAACCGGTATCCTCCCACCTGAGGTGCCACCACCAAGGCTAAATGTCCCGGATTATCTACCCGTAATGGGTGGTCTTCTCTGCTCCAAACAATGGGCTGCTCCGACCATCGTAGAAACTGTGGCGTCGCCGGTTCTACCGCATTGACGGCCCGCTTTAAAACCTTCTGGTCTCTCTTGCATAAACTCGTGGTGAAGACATGATACTGACCGCTGCTCAATTCCTTCGGATTACTCTGGTATCCGGATTGCTGTTGCTGTTGCGGACGCTGCTGCTGCTGATTTCCTTGGTTACTATGACCCCCTGGCCCTGCTGCTGATTATTCTGATTGTTGTAACCACCTTGATGATATGATTGATTCCCCTGACCATGATAACCACCTTGATACTGATTTCCTTGACCACTGTAGTTTCCTTGAGTACCCTGGCCACCCGGCCGGGGCTGATAACCACCGTTGTTCCCTTGATAACCGCTGTTGCCCCTATATCCTGAACCGGAGTTGTTCCCTTGGTAACCCGGACCATAATACCCGGGCCCCGAACCGCCATTTGGGGGCCGGCTAAGGGGATTAAAACGGCCGTTCCCTGGGCCCATGCACTCTCTTCCAGTGTGCTTTGCAGGCCCCCTTGCTCCGCTATGCCTTAGACAGGGCTGATCTGGATCCTGCTCCCAACCCGGGTTTCCTCCCCCGATTTGGCGAGTGGGACCTTGCTGGTTGACCCGAAAACCACCTTGAACCTGGGTATTAGCCACAAAATCGGAGCTATTCTCTGCCTTCCGTTTGCCCAAAAAGCTTGAAGTAACCGGATTAACCGGCGCCGGTTTACCAGACTTGCTGGCCTTCCCTGTTTTATCTCCTTCTGACTCCGGATACTTAGTATTATCTGAGTCCCCGTACTTCACCAGGGCGCTCATCAAAGTCCCCATATCATTGCACTCCCGTTTGAGCCGTCCGAGTTTTAATTTCAACGATTCAAACCGGCAATTGTTTTCCAATGTTACAATCGCTGTGCTCGGGTTAATGCCGTTTGAGGAGTGCAAGATCTCTGCCACTCTGCGTACCCACGCTGCTGTAGACTCCTGTTCTCCTTGCACACATGCTGCTAAATCTATTATCGACATAGGTTGCTTGCACGTATCCTTGAAATTTTTGATGAACTGGCTGCGCAGCTCTCCCCATGATCCGATGGAATTCGGCGGTAATGCCTTTAGCCAAGTCCGGGCCGTGCCCTCAAGCATCATAGTGAAATATTTGGCACAAGCCGACTCATCCACGTCCAGCATCTCCATGGCCATCTCGTAACTCTCCACCCAAGCTTCGGGTGGTAAATCGGCTGTGTAATTAGGCACCTTGCGAGGTCCTTTGAAATCCTTGGGCAACTTGACGCTCCGCAGGGCAGGGACAAGACATTGTATCCCAAAACCGCTTGCTGTAGCTCCTGCCCCCGTAGCGCCGGTGTAAACCGGCGTCGACTGGCGGATCTCCTCCCGGGCCTCCGATCTAGGCCGGTTTTGATCTGGGGCCGGTATCTCTGCCCCTGCCGGATTATTCTGCCTACGCTGATACCTCCTCCGTTCACTGCTAGATACTTCAGGCTCCTCCCAATGTCTAGAGTAACTTCGATTGGGACGCGGTGTTGAATGCAACCTCTCCCTGCTGTGAGAATACGCTTGATGCTGTATTAATGCCGTATTAAGCAGCTTCTGGGCCCTGCGCGCCTCTATCGCCATCGGAGATGTTCCTTCTGCAGGTAAAGCGGCCAACCGTGCGGCCGCAGCAGCAATATTATCCACAGGGTTTGAGTAGTGTCCCGGAGGGACGGGCACATAAGGCACCAATGTAATCCGTCGCTCCCGTTCGGCGGCGGGCTGCAGAACCGGCTCCTCCTGAACCGGCGGGCTCCTCCGGTTTAAGGCCGGATTGTTACTGGCCCCCGCTCCAGGGGTTCTAAACAAATTCGCAGATTCGTAACCCGGCGGTAGGCGGGATCGATATTTTCTCCCCCTGACTGCTTCCACCGAAGCTTGCTCCATCCTCAAGTGAAAAGCTTGATCATCCAACTCTGCCTGTCTGATAGCTAACATCTCTCCTTCCGCCTTTAAATCCTCTTTCAATTGATTGATCCGGGCCGTCAACTGAAGAAGCACTGCATCATGTTGCGCCTTGTCTGCTGGAGCCACGACCTCTACTGCCTTAGCTGCGAGCTCCTCGATCAAGGTGGATAGAACTTCCGTAAGGGGGGGATTTGAACTGCTTCCCCCTGCACCGGCTTCCGCTGTTGTTCCGTTCACCGGGGGTTGTGAACCGGCCATGAAGACCGCCACCCGGCTTGGCGGGTCGAAGGGGTCCGGAATACTGTTTCCATCGGGCTCGCCCTCAGACCGGCCGTCCCGCAACTGATACAGAGATTCAGTTTCCCCGGATGAAGACTCGTCATCTGAGTAGACGACTGTTGCCCCATCTGATTCCGAACCGTCCTCGGTTCGACCTCCGTGAACTGCTCCAACAAACACATGCCTCATGGCAGGCTGGATCCGGGGCGATCTCGCCCGCTGAGCCGGCTCGACGATGCTGGGGAGGGTGTCCGGCTCAGGTCCCGGTTCACCAATTTTGCCGATGAAGACTTGGATGCTGCCGAAGGGGACCCGGTACCCGTATTCGACTGAATCGGCCTCCGGTCCCCAACCCGCGTCGTCGATGTAGATCCGGCCGCGACGACTCTTGGTCATCCGGCCGACCGCGTAACCCTTTAACCCTTCGAAGCCGCCTTTCAAGAACTCGAAACCATCGTGCGCAGGCCCCAAGGTGGGCGCCAACTGTCGTGGAATTAACACGGCAGATGTCCGGTTTAGCGGACTTGATGATGGAACCATCGCACGGGTTAGCTTGAAAGGGTTCATGGCGCACAAAGGACACAAAGGATTTTATACTAGTTCGGCCCCTTTGAGAAGGTAAAAGCCTACGTCTAGTTGGTTTGTTATTGCTTGGGCGTCGGTTTACAGGGAGCGGAATCGCTTGCCTGCGTCTCGACGTATCGATTGTTGCTTGTCCTTGAACCGGCACCGGGTCGTCCCTTTATATAGAGGTGACGCCTGGTCCGGTTTACGGAGTCCCGAGGTCGGCTCATAATCGTGTCCGCCTCGGTCTCTGTCCTTTCTTTCTTATCTCTCAAGTTATATCTCTTTGGCGGTTTACAAACCGTATTTCTATACATGGGCCTTGAAATCTCATGGGCCGTAATCTCTACTAAAATAATAAACCAAGTACGATATAGCTAAGCCGGTTTACAATATCCGGTTTATACCTATTAACCGTATCCCTGACAGTTCCCTTGTGACCTGGCATCTTAAGCTGCAGATAAACATAACACGGTCTAGCCATGAACTTCGCGTAAACCGGTCTCCCAAACAGAGCATGTTATGGGCTCCTGATCTTTACGACCTCAAAGGTCACTGTCTCTGATCTAGAATCCTGCTCATCCCCAAAGGTAACTTCCAGATCAATTTTCCCAACTGGGTAAGCCGATTTACCTGGCACCCCTCCATGGAATACTGTGTTGGACTGCCGAAGCTTCTTATCTGTTAACCCCATATGTTGGAAAGTCTCATAGTATAGGATGTTGATGCTGCTGCCACCGTCCATAAGTACTTTTATGAACTTGTAACCTCCCACCTGTGGTGCTACCACTAAGGCCAACTGGCCCGGATTATCAACCCGTGCCGGATGATCCTCTCTGCTCCACACAATGGGTTGCTCAGACCAATGTAAAAAACGTGGTATCGCCGGTTCGACTGCGTGTACTGCCCGCTTGAGAACCTTTTGATCTCGTTTGCACAAACTTGTGGTGAAAACATGATACTGCCCACTGCTTAGCTCCTTCGGATTATTCTGATATCCGGATTGCTGCTGCTGCTGACGCTGCTGATTGCCTTGGTTGTTGTAACCACCTTGACCATGCTGCTGGTTATGTTGATGCTGACTATTGCTGTTGTGGTTATTGTTACTGCCGTGATATCCTGATCCGGATCCGTTACCTTGATAACCCGGACCCTGAAAGCCGGAACTTGATCCGCCGCCGAGGGGTCCGTGGTTATACCTGGCCTGTTTTATAACCTCCTGCATGATACGGCAGTCCTTCTAGAGATGTGCAGCCAGGTTTTCCTCTGTACCGTGTCTTGGGCAAGGCACACTTAGCTGCTGATCTAGACCGAAGGGTGGCCTCTCGTTGCGCGGGGGCGGTTTACCCTTGCGGCGCTGCCCGTTGCCCTGAACGTTGGTATTGGCCACAAAGTCTGAGCCGCCCTCCGCTTTTCGCTTGCCATTGTAACCTGTACCTGCCGGATTGGCTTGCGCCGGTTTACCAGTTTTGTTCGCCTTCCCAGACTTGTCTCCGTCTGCATCTGGGTACTTGGTGTTATTAGAGTCCCCATACTTCACCAAAGCGCTTATGAGCATTCCCATGTCGTTGCAATCGCGCTTGAGCCATCCTAACTTCAGCTTCAAAGACTCGAACCGGCAATTGTTCTCCAACATTACTATCGCTGTGCTGGGGTTGATACTATTGGAAGAGTGCAGGATTTCGGATACTCGCCGCACCCAACTGCTTGTGGTCTCCTGCTCTCCTTGAACACATGCTGCTAAGTCCACCACAGACATCGGCTATTTGCATGTGTCTTTGAAATTACTAATAAACCGGCGACGCAACTCACCCCATGATCCGATGGAGTTAGGTGGTAGACCCTTTAACCATGTCCGGGTTGTACCCTCAAGCATCATTGTGAAATATTTGGCACACGCCGCTTCGTCCACATCAAGCATCTCCATAGCCATCTCATAACTTTCGACCCATGCCTCTGGAGCCAGATCCGCCGTGTAGTTGGGTACCTTGCATGGGCCTTTGAAGTCTTTGGGTAATTTCACGCTTCGTAAAGCGGGGATGAGACATTGTAGCCCAAAGGAACTGGTCGTGACTCCCGTTTCTGCGGTGGTGGGGTGAACCGGCCTCGCTTGACGGGTGTCCTCGCGGGCGGTATGTCTAGCCTGATTTACCGCCTCTTGGGCGTGTGCTTCTGCCCCTGCCGGATTATCCTGCCTGTGACGGTGCCATCTCTGCTCGCTGCTAGATACAGCCGGTTCATCCCAGTGCCTTGTGTAACTCCGGCTCGGGCGGGGGGTTGAATGAATCCTTTCCCGGCTATAAGAATATGCCTGCTGCTGCGTCAACGCCGTGTCCAGCAACTCCTTAGCCCGTCGTGCCTCCATTGCTATGGGGGATGTCCCATCAATGGGTAAAGTGGCCAGTCATGAAGCGGCAGCGACAATGTTGTCCAACGGGTTAGAATAATGGCCGGGAGGGGTGGGAACGCGTGCGGCGTTGGCACAACTTGGTGGTTCCGCTCCGTGGCTGGCGGCTGAATCGATGCGCCAACCCCCGGGGCTCCTCCCCGGTTTACCTCTGGGTGGTTACTGGCTCCCGCTCCTGGTGTGCCAAAGAGATTCCTCGCCTCATATACCGGTGGTAGACGAGTTTGCTGCCTTCTGTACATTACCTCATGTGCAGAATTCTGATCCAACCTGAGCCGGAAAGCTTGGGAGTCTAGCTCTGCCTGCCTCGTGGCTATCCTGGCTTTCTCCGCATCCAGATCCCGTTTAGCTTGCTCGATCCGGCCCTTCAGCTGAACGATCTCCGCATCATGCTACGCCTTGTCGGCAGCGGCTACTTCTGCTGTTGCGAGCGCCGTCAAATTGTCGACCAAGGTGGATAGGACGTCAGAGGGCGACGGGGTTTGGTTGCCTGCCCCGGTTCCCGCTGCCTCTGCGGTGAACGCCCCGGTCATCGAGGGCTGCTGCGTGGACTGTGATCCGGCCATGAAAACAGCAACCCTGTTTGGAGGATCAAAAGGGCCCGGAATACTATCGCCATCGGACACACCCTCTGACCGGCCGTCCTGCAACAGATACAAAGATTCGGTCTCTTCGGATGAAGATTCATCGTCGGAATAGACAACTGTCTCGCCCCCAGAATCCGATCCGTCCTCGGCTTGTACTCCATGCACGGCTCCAACGAGAACGCGCTTCACGGCGGGCTGAACCTAGGCCGATCTTGCACGCTGAGCCGGCTCGACGATGTTGGGGAAGATGTCTGACTCAGGTCCCGGTTCGCCGATCTTACCGATGAAGACGTGGATGCCGCCGAAGGGGACCCGGTACCCGTATTCGATTGAATCGGCCTCGGGGCCCCAGCCTGCATCGTCGATGTAGATCCAGCCGCGACGACTCTTGGTCATCCGGCCAACTACGTAACCCTTGAGTCCTTCAAATCTGCCCTTCAAGAACTCGAAACCATCGTGCGATAGCCCCACAATGGGCGCCAACTGTCGTGGAATTAGCACGGCAGATGTCCGGTTTAGCGGACTTAGGTGTGAGGCCATCGCGCGGGTTAGCTTGAAGAGGTTAAAGCGGACATAGGACACGGGGAGTTTATACTAGTTCGGCCCCTTCGATGAAGGTAAAAGCATACGTCTAGTTTGGTATGGTATTGCTTGTGCGTCGATGACCAGGGAGCGAATCCGCTTGCCTGTGTCTCGAGCAGTTGTTTCTTGTCCTTGAACCGTCGTCGGGTCGTCCCTTTATATAGGAGGCGACGCCCAGCCCGGTTTACAGAGTCCCGAGGCCGGCTCATAAACGTGTCCGCCTCGGTCTCTACTCTTTCTACCTTACATCCCAAGTTAAATGGTACGACAGTTTACAGACCGTGGGCCTTATACAAGGGCCCTAGGCCTCTACGGGCTATGGCCCCTTTTTACATATCCTACTAGGCTTGTAATAATACAACCTTGTCAGTGTAATCCGGACCTTCCCGGCCGGTTTATACCTGCTAGTAATATCCCTGACACTCTCCAAGCCCACTTTTATCAAAAATTTCATAAGATTGATCATTCTACAGAGCAGTGGGATCATTATTACCTAAAGTTGGAACTCTTCCAAACCCACTTTCAATATTATCGCAAAGTTATGCATCATGAGGCTTAAATAGATTTTCAAGATGATAAGAAGAACCACCCCAACCATGATCATTGCAATAATTAGAGGACATATCAAAATTAGCATCCCCAAGCTTGGGGTTTTGCATATTGCTATCATAATTGACATTAATATAATTTAATATAACACCATTGCAATCATGATTTTCATTCAAGGAGCTATCGTGAATCACTTCATAAATTTCTTATTTGAGCACTTCATCACTGTTTCCAGATTCACGAATCTCAAGAAAACTTCATATAGATAATCTAGTGCACTCAACTCACTAGCAATTGGTTCATCATAATTTGATCCTTTAAAAAGATTAGCAAGTGGATGAGGATCCATACCTTTTCCTTCCGATTTCCAATAAACACACAATTATGCCAAACAAACAAGTAAAGCAACCAAGTAAGAGATAAGGGCAAACAAAAAAGTCAAGCGGGAAGAAGGCAAATAAAAAGGCAAATATTTTTGTGTTTTTGTAAACAATAAGTTTTAGAAGTGGGGGAGATGAAAACGAGAGGCAAATGACAAATAATGTAATTGCAAGGAGATGAGAATTTATGCGTAGGAATATGATAGATGTTGATGATGTCCCCCCGAAAACCATACCAGAGGTTGACGGGAGACTATCTTGTCTTGATCCTCCCTGGCAACGGCGCCAGAAATTCTTCTCGCTACTTGTGATCCGCGTTGGTAAATTCTCCGACAAGGAGGGGATGATGCAGCACAACAGCGGTAAGTATTTTCCTCAGTTATGATACAAAGGATATCAATCCAGTAGGAGAACCAAGCAACACTATGTAAACAACACCTGCCCACAAAAAAAACTTGCAACCCAACGCGTAGAGGGGTTGTCAGTCCCTCCAAGGTAGTAAAATATGATAAATAGATAGATTGATAGATGAAAAAATAAAGGCAAATAAAATGTAGCAAAGTGTTTTTGGATTTTTGGCAAAAACAGATCTGAAAATATATGATAGGAAATAGACCCGAGGCCCGTAGATATCATTAGCGGCTTCTCTCGAGAAAATAGCATACGGTGGGTAAACATATTACCGTTGGGCAATTGATAGAGGAGAAGATAATTATGATGATATCCAAGACAATGATGATGTATATAGGCATCACGTCCAAGATTAGTAGACCGACTCCTCCTGCATGTACTATTGTTACTCCACACATCGACCGCTATCCAGCATGCATCTAGTGTACTAAGTTCATGGAGAAATGGAGTAATGTTTTAAGAACGATGACATGAAGTAGACAAGATCTGATCATGTAGCAATAGACCCCATATTGATATGCTTAATAGCAACGATACATGCATGTCATGTCTCTTTCTGTAACTGAGATTGAGCATTGCAAGATCGAACCCATTACAAAGCACCTCTTCCCATTGCAAGATAAATCAATCAAATTGGCCAAACAAAACCGAAATATTGAAGAAGAAATACGAGGCTATAATAATCATGTATGGATAGATTTGATCATAAAATCACAATTCATCACCGCAAAAAGAGTTACATCAAATAGATCTCCAAGAACATCAAGGAGAGCATTGTATTGCCGATCAAAAGGAGAGAAGAAGCCATCTAGCTACTAACTACAAATCCGTAGGTCTATGGTAAACTACTCACGCGTCACCGGAGGAGCACCAATGAGGATGATGAACCCCTCCGTGATCGTGTTTCCCCTTGGTGGAGTGCCAGAAAGGGCCTCTAGATTGGATCTCATGGTTCTGGAACTTGCGGCAGCTGAAACATTTTTCGTCGACTCCTCTAGGGTTTCTGGAATATTGTTGTATTTATAGAGCCGGAGGTCGGTTGAAACGGGCACCATGGGCTCCACAAGGCATGAGGACGCGCCTGGGGCTCCTGGCACGCCCTGGTGTCTTGTGGGCCCCACAGGCCTCCTCTGGTACACCTCTTGGGCTTTCTGGGTCTCTTCTCGGCAGAAAAAATCTCCAAAAAGTTTCATTGCATTTGGACTCTGTTTGGTATTGATATTCTGCAAAGTATAAAACAAGCAAAAAACAACAACTAGCACTGGGCACTATGTCAATAGGTTAGTCCCAAAAATTGATATAAATTTGCTAGAAATTATATGTAAAACATCCAAGATTGATACTATAACATCATGGAACAATAAAAAATTATAGATACATTGGAGACGTATCAACATCCCCAAGCTTAATTCCTACTCATCCTCGAGTTGGTAAATGATAAAAACAGAATTTTTGATGTGGAATTCTACCTAACATATTCATCATATTCTTTTCTTTGTAGCATGGACATTTGGACTTTCAGATGATTCAAAGCAATAGTCTATAATTTGACATGAAGACTTTAATACTCAAGCATATCAATAAGCAACCATGTGTTTCAAAATATCAACACTAAAGAAAGCTATCCCAAGCCCATTATGTTCAATGATTGATCCATTCATGAAAGTCATCCAAATATTAGCTACATCCAATGCTCAAGTACCATAATAGTACTTCCTAGTTGGTACTTTATAAGAGAAGATGAAGTCACTAGAAAAAATGCATAAAAGTAAATAGATAGGCCCTTCGTAGAGGGAAGCGGAGATTTGTGGAGGTGCCAGAGCTCTTAGCTTCAATTGAGAGATAAAATTGTTTTAGGAGGCATGCTTTTCCTATCAACGAAAATGACCGATAATTTCCAATATCTTCCATGATAGATAAATCATAGGCGGTTCCCAAACATAAAATAAACTTTATTTCCTTTGCACCATTCTTTCACAATCCATGGCTAGCTATACCCACAGGTGTCTTCCATACCAACACATACCAAGGAATTTATTATAGTATTTTTTGCATTTCGGGACTGGGCATTCCTATTACCACCACCCTCTCGTGAGAATAACATACCTATCATGTAAAATATCGACCAACCCCTACTGCTTCTTGAGCGGTACGAGCAGACAAAATAGAAATTTATTTTGAAATTTAGAGTTTGCACATACAAATTTACTTGCAACGGCATGGAAATATCGCATATTGGTAGGTATGGTGGACTCATTCGGCACAAATTGGGTTTTAGGAGTTGGATGCACAAGCAATGTTCCCGCTTAGTACAAGTGGAGGCCAGCAAATAGATTAAGAATCGACCAACCATGAAACGGAAACCATCATCAAAGAACATTAAACATAACTAACACCGAATAATGCACCACAACTAGGTTATAACTTCATTTCATAATTATTGACTTAACGTGCATGCATAGGGAATCAAAAACCCGATATTCTTACTAGAGCATAATTACTCACCAACATAATTCACATGTCACTATCTACATGTCGCAAAACTATTGCAAGGAATCAAGTAAATATCTAATGATATTCATGAAAGTTTTTATTATATCCCTCTTGAATTTCTATCACTTTGGGACCAAATTATATAAAAGCATATTGCCATTGCTAATAACAAGCTCTCAAACAAATTTAAATGAAGTGCGAGAGCGCATATTTCTTCAAAGTTCATATCTCAAAATAATATAAGTGAAGCATGAGATGATTTCTTCAAAAGTTCTACTAACTCTCAAAATGATCAAAGTGAAGCATGAGAGCACATTTCTTTAAATCGTAGCATAATTATGGCTCTCTAAAATAGGTGTGCCAGCAAGGATGATTGTGACAAACTAAAAAGCAAAATAATCAAAGACTCGTATAATACAAGACGCTCCAAGCAAAACTCATGATATGTGATGAATAAAAACATACCTCCAAGTAAAACTACCGATGGTCGTTAGAAGAAAGAGGGGATGCCTTCCGGGGCATCCCCAAGCTTTGTTGCTTGGTTCTCCTTGAATATTACCTTGGGGAACCATGGTCATCCCCAAGCTTAGGCACTTTTCACTCCTTATTCCTTCATCCATCGTGATCTCGCCCAAAACTTGAAAACTTCGATCACACAAAACTTAACAAAACCTCCTGAGATCCAATAGTATAATGAAACTCATGTTTACTCTAAGTACTGTCTCAAACCCATTCATATTTTGTTATTACATTATATCTACTGTATTCTAACTTTACCATGGCTTATACCCCTGATACAATCCATAGATTCATAAAAATAAGCACATAATGCAACGAAAACAGAAACTGCCAAAGACAGAACAGTCTGTAAAGATGTAAGTTTTGTTAAACTTATGTATACCTCTAAAAATCATGATTTTTTTTGCAAGATAAGAAATTTGAATATCAATTATGTGTAAAAATTTCATAAATTCTTAACGCATCAACAATTGAAAATAGTTCTACTACTGGACGCGAAAGTTTATGTTAATGCACTGAATCAAATCAACTCTCACCCAAAATAACCCACAGGCTTTGCTTGGCACAAACACTAATTAGAACACCAAAAATACAATCATAATAGTAGTTGAATTGTGTATTTTTATTTAAAAATAGAAAATAAAAATATCGGGTTGTCTCCCAACTAGCGCTTTTCTTTAAAGCCTTTTAGCTAGGCATCATAAAACATGTGACAAACACATTTAAGTCTAACATAATTCCTATGCCTATGAATTTTATATGCAAATAAATTATCAAGGCAAGCAAAAACTAGCATATGCAAGGAAGAAGAATAAAAGTTTGAAAATTTAAGCATCAAGAGAGGTAATTTAATAACATGAAGATTTATACAACCATATTTCATCTCTTATAATAATTGTATGTAGGATCATAATCAAATTCGACGATATAGCGATCACATAATACATTCTCTATATGATCCACACACATGCAAAGTTGACACTCTTCCAAAATAGTGGGATTGTTATCAAATAAAGTCATGACCTCTCCAAGCCCACTTTTATCAAAAAATTTAAAAGATTGATCATTCTGTAGAGTAGTGGGATCATTATTACCTAAAGTTGGAACTCTTCCAAACTAACTTTCAATATTAACGCAAATATATTCATCATGAGGCTTAATAAATTTTCAAGATCATAAGGAGAATCACCACAATCATGATCATTGCAATAAGTAGAGAACATATCAAAATTAGCATCCCCAAGCTTGGGGCTGGCATATTACTAGCATAATTGACATTAGTAAAATTTATAATAACACCAGTGCAATCATGCTTTTCATTCGAGGAGCTATCATGAATTACTTCATGAATTTCTTCTTTTAGCACTTCATCACTATTTTCGGATTCACGAATCTCAAGCAAAACATCATATAGATAATCTAGTGCACTCAACTTACTAGCAATTGGTTCATCATAATTGGATTTTTGGCAAGTGGATGAGGATCCATAAACCTTTTCGTTCTTATTTCCAATAAACACACAATTATGCCAAACAAATAAGCAAAGCAACCAAGTAAGACATAAGGGAAAACGAAAAAAGCAAGCGGGAAGAAGGCAAATATTTTTGTGTTTTGGTAAAAACGTTTTAGAAGTGGGAGAGATGAAAATGAGAGGCAAGTGGCAAATAATGTAATTGCAAGGAGATGAGAGTTTATGCGTAGGAACCTGATAGATGTTGATGATGCCTCCCCGACAACCACACGAGAGGTTGACGAGAGACTATCTTGTCTTGATCCTCCCCGACAACAAGGCCAGAAATTCTTCCTGCTACTTGTGATCCACGTTGGTAAATTCCGCGAAGAGGAGGGAATCATGTAGCACAACGGCGGTAAGTATTTTGCTCAGTTATTAAACCAAAGTTATCAATTTAGTAGAACCAAGCAACACTATGTAAACAACACCTACACACAAACAAAATAAATCTCGCAACCCAATGCGCAGAGGGGTTGTCAATCCCTCCAAAGTAGTAAAGTATGATAAATAGATAGATCGATAGATGCAAATAAAATAAAGGAAAATAAAAATGCAGCAACATGTTTTTGGATTTTTGGCAAAGCAGATCTGAAAATATATGATAGGAAATAGATCCGGGGCCCGTAGATTTCACTAGTGGCTTCTCTCGAGAAAATAGCATATGGTGGGTAAACAAATTACTGTTAGGCAATTGATGGAGGAGCAAATAATTATGATGATATCGAAGAGAGTGATCATGTATATAGGCATCACATCCAAGATTAGTAGACCGACTCCTGCCTGCATCTACTACTATACTCCACAAATCGACCGTTATCCAGCATGCATCTAGTGTATTAAGTTCATGGAGAAATGGAGTAATGCTTTAAGAACGATGGCATGATACAGACAAGACATATTAATGTAGGAAAAGACCCGTGTTATTATCCTTAATAGCAACGATAAATGTGTGTCATGTTTCTTTCTGTCACTAAGATTGACCACCGCAAGATCAAACCCATTACAAAGCACCTCTTCCCATTGCAAGATAAATCAATCAAGTTGGCCAAACAAAATTGAAATATCGAAGAAGAAATATGAGGCTATAATAATCATGTATGGAAAGATTCGAACATAAACTCACAATTGATCGGATCCCAACAAACACACCATGAAAAAGAGTTATATCAAATAGATCTCCAAGAACACCAAGGATTGAAGATCAAAAGGAGAGAAGAAGTCATCTAGCTACTCTATAGACCCAAAGGTATGTGGTAAACTACTCACACATCATCTGTGGAGCACCAATGAGGATGATGAACCCCTTTGTGATCGTGTTCCCCTTCGGCGGAGTGCCGGAAAGGGCCTCTAGATTGGATCTCGTGGTTCTAGTACTTGCGGCGGATGAAACAATTTTTCGTTGACTCCTCTAGGGTTTCTGGAGTATTGTTGTATTTATAGAGCCGGAGGTCGGTGGAAAAGGGCACCCTGGGCCCCACAAGGCACCGAGGCGCGCTTGGGGCTTTTGGCGCGCCTTGGTGTCTTGTGGGCCCCATGGGCCTCCTGTGGTACATCGCTTGGGCTCTCTGGGTCTCTTCTGGCTAAAAATCTCCAAAAAGTTTCGTTGCATTTGGACTTCGTTTGGTATTGATATTTTGCGAAGTAAAAAACAAGCAAAAAAAATAACAACAGGCACTAGGCACCATGTCAATAGTTAGTCCCAAAAAATAATATAAAGTTGCTAGAAAATGCATGTAAAACATCCAAGATTGATACTATAACATCATGGACCAATAAAAAAATTATAGATGTGTTGGAGACGTATCAGCTGCTTATGGGACATTGGATGTGAAAGGAAGGGATATGATGCAGCAAATACCTCGGCCGGTGGTATATGTGCATACCATTCCTTATTTTTATGGAGAATAGAGTGAAGAGGGAGAAGATCCACATGTGAATGTAGATGTTCGTGTTTTTTATGACTGCATGTGTTTCTATTGGGTTGCCTCGAGAAAATGATTGGAAATTATAATGATTTTGTTTGTAGTTTCAAAGTGATACTATATTGATTATGTCAGGGGAAAGAGATTGGAGATACAAGAATTATGCGTCACAATAATTGTATGTACAAACATGTAGCTAGTAGATTAAACCTTATTTAAATATATTTAAATATATTTATTTTGGGAGAACCGGGGGCATTACCTAATGCTTTAACCTCTAATTATGTGATTCTATTTGTTAAATGCAGATAATATGGACTAGTTTCTCTCAAAATAAAGGCACCATCACAATATAAAGACATTGTCATTAGCATTGCAACGGAGGGATCGAGACATGGAAAATGTCATGAAACATGTGAAGTCAAGTAGAATTACTTCTGAATGAACCTAGAGAAGATGAATGGGAATCTGTGCTAGGCAATGTTCATGTGTTTTGTGAGAAACATGACATTGTAGAGTTGGTCATGAAAGAAGCAATGATCAAGTGGTGAAGTATTTCATGGCTCAAAGGGAGAGAATATAGTGAAGGTAATATTCAAAAAAATTATCACTTTAAATACTTTGATTGGGCATTGCAGTATGTTCTTTTTGAAAATTAAATTCTATTTTTTATCTTTTAGGTTAGTGAACCCTGATGTCCAATGACGGCTTTAGAATTTGAAAATGCAAGACATCCTTTTTCAAGTACTTTTGTCCTTTATTTTAAGCATATTTTACTACTACATTTTGTTATACTTCACCTTCGGTTATGTCTGAAATCCGTGTCGTGAAAGTTTCACACCTTTATTTAATACACCATTTGTCGTGGAAGTGTCACGGCAGATGTCCTAAGGTAAGGACTTAAAGGGGTTTAGAACAAGACAAAGGACACAGGGAGTTTATACTGGTTCGGCCCCTTGCGGTGAGGGTAAAAGCTAATCCAGTTTGAGGTGGAATTGCTGGGGTGTCGATTGCTAGGGTGCGGATGTGCTTGCCTAACCCTCGATCTGTTGTTTCTTGCCCTAAGCCGCTGCTGGGTCGTCCCCTTATATACACGGGTTGATGCCCTGCGGCCTACGGAGTCCCGGCCAGCTCATACAATCATGTCCGGCCCGGTGACTCTTATTACATGCCTTACAACACAAGTCACATACACGGCGGTTGATACTTATAGGCTTTAAGCCGCAACAGGCCTTGGGCCCTTAACTAAACCGCCATCTTTAACGTGCTTCTGGGCTGGGCCCATGAACCGCCGTTGGGTAACCCGGCCCCTCCTGGGCGGGTCATATGAAATACCTATATCCCCAACATTAGGCCCCAGGTTGATTTGAACTTTTTCATGTCAATCTTTCATCATCTTCTTGTGAGAGACTGTAACCCGCCGTGACATCCATTTTTGAAATGATAGTGATCCGCCATGACGTCAGTTTTTGAAATAACGGTAACCCGCCATGACTTCACCTATTGCTGGCCTTTGAACTGTCCAGATTCTAAAAAATCTTTCTGCATTGATAGGATCGCGACAATCGAGGCGCATGTATCGTCACTTTCCTGTTTACTTGCCTCCTCGATTTTCGCGCATGACCCTCATCCATCTTGCTTATAAATAGGACCAGGAGCCCTTTCCATTCTCCCCTCACTTCTTCCGTCTCATCTTCTTCCTCGCGACTCTCTGTTTCTAAGCTTCACCGGCGCCGCTATCCTCTGCTTCGCCTTCATCAGCTTCTGCAGCATCCGCCTGACGCCATCGGGCTTCTTCCGTGCATCGCCGCCACTCATCCGACCAGGTATGTTCTTCTTGTTCTTTCATCTTAGATCTGTTAGTGTTTCTGTGAAGTTCGTCGCCGTTCTTCTTCCTTTCGCCATTATTGCTTCTCTTCTAATCTTGATATTTTTTTATATACTGATGTTGTTCATATCTCCTTATAAAACATCATGATATCTCATTTTTGGTAGAGTAGATTCATCCTCAGAAATTGTATGACCTTGAACTTTAGGTTTGCCTGTTCATCATTTTAATCTTGATTTTCGAACAGATGTAGATCCAAAATTACCGCTACTACCTGCAAAAACTGTTTTCCCCAGACTTAGTGAAATTTGCTTTTTTGAATAATCGCCTCTGTCATGGCGGCTTAATTTTCTGACTTATAATTATTCTTATGCCATTAGGCCCCATTTAAGTCGCCATGCTGAACTTGTAGTATAATCTTTGTTCCTGGTTTTAACGAACTGATTCTGAACCGGCAATAATCTTTCCTTCTTTAGGTATGCTTGTTCACAATGCCACCAAAGACAATCACCACGTGCAACTGGGTCCCTTCAATTGTTACTGAAGCCACACTGGCCGACTTTGTCAAAGTCAGATATCTGCCAAATGCTCTAGTTATGCCTTATCGTGCTCCTAACCCGCACGAAGAGAGACCTCCACCCACAGATAATGAAGTTATTGTTTTCACTGACCACATGAACCGGGGTTTCTCACCGCCCGGCTCTAAATTCTTTAGGGATGTTCTGCACTTTTTCCAGCTCCATCCCCAAGACATCGGACCCAATTCCGTGTCAAATATCTGCAACTTTCAAGTTTTTTGTGAAGTATATCTTCAAGAGGAGCCCAGCATCTTGCTTTTTAGGGAGTTCTTTTATTTAAACCGCCAGAACGAATTTACCAACGGCCCTAGCTTGGAGCTTGGGGTTGTCTCCATCCAAAGAAGAAGAGACTCTATTTTTCCTTACGCCTGTTGGCCGAGTCATCCAAAAGATTGGAATAAAACTTGGTTTTATTGTAAAGACACTTCTCCGGCTAACGAGCATCCACTGTCGGGGTCTCCGTATTCAATGTTTAGACACCAATCACCCTCTTGCTGAAAAGCTCACTGCTGCAGAACACAAGTCAATTGCCCCCACTCTTTCAGAGGTGAAAGCCCTACTGGGAAAAGGGTTAACTGGAATTGATTTAGCCCGGTGCTGGCTCGCTTGCCGTATTATTCCTCTGAGCCGCAGGTCCGGTTTAATGTGTGAGTAAACTGGAGAAAAGAATGATCCTTTGCGTCATAGCTCTGAGGATCTGGAGGAGGATGTCATCGCAGATATGACAAAAACTATTTTAAATGAATCCCTGGCTAACTGCAGTAAAGTGGGCATGCTGCCTTTCTACAAATCTAACCCGGCACCAGAGGTAAGTCTTAACCTCAACCGTTGCCATTTTATAATTACAATTCCCTTGCCAATCTTGAATCTGCCACTTCTCACAGGCTAAGTCGGCTTTCTGGAAAAATCCTTACGATCATGAAGCTGCCAAGAGAGCCAGAACCGCCAAGAAAGCCGCCAAAAGAGCTGTTAAGAAGACCAAGAAGAAAACCAGTGCTTCCGAATTGTTTGAAATAAACTACGGCACTGAGTCGGAGGTAGTCCTTGACTCTCTTGGTTCTTACTTCAACTATCTTATTGACACTGGTTATTGTCAGGATGACACGGAGGCCAGCCAGGCCGCAGATGAAGAGGTAATTACTATTTCCTCCGGCTCAGAATCCTTGCCAAGACAAAAAGTTCGACGGGTTATCTGGAAAGTATGATTTTCACACCCTTTAGCTCATTTAGATCCTCACTTTCTTTTGAAGCAACAGCAACACGAGAGTTGGCATCGGACTCGAAACTCCGGAGAAGAGGAATTGTCCTCCGGCTTACCCAATACCCCGACTCGTCGAAAATGCCGGAATGAGGTACTTCGATTCATAAACTCTCAATATCCGCTAACGGGTCTTATACAACAACCACTGAACTCGTCTGATTCAAATTAACAGGAAACCTCTCGTTCGTCCTCTGGCGACTCATCTCAAAGTCAACTTCCGGCTTTCAAGACCGCCCCTGGGTAAATGCTTCTTCATTGTTTAACTTAACCTTAAATCTGTATAACCTTGCAGCGACTTACTTTAATTCATGCAGAGGTCAAGCTAAACCTATCAAGAGGGCCAGGGAAAATAAGCCGGCAGCTGACCCCAAGGTCATTGAGCCGGCGCTGCAGGCATCGGCAACAGATGTTCATAGGCCAACTGAGGAAACCACCCATGACGCTCCTCCTGAGATACCTGATGCCACCACTGATCCTGCCAAGGTTGATTCTGCACCTGCTGAACCGCCTGCCACGTCTGATCCGGCAGAAGAACGGACTGAAGACGTCACATTTATTGGTACTAGTTTCAAAGAGCCGGGCAACCCAACTGTGTTAGCCAAACACACCGCCAAGCAAGAACTTGTTGAAAAGCGACGAGTGAGGTTTGACACATCTCAGTATGCACAGCTGAGTACTGACGAAGTCTTTTCCGGTATTCTCAAATAGGTCCACAGCAATCGCGATCTTGAAATTGATACAGTGAAGCAGATGCACCAGAAATTTGAGGTAACATTCTTGACCAATTTCTAACTATCCTTCCAGCCCCCAATTCTAGTGGATATGATAAAACTGAATATGATGTAGACTTAGAACAATTGTCACCTTTTAAATCGGCATACCACTTAACGAAAAATCCAACCTTGAGGAACATTGCATGTGTAGCCCCAAAGGGCCAGCTTAATCAGGTTGAATGAGACGGTCCTTATTATCATTGCATAGAACTTGCATGCACACCCTCCATGAGCCGGTGGTAATAACTATGTTGCCGCCAAGTTCATATAATTAACTGATAATACATAAGCAATATACATTAGCCCCCAAGTGCCAAGTGTTGTTGCTTGCAAAGTGCTTGGGACTTTTATGTTCATGAACTATGTCGGAGATATTGACCACAGGTGTCCTCATCGACCACCATGGTATTTCAAGACAATTGGGGGCCGCCTGTTACCCTCGGCCGCCTGCTCATCAGGCCGCCTCCTGGGACATCTAAACCTAGGAGCCGGCTGCCAGCAGGCGGCAGGGGCCCGAACAGGCGGCAGCTCCGTAGCCAGCAGACGGCTCTACGCCTCCTCCTCGGGACGCGTGCTGGGGAACCACGACGAGGCTAAGGCATGGCTACAGTTGAACATGTCCTTAGGGAATCTATAAGGGCGTGGCTACAGTGAGGACGTACCTTGCGGACACCTCTTAAGCGGCGTGTCATTGTAGCCATGCTACCGGTGACCAAGCCACGGTCAGAGGAAGCCATGATCCCACCACCCACAGGTGGCGGAGCCAGCAGGCGGCTGGCCCCACCGGCCAGTGGGTGAACAAGAGATAGCGGCCCCTGGCAGACGGAGGAGGGAGACGGTTCGCCTGGTAGCAGGCGGCTCACCGTGCCATAGGAGTCTGAACCTCATCAAGATGACAAGACATGACGTGGTGGCAGCGTACAGCAGGAGGTGGCGAAACTGTAGCCATTTCCCTCTTGACGATGATGTCGTCAGCAGAGGAGAGCCTACAATGAATGGCAATCACGAGGGCTCACAGACGGCGGGCCCTAGCAGACAGGCGGAGAGGCCGGCACCCGAAGACGCTGACATGTGGGGGCCATTCCGCCTGGATTACTATTGTGCCCCTAGGGGGTAGGCCTATATAAACTCCCCAGGGTCCTCCATATGGCGGGGTTCGACTCGAAGAAGAAGAGAAAGATAGAGAGAAAGATAGAGAGAAAGATAGGGAGAAACCCTAGCCACCATTCCGATTCCCTAGAGCGAAGGTAGAGAGCTAGCCTTGCCCTTCTTCCTCCTCTAGACGACACAACTCAAGGAGCATCCTTGTAGCTACCCTATTGACATTAGTCATGACGCGGAGTCCCCGCAGAGCAGGACTAGGGGTGTTATCTCCTTGGAGAGCCCCAAACCTGGGTAAGATTCGTAGGCGTCCTAAGTTCCGCCTTATCCCACTTCCACGGTCTGGCGACGTTCTATTGACCCCATGCATGATAAGCCATCTGTTGGCATATGTCCCACCAAAACCCCGACATTTGGCACCCACCGTGGGGCAAGGTGCACTGTCATCCGGAGACATGTTCTGGACGGGAACTTTGTTCCTCCCTGGCGAGCACAGCCAGCCCGGCACGCCCGCGAGCGTGGACGTCGGGATGCTTCGCGGCGCTGAGGGCGCATGCGTCGCGAGCGGACTCGTCGACCTTCTCGTCGGCATCCACATCCACGATGATCCCTCTCCGGCCGCAAAGCCAGTTGCCTCGGAGAGCTGCCTTGTCGAGCTCCTCGACAAGCTCCACATCGTCGACGAGCACGCCTCCGACATGGAGTCCGTGGGCTCCTCTGACCCACCAGTTGACATGATCATGGACCTCGATGCGGCGTCCGCCGATTCCTTCCCCGAGCACGTGGTGATCATCGACGATCCCCTCCCAATGCAGCCTGCGGCAGTACCATCAGCACCGTCATGGAGGTACTGGCCACCAGCCACGACGAGCCTTCCGACGGGTCGGGCCCAGACCCGCTGCAGGCAGCCATGCAGAGCCTCTCCACCCCATCGCTGCGGGGACGGACGGCGCGGCGCTGGAGGCGCTTCGCGTCTTGCTCCTCGACAATGCCAACAAGCTGGCCGCTTCCCGGCTGTAATGCCTAGTATGAGATTATACCTCCTACGTGTCGAGGCAAGACTTAAAGGTATAAGCTCATACTAGAATGATCTCAAGTATGGTATCTTTGCACGACTCACACAATTCATTACATAAGCAATCATCATCCAAATAACATCACAGTCCGACTACGGACGAAGATCCAAATGAAAGATACCATAAATAAATAACACAAGGTCCGATCGCCCCTAGTAGAAGCCACTACTGATCCTCTGGGTAAGACACATAGTATCGCCCACGTTCTTCATCGAACTCCTAGTACAGCTTTGTGCCATCACCTGTGTAGTTCACCATAGTACCTGCATCTGGTGTTGTGTAGAATCTGTGAGCCACGGAGGACTCAGCAATCCCGTTCCCGGGTAGCAAAACTATCTAAGCCTTGGGTGTGGAACAAGGCTGAAGAATAAGGTTGCAGCTGCACTAGCACTAGCTTACGTGTTCAGAGCGAGAAGAGAAGTGCCAACGAGCGTCAAAGTGATCACGAAGTGATCCTATCTAAGCGCGTCAAACATAACCCCACCATGTTCACTTCCCGAACCCCTTTCGGAAAATGACCCTCACGGTTACTCACGCTGGTAGTGTATTCTGAACATGGTGTCGAGTGTTCTACAACCGGATATTAACAAATTCCCATCTGCCACATAACCGCGGGCATGGCTTTCGAAAGATCAAAACCCTACAGGGGTGTCCCAACTTAGCCCATCACAATCTCACGATCTGCTCAAGATATTCCGACTAAGGTAAAACAAATCCAGCAAGTATTCTCGGAATCCCGTGCTCAAGATATTTCGAATAAGGTAAAACTAATCCAGCAAGTCCTCCTGGCGTGCCGACACCCTGACAATAGCCGCGCGTATCTAATCTCAGGCCACGACCGGATGGGACAGCCTACAGGAAAATACCAATCCTCGAGTTTCCTCGTGGTGGCCCCGCAGTCTGCCCGGTTGGACCAACACTCATGTGGAGCACTGGCCCGGGTTGTTGATTAAGAACTCGGGTTTATAACTCCCTATGCAAGTTTTAGTTATTAGGCAAATGTGAAACCAAAGTTGGGCCTTGCTGGAAAAGCTTTAGCGCTAAGCGGGTTATCGAGGGGGGCCCATAAACCCCAACCGTGTTAGGGACGCATAATCAAGGAACATAACACCGGTTTAAACGGTTCCTAGGGAGGCATGAGTGGAAAAAAACACGAAGCAAGAGGCTTAGCCTTCCACCCATTACCAATATATAGATGATTTGGTTTAACAGATTATATATATTATGATATCCCAATAATAACTTCAACCGAAGTAAGAATCTTCAAATCTTCTCCTGCAACTAGCAATGCTATAAGAGGGGCTGAGCGAAGCTTATGTAGCCAATCAAAGGTTTGCTAGGTTGGGTGGTTAGAGAGATTCATGGCTACAATAGGAGGCTGACAAACAAACATGGGCATCGAGGCAATAAGCTAAAGAGCGAGACATCTAGCAATAGGCAAAGATAGTAATGATATCTGGGTCAGGTCATCTTGCATGTCGAGTCGTCGATAGGATCGTAAGACGGCTCCTCGTACTCAACCTCGGTAGGACCCTCGTACTCAGTCTCGGCTCCCGGCTCTACTCAACACAAGACACAACATGGCACAATATCAAACAAGGTGCAATGCACAATCAACATGATGCAAGTATGATGCATTTCATGGCAAGGGATGAAGCACACAAGAACAACACAAAACAACAAGTTTAAATGAGGCCGGAATCAACATATAGCAAATCCGGTAAGTCCTCATATGCATATTTTGAAATTGGTCCAGATCTGAACAAACCTGAAGTTAAAGTTGTTAAACAGCAAGTTAACATGCAGCATGATGATCTACACGAAATTCTAGTCAAGTTTCATATAAAGTTTGTTTAATTCGGAGCTACTGTCTAGAAGATATGAGCAAAACAAGACAAGCAAGGCAACGGTGCAAGATGCATCCAAACAACAAGCAAACACACTCCAAACATGTAAACAACATGATATTATGATTCTACATGCAAAATCACACAAGTTTCATATAGGGCACGCTCAAAACGGAGCAACGGCTCAACACAGACACACGAAACAAGATACAATGCAAAGCTGAAGTTAACAGCCACATAGCAACTTTGGAGCAAGAGATATATTCGCTGCAGCACCCAAACATGATGACAAGAAGCATGGATGTGAAGTAGACATGTTACTTAACAAGCATGAACTTAGAACACACCCAAAAACCTACTGGAACACAATTAACCAAGCATGCCAAGTTGCAATAAAATTATCCAGACTTAGCCAAAATCTGGGAAGGCAAAAACATCATCACGATGCTGCCTTCGGAGGCACAAAACAACATTCTTATCAACTCCACTAAGCATATAAATATCATGGACATGTAGTAGACATATCCTAAAGCAAACAACTCCATTGGAGCAACTCCATAGGAGGCATGGATCAATAGCAACAAGCTACACCAAATTGATCATGCTAATAAAAACCTGACAGTTATAATTTATAGCAACTTGAGAGCAAGAAATAAATAAGCTACAGCAGGCCATATGTGCAAGTAAGGGCATGAATGGATAGACAAAAACATGTACAACAAGGAATGACCATTGGCCACTCCAAAACAAGCATGGATTTGAGTGGGGCATCAAGCAAACATAACATTAGGTTAAAACAGATTCCAGACAAAGCAGTTTTTCACTAAGTATAAAACAGTAACATTGGCATGGCATGTTTACAAGCTTGTTTAAGTCACCTCAAGGCATATCATGGAAAGTGGTTTGCACCACAGCAAAGACCATATGATGGTGCTTCTAAAACATATTGACATGTGACATGAGGACAAACACATCAATAGCAATGAGCATGTCAAAACATCATCTCACAACAAGTTTCAGCACTTAACAGCCACATGCACTTTTGCAACAGAAATTAACATGGAAATATGACACCTAACATGAATGCTATAGCAACCATCATGTAGAGCAATTCACATTGAACATTTTGACATATCATATGCTCCATTTGAATAGACATGCACCAAGTTATCATATCTCAAACATGGCATCAAATTCACAAGTAACAACAGTTTATAACAAGTAGCACTCTTGTCACGATGATTAGGTCATCAATATGATCTCAAACAAGCATGCCACAATGGAAGAAAATGTAGAGCGCATCACCACGATCATTTTGATATATCACACGCCCAAAATGGATCTACGAGCACGAAGTTACAGCCATGCAAAGGAGGCAACAAAACATAGCAGATCTGGGACTTAGTGGTTTTTATACCTCACGAAAGTCAAACGTGGATGGATCCGTGCGGGGTGGAGTGGATCGGTACGGAGATGTGCGTTTGGATGCTCGAACCGGTGGATCTGGTCCACCTGACCAGATCGGATCCGGCCGGGGCGGCGGCTCGCCGGAGACGGCGCCGGCGACCGGAGGCGGGGGGCGGCGACGGCGGACGGAGACGGAGGGCGGCCAGCGGTCGGCTTGGAGGAGGCCGGCGGTGGTGGTGTGGGAGGGGCGCGGCGGTGCGGGTCGGAGGGCGCGGCGGCGCGGTGGAAGATGGCCGGCGAGGAGCTCCGCGGCAGCCGGCGGCGAGACCCCGCGGCGACGGCATCCAAGGTGCGGCGGCGGCGGCCACCGGAGGCGGCGGGGAGAAGGGCGCGGGAGGCGCGAGGCTCGGCCCGAGAGGCCGGCGGCGGAGGGCCAGATGCGGGCTGCGCGGGCCCGGCGACAAGGGGCGGTGGAACTGCCACGTGGCAGGCGCAGAGTGGCCGCGGGGGCGGCGGCGGACGTGTCCGGCGCCGGCGGACACGTCCGACGCGCGGAGGAGTGATGGGCCTCTAGCCCCTCGTTGGTTACCCCAAGTGGAAGGCGTGAGATGTAGTGTTGCGGAAGTTTTTTCCCTTGGCAAGATACCAAGGATCGAATCCCCAGAGACTCCTAGGTTCAACAAGAAGGTGTCAACTGCTACGGCGCCAGATATTAGCAATCAACGTGGACCTGCACACAGATACAAATAACTTTGCTCCCAACGAGTACAGAGAGGTTGTCAATCCCTCCGGCCTTGTAGTTCACAAAGGATTAAACGCAAATGATAGTAGTGATAGATAATGTTTGCAATAGTAAATAATAGCGAAAAGTAAATAGCGGATGTGATCAATGATGGTAATATGGACCGGAGTCTCATGATGTTCACTAGTGATGTCTCTCTCCCAAAAGACGATAAAACAGCTATGTGAGGTAAACGAATTACAGCTGGGAAATTGACAGGACCACGAACGCAAACCAATGCTGACTACATTGCAAGAAAGGTTGAGGTTCAAAGCATGAGCGGTACGCCAAAGTAAGTAGACCAAAATCCATCAATATCTACTACTAATCATCCACCATGAGATATCTATCCAGAACATCTCGCTGGTATTAAGTTGCGAGTCCCACCCATAGTGTAAACTCAATGCAACAGACAACTGCATTAAAAGAACTTTGCGTAAAGTAAACAATCCTTGCACCCGCGGGCACAAGCACCGTTGTTTTCCCCCTTGTGGCAACAGCACATCCCCTAGACTCATGTTTCTGTCACTCAAGCTAGTCATCGAGGGGCATGAACCCACAATCGAGCATAACGTTCCCTCTTGGAGTCACTACCTATTACTTGGCCAAAGCAATAAATAACACGGAGAACATGCAAGAATTACTTATGAACATAAATATAAAAGAGGTAGATCAAATATATTACTCAATCACAATCTGAACATAATCTCATAATCCATCGGATCCCAGCAAACTCATCATAGCAACAGCATAAGGATTACATATGTGCCTCGATCATGTAGGGCAGCTCACGAGGACTAATTAGTGAAGCACAAGAACGGGAGGAGAACATCACATAGCTACTGGTCATGGACTCATGGTCCAAGGGAGACTACTCACAACTCATCCGGGAGGCGTCCATGGTGGTGGAGAAGCTCCCGGTGGTGATCCTCCCCTCCGGCAGGGTGCCGGGAAGAGTTCTCCTGGTGCTCCCGATCTTGGAAGCGGCGGCGGCGGCGGAACAGAGATGAGATCGCGAAAAAGAGTTCCCGTCCCGAGGGTTTCGGAGGACGCTCTAAATATATGCCAAAGGGGGGCACCAGACGGGGCTCGGGGGGCCCAGGCGCCCGCCGACGCGGCCCAGGCGGGGCGCATGATGTCTACACACGCTTCTACTCTTGTAGACTATGTTGGGCCTCCAAGCGCAGAGGTTTGTAGGACAGTAGCAATTTCCCTCAAGTGGATGACCTAAGGTTTATCGAACTCAGGGAAGTAGAGGTTGAAGATGGTCTCTCTCAAGCAACCCTGCAACTAAGATACAAGAAGTCTCTTGTGTCCCCAACACACCTAATACACTTGTTAGATGTATAGGTGCACTAGTTCGGCGAAGAGATGTTAAATGGCAAGTGATATGGATGGAAAAACAAGGTAATATAAATATGTAATAAAAAGTGCAGCAAGCAAACAAGTAGTAAACGTGAGCACAAACGGTATTGCAATGGTGGAAACGAGGCCTAGGGTTCATACTTTCACTAGTGGCAACTCCCAACAACATTAACATAATCGAATCACATGATATTTCCCATAAAACATGCAAAGGGGACACACTCGGAGGTCATTCCTTCGTGGTCAAGAGAGGACGAGAATTATGTAGGGCTACAAAAGCACACCTCAAAGTTCGTAGTTCTCAATCTAAGGATTTCCCAATGTCACCGCGGCCATCCCAAGAGAGTCCCACAATCACCACAACATATCTAAAGGATAGTCAAAGACAAGCACCAAGAGACTCTCAATCTTCAATCAACACACAAGAGAGGAAATCACTCATGAAAATATTGTTCTAATCCATGTCCAATAGACCGCTGTCACCTTGGTCTCGGGGATTATACTAGATAAAGACAAGTGAGTACATCAATCCAATACATAGAGGAAGGGGAAATATCATGGGATCACCCTAGATTAACATAGCCTATGATCACAACGAAGATCACATCATGGGAGAGAGAATTGACCACATAGCTACTGGTAAGAACCTCAGCCCCGAGGAGGAACTACTCCCGCACCATTGAGGGAGGAAGCAACGTCGATGGAGATGAATCCGGGGGCACTTCCCCGTCCCGGCAGGGTGCCGGCGCAGGAATTCTGGTCCCCCGAAGCTTGATGGCGATGGCGGCGGAGATCGGAATCGCGTTTGGAAAAAAGGGGTTCGGAATCAGGGTTTCCTCGACGGACCTTAAATATATGCCAAAGGGGGTCACCAGAGGGGGTCAGGGGTGCCCAGGCGCCCCC
>LR738714.1:513975179-514022323 GCA_902687465.1 Secale cereale | reverse complement strand
CCCCCCCCCCGGCTGTCCTTCGGGCGCACGGTAGGTTCTGGAACGCTGATTTTTTATATAATTTTTCTGGATTTTTCCTGGCAGTTCTCGTAATGTGAAAACCTGAAATACAAAAACAGCCGAAAACAGAAACTGGCACTGGGGTGCACTGAGTTAATAGGTTAGTCCAAATATGATCAAAAGTGTATGGAAGTGTATGAATATCATAGCAATATCACCCAAAAGAGGCATGGAGCAAGCAGAAATTATAGATACGTTTTGGACGTATCAACATCCCCAAGCTTAATTCATGCTCGTCCTCGAGTAGGTAAATGATAACAAGAATAATTTCTTTGGTGACATGCTATTAACCATATAGGACTTTTTCATAGTCATATGACAAAAGCTTACTGAGACAATGATTCTATAGTAATTAAGTTGCCTCATGAGAAAATCACAAAGAACTGAAAGTTTTACAGTATGAAACTGAAACATCCAAAAGATTTGCAATGAACATGATGTGCAAATATGATAAAGTGATATCTAGCTTGCCCCCTTTAGTGAAGCAAAACATAAATGCAGGGGCACCTTCAAGGTTTAAGTGATGACTAGATACAATGATTTCAAAATAAACGATATCACAATCGTGCAAAAGACAATGCTACTTTGGGACAATGCACATTACACTTAGAATGACATTCATGCTCTCAGTAGTTGGTGCTTGAAGAAAGAAGGTGGAGACTCAACATAAAAGTAAAAGAATGGTTATCTACTAGAGCTTTTTTTATTTTGAAAACATAGAAGCAATTTTGTCAACGGTAGTAGTACTTCATATGTGTCATGCATAAGACATCCTATAAGTCGCAAGCCTCATGCATCGAATACCAATAGTGCTCGCACCTTCTCCTAATTAGCTCGGATTTCCATGGGTTATCATTGCATTACATATGTTTCAACCAAGTGTCACAAAGGGGTACCTCTATGCCACCTGTACAAAGGTCCAAGGAGATAAATCGCATTTGATTTCTCGTTTTTGATAGATCTCAACTTGAGGACATCCATACCGGGACAACATAGAAAATAGATGATGGACTCCTCTTAAATGCATAAGCATATTCTCATAAGAGATTGAGGATTAATGTCCAAGCTAAAACTTCCACCATGATACATGGCTTTGGTTGGCGGCCCAATGTTCTTCTCTAACAATATGCATACTCATTCAACCCATGGCAAATCACCCTTACTTCAGACAAGACGAACATGCATAGCAACTCACATGATATTCAACAAAAGTGTGACAGTTGATGGCGTCCCCAGAAACATGGTTACCGCTCAGCAAGCAACTTATAAGAAATAAGATACATAAGCAACATATTCTTTACCACAATAGTTTTTAAGCTACTTTCCCATGAGCTATATATTGCAAAGTTAGTCCGCTTAGTACAGGTGTAGGTTAGCAAAAGACTGGGAGCGACCAACTAAGAGAGCAATGACGGTCATAATCATGCAGAGCGACAAAGCAGCATTGAATCAGGCATGGAGGTTATATCGCTACTCAGAAATAAAAGATCATCAAGGCTTGACAGACTTTCTTTACAGTCTTAAATATGCGTGAGCATACGCCAAGTCAATCAAAATAAATTCTTGAGGGAAGATATTACTAAACCATACCACATCATAAGCAAACAAATCATGTTGGTACTCCAATAACACATTGGGAATCCCCCAGCTATTTGAGACTAACCACAAGAAAACATGAATTACTAAGCGCCATTATGCAAGTAGCATCTTTATCATAGACATATCAACCAATGCAACGGAAGCAAACTCTCTTAATAAGGTGAGCATGATAATTAAAGAGAGTTCAAGCAACCAACTAAACAAAAGCTCTTTGAAAAGATAAGCATGAATACTAAGAGCAGAGCATGAGAGTAGCTATTAAAAGACAAAGAACACACACAGCAAAGATAGACATGAAAATTCTATGTTATGTTCTAGGTAGAAGTGGAGCGTGTTTCTCTCCCACATAAAGAAAGCTGAGTTCCGACTCGTTATGAAAAACTAAAAAGAAAACTAAAAGCAAGACGCTCCAAGCATAGCACATAACACATGAAGTGATAAAAATATAGCGGAACGAAAGACGAACTGATAATGTTGATGGAGAAGGGGATGCACGGGGGCATCCCCAAGCTTAGACGCTTGAGTATCCTTGAATATTTCTTGGGGGTGCACGGGGGCATCCCCAAGCTTGAGCGCTTGACACTCCTGAATCTTTTTATCATCTTCCCTCGCACACTTGAAAACTCCCTTCATACATAACTCATCATAATCTGATTAGCGAGGTTAGTACCCTTAATAAAATAATTGTTCCTTGCTGGAAATAAATATATTATTGAAGGTCTACTGTTTCTCAAGATTGCCAAAAGGTTTTTGCAAAGAAAAAGCAAGCTCTTGGTTTGCAAAATGAAGGAAAGGCAAAGCAGGACAGAATCTGTGAAAAAACAGAACAGCAGGTAGTAATTGATTTGTTCGGGGCACTTCTGCAACTCTAATCAAAAAACTCAGAACAGAAGCATGAAAGACAATTATATAGAGAACGCTGTCGAAAAAATTCAGACCAAAAAGATGATCTGGTGATTTTATACGAATTTTTCTATCCAAGGACAGAATCTGTTTCCTGGACAGCACCTCACAACTTTTGAACTTTCTAGCAACCAGAGGCTATACTTGGCACAAATATGAAAAGCAAAGATACAATGATGATGCTACTGTAGTAAACAACATCAAGACACAACAAAAGCAGAATAAATTTATTCATTGGGCTGCCTCCCAAAAGCGCTTTCTTTTATGCCTTTAAGCTAGGCATAAGACTTTAATGATGCTCTCGTAGGAATAAGAGTTGAAGAACAAAAGAGAGCATCAAGAAGCAAACACCAAACACATTTAAGCCTAACATGCTTCCTATGCATAGGAATATTGCAATACAATGATTCATTGAAGCACAAAGCAATAAGCATAGGAAGACAAAACAAGTGCAGCTTCAAAACCTTCAACATAAAGAGAGGGAACTTGATATTATTGAAATATCTATAAGCATATGTTCCCTTCTCATAATAATTTTCAGTGGGATCACGAATAAACTCAACAATAAAAGCATCACATAAAGCATTGTTACCATGATCCACATGCAAAAAGGTACTCTTACTCTCCACATAAGCATCATGAAGAGGATAAAACTTGGTATAAAAGAGAGACATAAGCTCTTGCCAATCAAGCAAGTGCGAGTTATCGAGAAGCTTATACCAATCTGAAGCTTTATCTATAAGTGATACGGCGAACAATGTCCTCATGACAAACTCCCTTGATACACCTGCAAGCTTAAATAATGAACATAATTGTGACAGATATAGCAAGTGTTCACCGGGATGTCTGTCTCCTGCATAACGATTAGCCAAAACATAATTGATAATACCAGCTGGTATTTTATAGGGCACAATTTCAGTAGGGGGAGGAGCAACCACCACAGGTGTGGGGCGTCTTCCCGCAAGCAACGATCCAATAGCAAGGTTGTCCATAAGCATAACTAGTGAAAAGACATAAAGAAAACTGAAAGGTAAGCTAACAAGACTAAAAAGCAAAGGTAAAAGATAGCATGCAACTCCCCTATCCTGAAGAGTGGAGTCCCCGGCAACGGCGCCAGAAAAACTCCTTGATGGGCCTCTAGCCCCTCGTTGGTTACCCCAAGTGGAAGGCGTGAGATGTAGTGTTGCGGAAGTTTTTCCCTTGGCAAGATACCAAGGATCGAATCCCCAGAGACTCCTAGGTTCAACAAGAAGGTGTCAACTGCTACGGTGCCAGATATTAGCAATCAACGTGGACCTGCACACAGATACAAATAACTTTGCTCCCAACGAGTACAGAGAGGTTGTCAATCCCTCCGGCCTTGTAGTTCACAAAGGATTAAACGCAAATGATAGTAGTGATAGATAATGTTTGCAATAGTAAATAATAGCGAAAAGTAAATAGCGGAAGTGATCAATGATGGTAATATGGACCGGAGTCTCATGATTTTCACTAGTGATGTCTCTCTCCCAAAAGACGATAAAACAGCTATGTGAGGTAAACGAATTACAGCTGGGCAATTGATAGGACCACGAACGCAAACCAATGCTGACTACATTGCAAGAAAGGTTGAGGTTCAAAGCATGGGCGGTACGCCAAAGTAAGTAGACCAAAATCCATCAATATCTACTACTAATCATCCACCTTGAGATATCTATCCAGAACATCTCGCTGGTATTAAGTTGCGAGTCCCACCCATAGTGTAAACTCAATGCAATAGACAACTGCATTAAAAGAACTTTGCGTAAAGTAAACAATCCTTGCACCCGCGGGCACAAGCACCGTTGTTTTCCCCCTTGTGGCAACAGCACATCCCCTAGACTCATGTTTCTGTCACTCAAGCTAGTCATCGAGGGGCATGAACCCACAATCGAGCATAATGTTCCCTCTTGGAGTCACTACCTATTACTTGGCCAAAGCAATAAATAACAACGGAGAACATGCAAGAATTACTTATGAACATAAATACAAAAGAGGTAGATCAAATATATTACTCAATCACAATCTGAACATAATCTCATAATCCATCGGATCCCAGCAAACTCATCATAGAAACAGCATAAGGATTACATATGTGCCTCGATCATGTAGGGCAGCTCACGAGGACTAATTAGTGAAGCACAAGAACGGGAGGAGAACATCACATAGCTACTGGTCATGGACTCATGGTCCAAGGGAGACTACTCACAACTCATCCGGGAGGCGTCCATGGTGGTGGAGAAGCTCCCGGTGGTGATCCTCCCCTCCGGCAGGGTGCCGGGAAGAGTTCTCCTGGTGCTCCCGATCTTGGAAGCGGCGGCGGCGGCGGAACAGAGATGAGATCGCGAAAAAGTGTTCCCGTCCCGAGGGTTTCGGAGGACGCTCTAAATATATGCCAAGGGGGGCACCAGACGGGGCTCGGGGGGCCCAGGCGCCCCCCCGACGCGGCCCAGGGGGGGCGCGCCGCCAGGGCGCCTGGAGCCCTGGTGCCCCCCCCCCCCCCGGCTGTCCTTCGGGCGCACGGTAGGTTCTGGAATGCTGATTTTTTATATAATTTTTCTGGATTTTTCCTGGCAGTTCTCGTAATGTGAAAACCTGAAATACAAAAACAGCCGAAAACAGAAACTGGCACTGGGGTGCACTGAGTTAATAGGTTAGTCCAAATATGATCAAAAGTGTCTGGAAGTGTATGAATATAATAGCAATATCACCCAAAAGAGGCATGGAGCAAGGAGAAATTATAGATACGTTTTGGACGTATCAAGGAGCTGCGGGCATGGGAAAAAAAGGAAAAAAACAGGAGGACTAGGGTTTCGTCCCAAATTGGACGTGGGGGACGTTTTTATAGGCATAGGGAGCTAGGAGACTCCAAATGGGGAGCGGTTTTCGGCCACACGTTCGTGATCCGACGACCGAGATGATGGGAGGGGTTGTGCTGGGTTTGTGGGCTGTTGTGGAGGGGGTCTTGGGCCAAAAGGAAGGGGTACTTTTAGCCCACTAGGTTAACCGTTGGAGTACCAAACGAACTCCAAACGCGATGAAACTTGACAGGCGGCCTACACGTTCCAAAACAACAACGCACGACAAGTCTCACCTCATTCCGGGAACATTACACGCCCACACATGAAAGAAGGACTAGGGGGTGCCACGGGCACATGTGTGAGTGTCGGAACTCGAAACGGACAACGGGAAGAGACGAGTGGGACCGGGTGCAAGTGACAACACGAATGCAATGCAATGCACATGATAACATGACATGGATGAAATGCACACACGCAAACAACAAAACTAAGAAATCCGAAATGAAAGAAGAGCCCAGAATGGAATTGATGAAGTCAAAGTTTCATATATTGCCATAATTGGAAAGTGTTTCATCTGGGGCATTACACCGGCGCCTCACCGAAGCCTACCGCCGCGAGATGGACCGTGCCATAGGCGGCACACCGGTTGCTGGCGAGCCCAGCCGGGCTGGTGCCGTTCGCGAGCGCGGCGGAGTTCTGGCAGATATGCTGGGGGGGACCCGCGGCCCATGTACCCCACTCCGTCAGAGAACCTAAGGGCCACCCAGGCGGCAGTCGATGAGCTAGGCCGCTTGGAGAGGGACAAGCTTCGCTGCATGACTCAGCGCGCCCGCCAGCTCCTAGACGTGGCTGCCGCGCAGCAGGAAGCCCGCTGCCGGGCATCAGAGGTCGGCACGCAAGCAGATAACCGCCCCCTTCAGCTGGAGCAAGGAGCCACGTCCCACTCTCCGACAGTCGGCACCCACAACCGGCGTGACTCAGAGCCGGTTGCTAGCCACAGCAGACAGACTCGCATCACCATCGAGCGCGATCAAGACAGTCGCCCAAGGGTTGTAGAGCGGCGAGAGGAACGCCCGCCTCCTCCTCGCCGGGAGAGGCGTGTGTCTCCTCCGCCTGTTGACCACCCCTCTCTCGCAGGCCGCTTGGGCCGCCGCGAGGGAATCGGGGAGAATGACGCCCGCCACCGCCTTGACCGACTGGCTCGGTCCCAGGCGGTTGAGGAAGAAGATGATCTCGGCCCAGCCTGCTTCGGCCCCCGCATCCGTAATGAGCCTTTTCCAAAGGGCTTCTCACTCCCCAGAGATACCCCCAAGTACAACGGATCGGTAAAGCCGGAGGACTGGCTGGTGGACTACTCCACGGCTGTCAGCATAGCAATCGGCAATAGGCGTGTTGCGGTGAAGTACGTGCCACTCATGCTCCAGGGCACGGCCCGGTCGTGGTTGAACAGCCTCAAGCCCAACAGCATCAACGGCTGGTTGGACTTCACCGATGACTTCACCCGCAACTTCACCAGCACCTACAAGCGTCCTCCCAAGCCACGCCAGCTCTCCTTATGCGTCCAAGGCCCGAATGAGTCTACACGTGATTACCTGACACGTTGGGCAGAGCTGCGCAACTCTTGCGAGGGAGTGCACGAGGTACAAGCCATAGAGTACTTCACGGACGGGTGCAGAGAAGGCACCTTGCTCAAGCACAAACTCCTCTACGACGAGCCCGCCACGTTGGACGAGCTGCTTAGCATAGCAGACAAATACGCCACTGTCTACTCCTCCATGAAGTCACAGCTGCAAGTGGATGCCTCCGGAAAGATGGCTCCCCCGACTCCTAAAACGCCGGCTGGAGAGTCCAGTCGGCACCAGTAGCAGAACGATCACAAGCGCAAGGCCCACCCGCCGACTTCCAACAGCCGGCTAATGGCAGCAGTTGATGGCCAGCAGCCAGAAGCACAAGCGGGACCCAAGCACCAGAAGGGCGGTAAGCCAGCTTGGCAGCCCGCCTTCTCCTTCGATCAAGCTCTGGATGCTCCCTGCAAGTTTCACAGCGGTGCGAAGCCCTCCAATCACACCACACGAAAGTGTCATTGGCTCACACGGATTGCCAGAGGGGAAGCTCTGCCACCACCGCCTGCTGGGCAGGCGGCTCCACCTCCCAATCCTTCGGCTGCTCGTCCAGGCGGCCAGATCCAGGACGAGTTCCTAGAAGAGAATGGAGCATACGTCGTCTTCACAAGCCAAGCGTACGATAGGCATAGCCGGCGCCAGCAGTGCAGAGAAGTCAACACCGTCGCCATCGAAGCCCCAGAATTCATGCACTGGTCTGAAAGGCCCATCAGCTGGAGCCGTGAAGATCACCCGGCTGTCATGCCTTCACCAGGGGCTTATGCCTTGGTTCTGGATGCAACTCCCTCCACCGATAGGCAGGCCTGTCGGTTCTCCCGAGTGCTGATAGACGGCGGCAGCAGCATCAACATCATGTACCGTGACACCATGGAGAAGTTGGGCATCAAAGAAAAACAGCTTCATCCTACAAAGACTGTGTTCCACGGAATCGTTCCGGGTCTTTCTTGCTCACCAATCGGCAAGGCCAAGATTGATGTCCTGTTTGGTGACAAGAAGCATTTCCGGCGGGAGCTGGTCTGGTTTGAAGTGGTGAACCTGGAAAGCCCCTATCACGTGATTTTGGGTCGGCCAGCTCTTGCAAAGTTCATGGCGGTACCCCATTATGCCTACCTCAAGATGAAGATGCCAGGTCCCAAAGAAATAATCACCATAGCCGGGGACTATGAGAAGTCCATCGCATGTGCGACTGCCAGCAGCCGTCTGGCCGAATCCCTTGTCGTAGTTGAAGAGAAGCGCCGCCTGGAACGGCTGGTGGCAATGGCTGGCGAGCAGCCAGCCATACTAGTCGACCCCGGGTAGGCAGAGCCGCAAGGCTCGTTCCAGCCAGCCAAGGAGACAGAAGATTGCATTGAACCCATCTCACCCAGAGAGATTTGCTATCATAGGGTCAAACCTAGACAACAAATAGGAAAGCAAGCTCGTCGATTTCCTCTGTGAGAATCGGGACATCTTCGCATGGTCCCCCAAGGACATGCCGGGTGTCCCGATGGATTTCGCCAAGCACAAGCTACATGTGAGAGAAGATGCAAAGCCTGTCAGGCAGCCACTCCGCCGCCTGTCAGAAGAAAAAAGAAGAGTTGTTGGAGAAGAGGTCGCCCGCCTGCTGGCAGCCGGCTTCATTAAGGAAGTATTTTATCCTGAGTGGCTCTCCAACCCGGTCCTAGTACTGCAAAAGAACAACAAATGGCGCCTGTGCATTGACTACACTAGCCTCAACAAAGATTGCCCTAAAGATCCATTTGCTCTGCCACGAATAGATCAAGTGATTGACTCCACAGCCGGATGTGAGCTGCTGTCATTCCTTGATGCCTATTCCGGGTACCACCAGATCAAACTTGATCCGGCCGACCGCCTGAAGACCGCCTTCCTCATGCCATTTGGGGCCTTCTGCTACCTGACCATGACGTTCGGCTTGAGGAATGCCAGCGCCACCTTTCAGTGTTGCATGCAGAAGTGTCTCCTTAAGCAACTTGGCAGAAACGCCCACGTTTACGTGGACGTGGTACCTCTTGAGCTTGCGTTGTATTCCCTCGAAGAGGAAAGGGAGATGTAGCACAGTAGCGTAAGTATTTCCCTCGGTTTTTGAGAACCAAGGTATCAATCCAGTAGGAGACCACGCGTGAGTCCCTCGCACCTGCACAAACAAATAAGAACTTTGCAGCCAACGCTATAAGGGGTTGTCAATCCCTTTATGGTCACTTACGGGAGTGAGATCTGATAGAGATGATAGTTGATATTTTTGGTATTTTTGGTTTAATAAAATAGCAAATAAAGGCGGTAAAAGTAAAGTAGATGTAGATTGATATGTTGAGAATAGACCCGGGGGCCATAGTTTTCTCTAGTGGCTTCTCTCATGATAGCGATATTCTACGGCGGGTAAACAAATTACTGTCGAGCAATTGATAGAAAAGCGAATAAGTATGAGACTATCTAGGAATGATCATTGTATATAGGCATCACGTCCGAAACAACTAGAACGACTCCTGCTTGCATCTACTACTATTACTCCACACATCGACCGCTATCCAGCATGCATCTAGTGTATTGAGTTCATAAGAACAGAGTAACGCCTTAAGCAATATGACATGATGTAGAGGGATAAACTCAAGCAATATGATGTAAACCCCATCTTTTTATCCTCGATGGCAACAATACAATACGTGCCTTGCTGCCCCTACCGTCACTGGGAAAGGACACCGCAAGATTGAACCCAAAGCCAAGCACTTCTCCCATTGCAAGAACTATATATCTAGTAGGCCAAACCAAACCAATAATTCGAAGAGACTTGCAAGGATATTATGAGCACACATAAAAAGTTCAGAGAAGAACCAAATATCTTTCATAGATAACCTTGATCATAAACTCACAATTCATCGGATCTTGAAAAACACACCACAAAAAGAGATTACATTGAATAGATCTCCTCGAAGACCGAGGAGAACTTTGTATTGAGATCCAGAGAGAAAGAAGAAGCCATCTAGATACTAGCTATGGACCCGAAGGTCTGTGGTAAACTAATCACAACTCATGGTGAGGGTGATGATGATGATGATGAAGGCCTCCGTGTTGGATCCCCCTCCGGTGGAGCTCCGGAATAGGCTCCAAGATGGGATCTCCATGGGAACAGAAGCCACGGCGGTGGAATTAGGGTTTTCACTCTGCGTACGGAGTTTCTGGGGTACGTGGACTTATATAGGAAGATGAAGGGCACCGGGGGACGCTCGAGTGGGCCTCGAGGCAGGGGGCGCGCCTTGGGAAGGGGAGCGCGCCCCCCAGCCTCGAGGGCCACTCGAGGCTCCCATGACGTGGTTCTCAAGTTCCTCTCGCGTGATTTTCTCCAAAAATATCTCTCGCAAAGGTTTCATTCTGTTTGGACTCCATTTGATATTCCTTTTCTGCAAAACCCTGAAATAGGCAAAAAACAGCAATCTAGACTGGGCCTTTGGGTTATTAGGTTAGTCCCAAAAATGATATAAAAGTGAATGATAAAGCCCATTAAACATCCAAGACTTCATAAATAATAGCATGGAACAATCAAAAATTATAGATACGTTGGAGACGTATCAGGACGATATCGTGGTGAAGACGGAGAAGAGGGGAACGCTCTTGGAGGACCTCCAAGAGACCTTCGAGAACCTGCACCGCTTTCAGATCAAGCTAAACCCGGAGAAATGCGTCTTCAAGGTACCAGCAAGCCAGATCCTTAGCTTCCTGGTATCTGAACACGGCTTCGAGTGCAACCCTGCAAAGATCAAGGCCATTGAGAGAATGGAGAGACCGACTCGCATACGAGACGTCCAGAAGTTCACCGGATGCCTGGCATCGCTCAGCCGATTCATCAGCCGGCTGGGTGAAAAGGCACTCCCCTTGTACCAATTGATGAAGAAAACCACTTGCTTTGAATGGAACGACAAGGCGGATGAAGCCTTCCAGCAGCTCAAGAAAGTGTTGTCCACACCGCCTGTCCTGGCGGCGCCAACAGACAAGGAACCCATGTTCCTTTACATAGCCGCCACCAGCTGGGTGGTCAGCACTGTGATTGTGGTTGAACGACCAGAGGACGGCAGAGCCTTGCCTGTCCAGAGGCCGGCCTACTACTTGAGCGAGGTGCTGTCAGCCTCCAAGCAGAACTACCCCCACTACCAGAAGATGTGCTATGGCGTGTACTTCACCGCCAAGAAACTCAAGCAGTACTTCCAGGAGCACCCGATCACGGTCGTATGCACGGCACCGCTTGCTAAAATCATGGGCAACAGAGATGCTTCAAGAAGAGTGGCGAAGTGGGCCATTGAGCTGGCCCCCTTTACCATCTTCTACCAGCCCTGCTCCACCATCAAATCGCAAGCTTTGGCCGACTTCCTCGTCGACTAGGCCGAGACCCAGTACCTGACGCCTGCTCCAGACTGAACCCATTGGCGGATGCACTTTGATGGGTCAAAGATGCACACTGGCTTGGGAGCTGGCGTCGTTCTCACCTCTCCCAAGGGCGACAAGCTCAAATACACCCTGCAAATCCACTTTGCCACATCCAACAATGTGGCCGAGTATGAGGCACTCATTCATGGGCTTCGGATGGCCACAGAGATTGGCATCCACCGAGTGCTATGCTATGGTGACTCAGATTTGGTTGTCTAGCAGTCCTCCGGGGACTGGGACGCCAAGGACGCAAACATGGCAAGTTATTGTTTCCTTGTCCAGCAGATCAGTGGGCACTTTGACGGCTGCGAGTTCCTCCACGTGCCACGAGCCGACAACGTGCATGTCGATGCCTTGGCACGAATCGGCTCCACCCGCCAAGCAATACCAGCCGGCGTGTCCCTCCAATGCCTACACAAGCCGTCTATCAAGCCATCACGAGAGTCATAATCAATCTTCATACTGACTGATCCTGGAGCAGACGGCCCGACAACCCCAGCAGTCGGCCTGGGGACTGCCCCAGCAGGCGGCCAAGATACTCCAACTCCAGCAGCCGATGCATCGGCTCCTGGCCCAGGAACTGCTCCAGCAGATGGCCAAGAAGCGTCAGCTCCAGCAGACGGCCCAGGGACTGCTGCAGCCGTCCTGGGGACTTCAGAAGCATAGCAGGCGGCTCACCCCAGCCCTCCGTCTCCCAGCCCAACCGCCCTGGTCTCACTGGCAGAAACAACAGGAGTCTCAGCGCCGTCTTGGGCACAGCCAATCCTCAATTTCCTGCTCAGAAGAGAGCTGCCAGCAGACGAAACTTTGGCACAGCAAGTTCAACGCCAAGCTTCAGTATATACAATAGTTAACAAGAGCTTGTCAGAAGAAGTGCAACAGGCGTCTTCTAGCGCTGCGTGGAAGCAGAAAAGGGTCTGGCTCTTCTGAAGGATATTCATCAAGGGGAGTGCGGCCACCACGTAGCCTCAAGATCCCTTGTTGCCAAGGCCTTCCGCCATGGATTTTTCTGGCCGACTACTTTGGACGACGCCAAAGAATTAGTCAAGAAGTGCAATGGCTGCCAGCGCTTTAGTTCCAAGCACCACTTGCCGGCTTCTGCACTCAAGACCATTCCGATCACTTGGCCATTTGCTGTCTGGGGATTGGACATGGTGGGTCCCTTCAAGACAGCCCGACGCGGCTTGACGCATTTGCTCGTAGCAGTGGACAAGTTCACCAAGTGGATCGAGGCGAAGCCAATAAAAAAACTCAACGGCCCGACTGTTGTGACCTTCATCACAGAAATCACAGTCTGGTATGGCATACCGCACAGCATCATCACCGACAATGGCACAAACTTTGCCAAAGGCGCACTGGCCCGTTTCTATGCAACACAGGGCATTCGACTGGACTTAGCGCCTGTTGCCCACCCACAGTCCAACGGCCAAGTTGAGCGTGCTAACGGCCTTATGCTGTCCGGCATCAAGCCCTGGCTGGTCGAGTCTTTGGAACGATCAGCCGGCTGCTGGATCGGAGAGTTGCCGTCTGTCCTCTGGAGCCTCAGGACAACTCTGAACAAATCAACCGGATTCACTCCCTTCTTCCTCGTCTATGGGGCCAAGGCCATCATCCCAACAGATGTTGAGTTTGACTCGCCTCGCGTCACCATGTACACAGAAGCCGAAGCGAAAGAAGCACGAGAAGACGGCGTGGACCTGCTGGAGGAGGCCCGGCTGGTAGCACTCCGCCGGTCCGCCATCTATCAGCAGGGTCTCCGTCGCTACCACAGCCGGCGGGTCAGGCCACGCTCCTTCCGCGAGGGGGATCTAGTGCTCCAGCTGATCCAGTGAACAGCCGGCCAGCACAAGCTCTCGGCTCCTTGGGAAGGACCATTCGTCATCAGCAATGTACTAGGCAACAATGCCTACTACCTCATCGATGCGTAGAAGCCAAGAGCACGCAAGAGAGACGACTCGGGCAAGGAGTCGGAGCGCCCGTGGAGCGCAAACCTACTTTGTCGCTTTTATAGCTAAAGACAGTATGTGTCGCGCTATCTACTTTATTTTGAGAAACAATGGGACCCCCGAGGAGTTCTCAGGGACTGTTCAACCCTTTATCTATATGATAAGAATTATGCCTATGAATGAGTATTTTTCATTCCTTCGTCCGGCACCGGGACCAAGCAGACGGCCTGGGGACTTGCCGCCTATCCCTGTGTTTAAAACTTTTCTTTCAACAGAACGACAAGTAATGTGACGGCACCCAAGCCTTCTCCCGCCTACAGTCACAGACTCGCAGAACGCGGCTGTCCGACTGGCGGGAGTCAAAGGCAGGAAGTGGTGCCCACATGAAAAATGGCTAAGGAAAATAAACATAGGGCAAGACGGCCCTTTATACAAGTTGGACTACTGTTGAGCAGCCGGCCAGCCGGCTTCTGGCTTAGCCACACCGCGTTCCAAAAGGCGGGATACTTGCCTATCCGGAAAACAGCTAAGTACCTGACCCAGTCGCAGACCACACAGTGGCTGCCTGGCTGGCAGGACGGCAGTTAAAGGAAACGGCAAAAGAAAAATGCCCAAAGGAACAAAGGATGGTGCTAACCCCAGAACCTGGCAAACAGCATAGACATATGCAACATTAAGAGAATATTTATAGCAAAAAAGCCTCGAAGGCCGCCTTCCAGCAATAACTTACTGATACACCCAGTGGGTGGAATTGTTCGGACTAATCCTACCAAGTCTTAAGAAAAAATAGGAACTGAAAGATACACAAATGACGCCTAAGGTGCAGCAGGCGGAGCAGGTGGCATGACGGGGCCGGCGGCTGGGGGAGCCGCCTAATGGGTCTCGGCCTGGTCGCCTCCTGCAGCAGACGGCACCGTCCCGCTGGGCCCGCTTGTAGAAGCCTGATCGGGCTGGTGGCTAGCAGATGGCTCCGCCTCCTAGGAGCTGGCCTCCTCGTCGTTGTCTCCCTTGTCCTCGCCGTCGTCGCTGGAGGTGATCTCTTCATCCAGCTCCTCCGGTGCTGCCAGGTCCATCCCAAAGTTGTCGGGTGGTACCACATGACCATTTTCATCCAACTCTGGGATGAGGCAGTGTCGGCGTACTCGGTGAGGGAGCCGGCACGCTTGACGAGATCTCCTTGCACTACTGCCAGTTCGAGCTCAGCTTCCACACGGAAGGTCTCCGGCTGGGCGAGATCCAGGTCCGGGTACCAGCCCTTGGCGAATTCCAGGGCGGTCCGCGCATCGGCCCTCGCTGCGGCACCCTTCCAGGCCTCGAAGCGGCGGCTAGCCACCTCCAGCCAGTCGGCTTTCCGGCTGGGAGTGCGGAGTACTGGGGCGCCTGGCTAGAGGGCGGCCAGTACTTGGGCACCAGCACGTTGCAGGCGGCAGAGTAGGCGATGGGCCGGCTGGAGGTGCGCCTTGACGGCAAGGAGCTGTTCGGTGGGAGTCCGGGGCGCGCTGGGCGCAATCACCCGGCCCGCCTCGCGCCTCTCGTCGCGCAGGGCCTCGATAGCCTGGCTGGCGGCCACAGAATGGCCCAGGAAGAATTCTGCAAGAACTAGACAAAGAGTCAGAAGAAATAAAGCTAGCCATAGCAGACGGCAAGCACAAGAAAGAAGGGCAGGCGGCTTACCGTTGACAATGTCTGCAATGGCCCCGTAGCCGTCTTGCAGAGCCGCCTCCTTCTCGGCCCAGTTCGAGTGCTCGGTCTCGAACTCAGCCCGAAGGAGCATCTTGGCGTCCGCCAATTTCCCAAGCTCCGCCTTGTGCGTCGCCGCCTGATCTACCAGCTCCTTGGCCAGGCGGTCACGGTCCTGGGCGGCGAGAAGGCGCTCCGGCTCCTTGGTGACGAGCTCCGCCGGAACCCCGCTCAGCTGGTTGCGGAGGTTGGTCGCGGTCGCTGGCAAGAGTAGAGAAAGAAAATCAGCATCAGCAAAAAAGACAACCTTGGAGTTCCAAGCCGCCTGCTCAGCAGCCGGCTCGGAACTCAGGGACTACACCCAGCGGGTGCGCTGACGCGCCCCCGCAAGGAAGAAAAGAACACTTACCTTGGCTGTCGGCCAGAGTAGTCCGCAGTTGCGCCAGCTCCTGACGCTGGGAATTGATGGCCGCCACCCGAAGGTTGTGGTAATCCTGCAGCAAGAAACAAGTTAGCCCACATAGTATACCATGGAGCTCCAAGCCGCCTGCTCAGCAGCCGGCTCAGAACTCGGGGACTACAACTAGTGGGTGCGCTGACGCGCCCCCACGGAAGAAATTGGAGGAATAAAAATTAAAACAAGGAGTCAACGTACCCGAACGGAAGTCCACGTGTCCAGGAACTCCCACATAACCATCTGTGCGACCTCGCCCGGAGAATTGAAGCGGTTGAGGACGTCTCGCGATGCAACAATCAACGCACCGCCACCTCCATGCGTCCAGCCTGGCGGCGCCGTGCTGGTGGCCTCGTTCTCCGGCGTTGATGAGCTGGCGGCGCCGGCCTCTACTCGCCGTGGCACTGAGACTACCCTCGCAGGACGCAGGAGGGCAGGGGCTCGGGGCGCCGGCTGCGGGCCTGTCACCAGCATGCCTTCAGCCGGCGGCACCTCCGCTCCCACAGGCCGGCTGCCCTGCGTCCCAGCAGGCGGCGCGGGGGGCGTCACCTCCGTCTCCATTGCGGCACGGCCGTCTCCCTCATTGTTGAGAGCCGGCTGCTCGACAGCAGCCGACATTTGAACGGACGGCTCCAGAGAGCCCATGTCCTGGGGGTTGGGGCGGTCCGCCGGCTGCTGGAGGCCCGCCTCCTGCTCCTGGACTTGGGCGGCGGCGGCCGCCTGGGCCTTGGTGGCTGCCTCGGCCTCCGCCCTGGCAGCAGCATCAGCCTTCGCCCGCTCATGGGCCGCGGCCTCCTGCTCCTCGCGCGCCTCGCGGGCGTTTCTCTCCGTCGCCTCCTGAAGCGCGGCGGCGGGATCCATGCGACGAGGCGCCCGCGAGAGAGAGAGCGGTGCGCTGTGTGGGCATTCCCAAGAAGACGGCAAGTCAGCCACATTGGGGGCGGAGGAATAAGATAAACGCAAAAGAAAAAGAAAATGCAATACTTACCCGGACACAACTGGCCTAGGTTTGGGAACCCTAGGAAGGACCGCTTTGGCGGCCGCCTCCTAGTGCTTGGGGGCAGCGACCGACAGCCGGAGCTTTTTGGGCTTGCTGCCTGTCGGCCCAACAGAGGACCGGCGCTTCACGCCGTCGGCTGCGGCTGACGGCCCCGCCTGGTGGCTGCCTCGCCCAGGCGGGTTCGCCTCTCGGACGCGAGCTGGCGCCTCCTCCTCCTCCTCCTCCTCCTCGTCCGGTCAGCTCTCGACGCCGCTTTCTGGCGGGCCGTCTGCTGGTTGGCCCCCGCCGCCTGTTACCTCCTCCTCCTCCATAGCGGCGGCCCCAAGATCAGGGTCGCTCATATCGCTCTAGGAGCGGTCTGGTTCCAGGGGCCGGCCCGGCTGGTTAGATCCCAGCGCTGGCTGGCCGGGGAAGATCTGCAAGCGGCACAAGGATCGGGCGGCTGGGACAGGCGGAGACACAGAAGAAAGAAGAATAAGGAAAAAGAGAGCTCACCGCAGGCGGCTGGTTGCTGTGGCTGTACGGCGGCTTGCCGAAGGCCCAGCCCGAGTTGGAGAGCTTGTAATTGGAGACAGAATTCACCAAGTATGCCACCTCCTTATATGGCCTTGGCTTGGTGCATGTACGGCTCAGGTCCCGGTGCCCGCTCATGTCGCAGATTATGTGCGGGCGAGACTGCAGCGGCAGCGCCCGGCGCCCTGCAAAAGTAAGCAGGAGATCCGAGAACACTAAGACCTCGTTGTCCCTCAACTCCCGGAGGTGCCGCACGGCGATGGAGGCCCCTTGTGTGAGGGAGATGGGCCGGGTCTTCCAAGAGTCGTGGGGCTCGGCGGGCGGGCCGGGTGCCCAGTCCGGCAGACCAAGGAAATCTCGCGCGGGGTCGATGTTGGAGACGTAGAAGTACGTCTTCTGCCACACCTTCACCGACTGCACGGGCTGATGCGGCAGGAAGTAGTTCTTGGCCCCGCTACGATTCACCGCAATGCGTACCCCACACTGGGCCGCCACGCCCCGGACCGCGGTACCGAGCTTCATGTAGAAAAGCTCGGGCCACAACTCCATCGTGGGAAGAATCCCGAGGTACGCCTCGCAGAGGATGATGAAAGCGGACAGCGTCACCATCGTGTTCGGTGTGAGGTGATGGGGCTGGATGTTGAAGAACTCTAGGAAGGAGCGGAAGAAGCTGCTGGCAAGGAGCCCGAAGCCGCACGGGAAATGCGAGCGGAAAATGACCCGCTCGCCGAACCGCGGCACCGGCCGGATTTCTGCCGCCGGCGCCAAGCGCACGGCGACCTTGTCTTCAGAGGGAAACTCCCGCGCACGGCGGAGGTAGAAGATGTGCTCACCGAGGACCTCGCTGCCGTCCCACTCGCCAGAGTGGCGGGCCGGCGGCTGCGCCACTGAAGCCATGGCTCGGGGCACGGATTCTTTCCGCCGGAGAGTTGCGAGTGGAGGTAGCAAGAAGCGCGGGGGAGAGCAAGGAAGAAGAAGAAGAACGGAGCGGGGTATGTGCGCGAACGGCGCTAACCCCCCTCCCCCGGCCTACTTATAGGCTCGGGGCGACGAAGCCGAGGGGGTGGGGCGTGGGATTAACTGCTCCACACCCCGCACGATCCCCGCCTTTTTCACGCCTAATCCGCGCGCATTAAATTAATGCGCGTGGGGAGGGCAATCGATTGCCTCTGCCACATTAGATCCGCGGGCAGACCAACGCCATGTAGTGGCGGGCCCCAGCCCACTGCTATGTCCCGTTGCGCGCGTGGGCTGGTAGGCTGACGCGACGGGGTGATGATGCGTGGAGCACCGCCAACGGTCAGCAGACCCAAGCCGCAGTCCACCGTCCAGACGGTATCTTCCTCCCGAAGGCTTGAAGACAGAGGCCCGGCTACCAGAAGCCGGCCCTTGACAGAGGCCCGGCTGCCAGTACCCGACCCTTCCCAGAAGACGGACAAGGGACGCAAAACCTTACTTAGAAGTGGGAAGCTGCTGGAACCCCGCAGCCCCAATCGCAGCCACGGAGCTCCACCAGCTTCCGGGACTACTGTCGGAGATATTGACCATGGGTGTCCTCATCGACCACCCATGGTATTTCAAGACAATTGGAGGCCGCCAGTTGCCCCCGGCCGCCTACTCATTAGGCCGCCTCCTGGGACAGCTAAACCGAGGAGCCGGCTACCAGCAGGCGGCAAGGGCCCGAACAGGCGGCAGCTCCGTAGCCAGCAGCCAGCAGACGGCTCTACGCCTCCTCCTCGGGACGCGTGCTGGGAACCACGACAAGGCTAAGGCATGGCTACAGTTGAACATGTCCTTAGGGAATCTATAAGGGTGTGGCTATAGTGAGGACGTACCTTGCGGATGCCTCTTAAGCGGCGTGTCACTGTAGCCATGCTACCGGTGACCAAGCCACGGTCACAGGAATCCATGATCCCACCACCCACAGGCGGCGGAGCCAGGAGGCGGCTGGCCCCACTGGCCAGTGGGTGAACAAGAGACAAGCGGCCCCTGGCAGACGGCCGGGGGAGACGGTCTGCCTAGTAGCAGGCGGCTCACCGTGCCATAGGAGTCTAAACCTCATCAAGATGACAAGACAGGACGTGGTGGCAGCATACGGCAGGAGGCGGCGACACTGTAGCCATTTCCCTCCTGACGATGCTGCCGTCAGCAGAGGAGCACCTACAGTGAAAGGCAATCACGAGGGCCCACAGACGGCGGGCCCCAATAGACAAGCGGAGAGGCCGGCACCCGAAGACGCTGACAGCTGGGGGGCCATTCCGCCTGGATTACTATTGTGCCCCTGGGGGGTAGGCCTATATAAACCCCCTAGGGTCCTCCATATGGGGGGTTGGACTCGAAGAAGAAGAGAAAGATAGAGAGAAAGATAGAGAGAGAGATAGGGAGAAACCCTAGCCACCATTCTGATTCCCTAGAGCGAAGGTAGAGAGCTAGCCTTGCCCTTCTTCCTCCTCTAGACGACACGGCTCAAGGAGCATCCTTGTAGCTACCCTATTGACATTAGTCATGACGTGGAGTCCCCACAGAGCAGGACTAGGGGTGTTATCTCCTCGGAGAGCCCCAAACCTAGGTAAGATTCGTAGGCGTCCTAAGTTCCGCCTTATCCCGCTTCCAGGGCCCGGCGACGTTCATTGACCCCATGCATGATAAGCCATCTGTTGGCATATGTCGCACCAAGACCCCGACAAACTATTAACGTCAAAAAAATTCCGCATCCATTAGCCCCCAAGGGTCAAGTGATCTTGCTTGCGAATTGCTTGAGACTTTATTAACATGAATCCGGCTCAGAAAAGAACAACTTCAACCTCCATTATCCCCCAAGTGCCAAGTGTTGTTGCTTGCAAAAGGCTTGGGACTTCAATCTTTGTAAACCGGTAATCAATCCATCTCATGATCTCTTTATCTATTCAGGAAACCACTGCTGAATTACAAACACGGTTAGAGGCTACCTAGAAATGTCTTAAGCACCAAGAGTCGGAAACTCAGAAAGTTGAATCAAAGTTTCAATCTAGCCTGTCTGAAGCCAGCGATTTGAAGGCTAAACTTAAATCTGAGGAGTCTTCATGGGCTAATGAGAAGATTGCCTTAGTGCAACGAGCAGAACAATCCGAATCATCTCTGGAGGCGGTGACAACTGAGCTCACTGTCTTAAAGTAGCGTGTCTCTGAAATGACTTCAGCCATCTTTGGTAAGCCACCTTGTTAAATAATATCTTGTGGTAACTAAACTCATTGCTGAGCAACTTGTGTGTTATGCAGGTAGGAGAAGCAGCATTCTTGGCAGAAATCCACTTGTAAAGCTGAAAGCCGTCTACACTCTTGTTGAACAACTGTATACTGGAGCGCAGCGTGCCCTGGCTGCTGTTTCTCCCTCCAGTCAGGCGCCAACATTGTTTCTGGATATCTTAAGAAGAATCTCCGTTCTGCTTGCCAGTATAGATGAAATCAAACGGTCGTCTGCAAGAGTCGGTGTTGTGACAGTGTTAAGCCGGGCTAAGGCGTGGCTTCCAGAGCTGGACCCATTCGACTTAGGTACTGGGTACCCAAGTTTGAAAGAAGACGGCTCAGCTTTTGACCATAAAGACTTCGCTGCCTGTGTCAAGGACATCCGCCCACTGGCCAGCTTGATTGCGAATGAAACAGGCTTGTCTAAATATCAGTCGGCTTATGATATGGAGAACCAGAAGATGTCCACTCCATCTTATAAAGTGATGGATCTGATTCCTCCAATTAGTAAGCATACCTTTGCCCATGAAGATCCCTCTGAACTTATTGATAAGGCGGCTAAATTTGAAGCTCTGGCTGGCTTGGATTGGTTGGCGCAGAATTTTCAGACAGAGGAGGAGGAAGAACCGGTGAGGGATGACCCGGAATCGTCAAAGCAGCAAGGCCAAGGAGAATGAACCGCCGGGCGGCTCATGTACTTATGATAAAAACATGTAAACTTTTGTCTGGCTCACAACATCTTGTAATAGGATAACGAAACTTTGTTCCTGCCAGCTTATTGTACCAACTTTCACGCCATCATGCACACTTCTTGCCTTTCATGACATTATGGATCCACCAAATGTTGAAATCCTTACTTTATACTTATGATGATATTGATGTGCGTAGATCAATATAAACTGTGTCCTGCATATAAATAGAAAACAAATACCCTGGCGGTTTACTGCCGTGCTGGTCATTGTGCCCAACCGGTGCCACTAGGGACAGATGTCTAGAACCAGGGTCCGTGTAATTGTTGTAAACATAGTCATACCTAAAGATATAATTTGGATTGCTGGTTTAATCAGTCTCCATATAGTCATAACCTTGTAAAGGTGTAATTCCAGAAATAAGATTATTATTCTCCGGCGGCTTAGAGCCATTCATTAAATTGGGTTGTACAGACCCAGAGAGGCTTCAAATATGAGCCATGAAGGGAGGCAGCTAGGCCGAACTTGCAAAGAACTCAAATCAAAACGAAAACTTACAAGAAAGCATAGAGAATCAGAAAAAAAATTGGAAAACACTCGAGGCTTTTGCAGGCCGCCAAGCCAAAGGTTCTTCTTCAATGAAACTAGCCTTGGTGGCCCCTGGAAGGTACGTGCGTCCTATGAGCCGGCTCTCAGAGTACCCAATCGACATTTGAACCAAGACAAGTGTAGGTCTTTGTTTTTAAAGATAGATTTGCCTAGAGTACGCGAGGTCAGAGTTGCATCTTGCATCATATGCCGATTTATCCAAGTTTCAAGGAAGGCGTCATTTTGAGCCTGGATCTATCCTGACTATCTGTAGCACCGTGCTCTCGCAGTGACAGCCGGCGTTTGAACCTTAGCAAGCTCAGGTCTTGGTCGAATACGCCATTAAGACTGATTGCCAAGAGTTCGTCGGGTTTAATTGGGATGACCTGATGGAGTTGAAGCAGCTGGGTACAGGTAGGATGACCCACAGGTTATGTCCTGTTTGGTCGAATACGCCTATGTTTGAACATAACCTGGTCAAATGGGTAGTAATGTTGTGTTCTCTTTGGTCGAATATGCCTATGTTTGAACAGGAAGACCCCAAGTGACATACTTGCTGATTATTCTCATCAAGGGCTTATGTTGGAGCTGTGTTATGCATCCAACTCTTCATGATTCCTTTGATTTGGGTAATAAGCCTCTTGAGAAAATATGTATGATAATAATAAGGACTCAACTTTGAAAAAATGGCAGAGGCCCCGAATTAGTGGGGATGCCGGCTTTATTATATTGTACTGATATTTACATCATGAGAGCCGAAGGCTTAAGTATAGTAAGACCGGAGGTGAGCAATATTCCATGGCCGATTAGTCTCCTCTTCTGATGTGCGTGAGTCCTTGTGCTCTCGAATGTCGATCAAGTAGTATGACCCGTTCTGCAGATTCTTGCTGACAACAAAAGATCCTTCCCAAGGCGGCGAAAGTTATGCATGTCAGTCTAATCTTGGATGAGCCTGAGAACTAAGTCGCCTTCTTGAAAGGTTCTGGTCTTGACCCGCCGGCTATGATATCGTCGTAAATCCTGTTGATAAATCGCCGAACGAGCCGCCGCAAGATCACGCTCTTCATCCAATCGATCCAATGCATCCTGACGTGCCGTCGTATTATCAGCTTCCACGTAAGCCGCCACTCGGGGCGAGTCATGACGGATATCGCTAGGAAGAACCGCCTCTGCTCCGTAGACCATGAAGAAGGGCGTGTATCCTGTAGACCTGTTAGGTGTCGTATTAATGCTCCATAACACATAAGGTAACTCCTCCACCCAATAACCCGGCGTTCTCTTCAGAGGAACCATGAGCCGGGGCTTGATCCCTTGTAAAATCTCTTGGTTAGCCCGCTCTGCTTGACCATTGGAATGGGGGTGAGCCACAGAAGATACATCAAGCCGGATATGCTCACGCTGACAAAACTCCTTCATAGCACCCTTAGACAGATTAGTGCCATTGTATGTTATGATACTATGGGGAAAACCAAACCAGAAAATCACCTTCTTGATGAATTGCACCACTGTTTCCGCATCACATTTACTGACTGGCTCTGCCTCGATCCACTTGGTGAATTTGTCCACTGCTACCAACAGGTGGGTTTTCTTATCTTTGGACCTTTTAAAAGGCCCAACTATATCAAGCCCCCAAAATGCAAATGGCCACGTTATCGGAATCATCCTCAACTCTTGAGCCGGAACATGAGCACGCCGCAAAAATTTCTGACAACCGTCACATCTACTGACCAAGTCTTCAGCATCAGCATGAGTTGTCAACCAATAGAATCCGTGACAAAAAGCTTTGGCCACCAGATATTTAGAGCCAGCATGATGACCACAATCTCCCTCATGGATCTCTCGCAGGATCTCACAGCCTTCCTCAGGCGAGACACATCGTTGAAACGCACCTGTAACACTGCGGTGGTGTAATTCTTCGTTGACAATCATCATTGACTTAGACCGCCGGGTTATCTATCTGGCTAAGATTTCATCCTCAGGTAACTCACCCCGGGTCATATAAGCCAAATATGGAACTGTCCAATCTGGTATGACATGAAGAGCCGCCACCAACTGTGCCTCCGGGTCGGGGATAGCAAGGTCCTCCTCTGTAGAAAATTTGACAGATGGGTTAAGCAAAACGTCCAAAAAGGTATCGGGGGGCACCAGCTTACGCTGAGATCCTAACCAGCTTAAGGCGTCAGCTGCCTCGTTCTTTCTTCGATCGATATGCTCAACTTGGTAACCCTTGAAGTGACCCGCAATAGCATCAACCTCTTGGCGATAAGCCGCCATGAGCAGATCCATGAAATCCCAGGTGCCAGAAACCTGCTGAGCTTCCAAATCTGAGTCGCCAAAACATCTTACCTGACTTAAATTCATCTCTTTAGCCATTCGAAGACCATGGAGTAGGGCATCATACTCAGCTGCATTATTAGTACATGGAAACATTAACCGGAGGACATAACAAAGTTTATCACCTCGTGGGGAAGTTAAAACAACTCCAGCCCCGGGCCTTCCAATTGCTTGGACCCGTCAAAGTGAATCGTCCAATATGTATTATCCGGATTTTCCTCAGGCGTCTGCAGTTCTGTCCAGTCATTTATAAAATCCACCAATGCTTGCAATTTGATGGTTTTTCGAGGCATGTACTTTAAATCATGAGGCCCAAGCTCAATGGCCCACTTGGCCACTCGTCCTGTAGCTTCCCTATTCTGGATGATGTCCCCCAAGGGAGCACAGCTCACCACCGTAATGGGATGACCCAGGAAATACTTCTTGAGTTTCCGGCTTGCCATAAAGACTCCATAAACCAGCTTCTGCCAATGTGGATGCCACTGTTTAGACTTGATGAGAACCTCACTGATGTAGTAAACCGGCCTTTGAACCAGGTGCTCCTTACCAGCCTCCTTTCTTTCCACCACAATGGCCACACTGACAGACCTGCTATTTGCAGCAACATATAACAACAAAGGCTCTTTGTCAACGAGGGCCGCAAGAACCGGCGGCTCAGCCAATTGTTTCTTGAGTGCCTCGAACGCTTCATCAGCAGCTTCACTCCAGACAAAATCATCTGTCTTCTTCATCATCTGGTATAGAGGGATAGCCTTCTCACCTAAACGGCTTATGAATCGGCTCAACGCTGCTATCTGTCCTGCCACATGCTGGACATCATTGATACACTTTGGCCTTGCCAAGGAGGTGATGGCCTTGATCTTTTCCGGGTTAGCCTCGATGCCTCGCTCAGAGACTATAAAACCCAAAAGCTTGCCTGCTGGAACACCAAAAACACACTTGGTCGGTGATACGTCCAAAACGTATCTATAATTTCTGCTTGCTCCATGCCACTTTTGGGTGATATTGCTATGATATTCATACACTTCCATACACTTTTGATCATATTTGGACTAACCTACTAATCCAGTGCACCCCGGTGCCAGTTTCTGTTTTCGGCTGTTTTTGTATTTCAGGTTTTCACATTACGAGAACTGTCAGGAAAAATCCAGAAAAATTATATAAAAAATCAGCGTTCCGGAAACTTCCTTGCGCCCGTAGTACAGCCGGGGGGGGACCAGGGCTCCAGGCGCCCTGGCGGCGCCCCCCCCCCTGGGCCGCGCCGGGGGGGTGCCTGGGCCCCCCGAGCCCCGTCTGGTGCCCCCCTTTGGCATATATTTAGAGCGTCCTTCGAAACCCTCGGGACGGGAACTCTTTTTCGCGATCTCATCTCTGTTCCGCCGCCGCCGCCGCTTCCAAGATCGGGAGCACCAGGAGAACTCTTCCCGGCACCCTGCCGGAGGGGAGGATCACCATCGGGAGCCTCTCCACCACCATGGACGCCTCCCGGATGAGTTGTGAGTAGTCTCCCTTAAACCATGAGTCCATGACCAGTAGCTATGTGATGTTCTCCTCCCGTTCTTGTGCTTCACTAATTAGTCCTCGTGAGCTGCCCTACATGATCGAGGCACATATGTAATCCTTATGTTGTTGCTATGTTGAGTTTGCTGGGATCCGATGGATTATGAGATTATGTTCAGATTGTTCTTGAGTAATATATTTGATCTACCTCTTTTATATTTATGTTCATAAGTAATTCATGCATGTTCTCTGTTGTTATTTATTGCTTTGGCCAAGTAATACGTAGTGACTCCAAGAGGGAACGTTATGCTCGATTGTGGGTTCATGCCCCTCGATGACTAGCTTGAGTGACAGAAACATGAGTCTAGGGGATGTGCTGTTTCCACAAGGGGGAAAACAACGGTGCTTGTGCCCGTGGGTGCAAGGATTGTTTACTTTACGCAAAGTTCTTTTAGTGCAGTTGTCTGCTGCATTGAGTTTACACTATGGGTGGGACTCGCAACTTAATACCAGCGAGATGTTCTGGATAGATATCTCAAGGTGGATGATTAGTAGTAGATATTGATGGATTTTGGTCTACTTACTTTGGCGTACCGCCCATCCTTTGAACCTCAACCTTTCTTGCATTGTAGTCAGCATCGGTTTGCGTTCGTGGTCCTGTCAATTGCCCAGCTGTAATTCGTTTACCTCACATAGTTGTTTTATCGTCTTTTGGGAGAGAGACATCAGTAGTGAACATCATGAGACTCCGGTCCATATTACCATCATTGATCACATCCGCTATTTACTTTTCGATATAATTTACTATTGCAAACACTATCTATCACTACTATCATTTGCGTTTAAACCTTTGTGAACTACAAGGCCGGAGGGATTGACAACCTCTCTGTACTCGTTGGGAGCAAAGTTATTTGTATCTGTGTGCAGGTCCACGTTGATTGCTAATATCTGGCGCCGTTAGCAGTTGACACCTACTTGTTGAACCTAGGAGTCTCTGGGGATTCGATCCTTGGCATTTTTGCTAAGGGAAAAACTTCCACAACACTGCATCTTACACCTTCCACTTGGGGTAACCAACGAGGGGTTAGAGGCCCATCAAGGAGTTTTTCTGGCGCCGTTGCCGGGGACTCCACTCTTCAGGATAGGGGAGTTGCACGCTATCTTTTACCTTTGCTTTTTAGTCTTGTTAGTTTACCTTTCAGTTTTTGCTTTAGTATCCTTTATCGAAAATCACAAAAATAGTTATCTTGCTTGCTTGCTACTATGGGTTCCACCGAGAACACCAAGTTGTGTGACTTCACTAGTCACAACAACGATGACTTTATCAGCACACCTATCACTACACCTGCCACTTCAGCACATTCATATGAAATTAAACCTGCTTTACTGAACTTAGTCATGAAAGATCAATTCTCCGGTGTTGGAGATGATGCTGCTTTACACTTAAACAACTTTGTTGAACTTTGTGATATGCAAAAGTACCATGAAATAGATGGTAATATTGTTAAGCTTAAGCTTTTTCCTTTCTCCTTGAGAGGAGGACCTAAAATTTGGTTTCAGTCTTTGCCTAGAAATAGCATAGATTCATGGGACAAGTGCAAAGATGCTTTTATCGAAAAATACTATCCACCTGCTAAAATTATCCAACTTAGAAGTAACATAATGAATTTTAAACAATTGGATAATGAACACATTGCCCAAGCTTGGGAACGTATGAAATCTCTTATCAAGAACTTCCCTACTCACGGTTTGACTACTGGGATGGTTATCCAAACTTTTTATGAAGGCTTGAACTTTACCTCGCGGAACTTGTTAGATTCGGCCGTGGGAGGAACTTTTATGTCAACTACACTTGGTGCTGCCACGAAGCTTCTCGATGAGATGATGACCAATTATTCCCAATGGCACACCGAACGCGCTCCAACAGGTAGGAAGGTAAACTCTGTCGAGGAGATTTCCTCCCTTAATGAAAAAGTTGACTTAATCATGTCTCTACTTTCGAAGCAATCTACTGTTGATCCTCGTGATGTTCCTTTAAATTCTTTGATTGCTCAAGAACAAGTAGATGTGAATTTTATCTCTAGAAACAATTTTAACAACAATGCTTATAGGAGTAATTTTGGTAGCAATCCTAGACCGTTCCCCTCTAATTCTTATGGGAACAACAATGCTTATCCTAGTACCAAGAACTCCACTACTGAACTAGAGATTATGCTTAAAGATTTCATCACTACCAAAAAAGCCTTTAACAAGAGCGTAGAAGAAAAACTACATAAACTAGATGATCTTTCTTTTAAGGTAGACCATTTAGCCAATGAGGTAAAATTGCTAAAAATTAAAACTTCTCCTCTTGAGGAGAGGGAAGTCACTCCTATAAATGCTATTCAAGTGCAAATTAATGAAAACATTAGGATGATGGCTAAACTTAAAGAGAGATGGGCTAGAGAAAGGGAGGAAGAAGATAGAATTAAGAGCCTTCCTACCCACCACACTGTTGCTACTATCCAAGTTGTTGAGGATGTTCAAACTCTCAGCACCCAATGTACTCCTGGTCCCATTGGACCTATTAATGGTGATGCTATGACTATAGAAACTACCAAACAAGTGAACCTAAAGGACACCACTACCACTTTACTTGATGCTCGTGACCTTGATTTTGATAATTGCACTCTTACCGAAGTTATTGATTTCCTTCACAAGATGTCTAGAGATCCCCGCACTAGCACGCTTAACCTTGCCTTCACGGAGCATATCACTAATGCTCTCATCAAAGCTAGGGAGGAGAAACTTAGAGTAGAAGCCTCCATACCTAGAAAGCTAGAAGATGGTTGGGATCCTATGATAAAAATTAAATTGAATGACTTCTCTTGTTATGCATTATGTGATGTTGGTGCTAGTACCTCTGTTATGCCCAAAAGAATATATGATATGCTTAAATTGAAACCTTTTGATTCTTGTTCTTTTGGTGTTCGTCTCGTTGATTCTTCCATAAAGAAACCTTTGGGGAGGATCGACGATGTTCTTATTGTTGTCAATGATAATTATGTGCCCGTTGATTTTACTATTATGGATATTGAATGTGATCCTTCATGTCCAATTATTTTGGGACGTCCCTTTTTACGCACCGTTGGTGCTATCATTAACATGAAAGAGGGTAATATAAAATTTCAGTTTACTCTCAAGAAAGGGATGGAACACTTCCCTCGAAAGAAGATCAAGTTACCTTTTGAGTCCGTTGTACGGGCTAGCTATTCTTTTACTCTTGATAAAACTAGATCTCTATGCATTATGCCTAGCTTAAAGGCATAAAAGAAAGCGCTTTTGGGAGGCAGCCCACATGAATAAATTTTTTGCTTTTGTTGTGTCTTGATGTTGTTTACTACAGTAGCATCATCATTGTATCTTTGCTTTTCATATTTGTGCCAAGTATAGCCTCTGATTGCTAGAAAGTTCAAAAGTTGTCAGGTGCTGTCCAGGAAACAGATTCTGTCCTTGGATAGAAAAATTCGTATAAAATCACCAGATCATCTTTTTGGTCTGAATTTCTTCGACAGCGTTCTCTATATAATTTTCTTTCGTGCATCTGTTCTGAATTTTTTGATTTGAGTTGCAGAAGTACCCCGAACAAATCAATTACTACCTGCTGTTCTGTTTTTCACAGATTCTGTCCTGTTTTGCCTTTCCTTCATTTTGCAAATCAAGAGCTTGCTTTTCCTTTGCAAAAACCTTTTGGCAATCTTGAGAAACAGTAGAACTTCAATAATATCCTTATTTCCAGCAAGGTATAATTATTTTATTAAGGGTACTAACCTCGCTAATCAGATTATAATGAGTTATGTATGAAGGGAGTTTTCAAGTGTGTGAGGGAAGATGATAAAAAGATTCAGGAGTGTCAAGCGCTCAAGCTTGGGGATGCCCCCGTGCACCCCCAAGAAATATTCAAAGAGACTCAAGCGTCTAAGCTTGGGGATGCCCCCGTGCATCCCCTTCTCCATCAACATTATCAGTTCGTCTTTCGTTCCGCTATATTTTTATCACTTCATGTGTTATGTGCTATGCTTGGAGCGTCTTGCTTTTAGTTTTCTTTTTAGTTTTTCATAACGAGTCGGAACTCAGCGTTCTTTATGTGGGAGAGAAACACGCTCCACTTCTACCTAGAACATAACATAGAATTTTCATGTCTATCTTTGCTGTGTGTGTTCTTTGTCTTTTAATAGCTACTATCATGCTCTGCTCTTAGTATTCATGCTTATCTTTTCAAAGAGCTTTTGTTTAGTTGGTTGCTTGAACTCTCTTTAATTATCATGCTTATCTTATTAAGAGAGTTTGCTTCTGTTGCATTGGTTAATATGTCTATGATAAAGATGCTACGTGCATAATGGCGCTTAGTAGTTCAGGTTTTCTTATGGTTAGTCTCAAATAGCTGGGGGATTCCCAATGTGTTATTGGAGTACCAACTTGATTTGTTTGCCTATGATGTGGTATGGTTTAGTAATATCTTCCTTCGAGAATTTATTTTGATTGACTTGGCGTATGCTCACGCATATTTAAGACTATAAAGAAAGTCTGTCAAGCCTTGATGATCTTTTATTTCTGAGTAGCGATATAACTACCATGCCTGATTCAATGTTGCTTTGTCGCTCTGCATGATTATGACCGTCATTGCTCTCTTAGTTGGTCGCTCCCAGTCTTTTGCTAACCTCCACCTGTACTAAGCGAACTAACTTTGCAATACATAGCTCATGGGAAAGTAGCTTAAAAACTATTGTGGTAAAGAATATGTTGCCTATGTATCTTATTTCTTATAAGTTGCTTGCTGAGCGGTAACCATGTTTCTGGGGACGCCATCAACTGTCACACTATTGTTGAATATCATGTGAGTTGCTATGCATGTTCGTCTTGTCTGAAGTAAGGGTGATTTGCCATGGGTTGAATGAGTATGCATATTGTTAGAGAAGAACATTGGGCCGCCAACCAAAGCCATGTATCATGGTGGAAGTTTTAGCTTGGACATTAATCCTCAATCTCTTATGAGAATATGCTTATGCATTAAATAGGAGTCCATCATCTATTTTCTATGTTGTCCCGGTATGGATGTCCTCAAGTTGAGATCTATCAAAAACGAGAAATCAAATGCGATTTATCTCCTTGGACCTTTGTACAGGTGGCATAGAGGTACCCCTTTGTGACACTTGGTTGAAACATATGTAATGCAATGATAACCCATGGAAATCCGAGCTAATTAGGACAAGGTGCGAGCACTATTGGTATTCGATGCATGAGGCTTGCAACTTATAGGATGTCTTATGCATGACACATATGAAGTACTACTACCATTGACAAAATTGCTTCTATGTTTTCAAAATAAAAAGCTCTAGCACATAACCATTCTTTTACTTTTTGAGTCTCCATCTTCTTTCTTCAAGCACCAACTACTGAGAGCATGATTGTCATTCTGAGTGTAATGTGCATTGTCCCAAAGTAGCATTGTCTTTTGCATGATTGTGATATCGTTTATTCTGAAATCATTGTATCTAGTCATCACTTAAACCTTGAAGGTGCCCCTGCATTTATGTTTTGCTTCACTAAAGGGGGCAAGCTAGATATCACTTTATCATATTTGCACACCATGTTCATTGCAAATCTTTTTGATGTTTCAGTTTCATATTGTAAAACTTTCAGTCATTTGTGATTTTCTCATGAGGCAACTTAATTACTATAGAATCATTGTCTCAGTAAGCTTTTGTCATATGACTATGAATAAGTCCTATATGGTTAATAGCATGTCACCACAGAAATTATTCTTGTTATCATTTACCTACTCGAGGACGAGCAGGAATTAAGCTTGGGGATGTTGATACGTCCAAAACGTATCTATAATTTCTGCTTGCTCCATGCCACTTTTGGGTGATATTGCTATGATATTCATGCACTTCCATACACTTTTGATCATATTTGGACTAACCTACTAATCCAGTGCACCCCGGTGCCAGTTTCTGTTTTCGGCTGTTTTTGTATTTCAGGTTTTCACATTACGAGAACTGTCAGGGAAAATCCAGAAAAATTATATAAAAAATCAGCGTTCCGGAAACTTCCTTGCGCCCGAAGTACAGCCGGGGGGGGGCCACCAGGGCTCCAGGCGCCCTGGCGGCGCGCCCCCCCTGGGCCGCGCCGAGGGGGCGCCTGGGCCCCCCGAGCCCCGTCTGGTGCCCCCCTTTGGCATATATTTAGAGCGTCATTCGAAACCCTCGGGACGGGAACTCTTTTTCGCGATCTCATCTCCGTTCCGCCGCCGCCGCCGCTTCCAAGATCAGGAGCACCAGGAGAACTCTTCCCGGCACCCTGCCGGAGGGGAGGATCACCATCGGGAGCCTCTCCACCACCATGGACGCCTCCCGGATGAGTTGTGAGTAGTCTCCCTTGGACCATGAGTCCATGACCAGTAGCTATGTGATGTTCTCCTCTCGTTCTTGTGCTTCACTAATTAGTCCTCGTGAGCTGCCCTACATGATCGAGGCACATATGTAATCCTTATGCTGTTGCTATGTTGAGTTTGCTGGGATCCGATGGATTATGAGATTATGTTCAGATTGTTCTTGAGTAATATATTTGATCTACCTCTTTTATATTTATGTTCATAAGTAATTCTTGCATGTTCTCCATTGTTATTTATTGCTTTGGCCAAGTAATACGTAGTGACTCCAAGAGGGAACGTTATGCTCGATTGTGGGTTCATGCCCCTCGATGACTAGCTTGAGTGACAGAAACATGAGTCTAGGGGATGTGCTATTGCCACAAGGGGGAAAACAACGGTGCTTGTTCCCGCGGGTGCAAGGATTGTTTACTTTACGCAAAGTTCTTTTAATGCAGTTGTCTGTTGCATTGAGTTTACACTATGGGTGGGACTCGCAACTTAATACCAGCGAGATGTTATGGATAGATATCTCAAGGTAGATGATTAGTAGTAGATATTGATGGATTTCGGTCTACTTACTTTGGCGTACCGCCCATGCTTTGAACCTCAACCTTTCTTGCAATGTAGTCAGCATTGGTTTGTGTTCGTGGTCCTGTCAATTGCCCAGCTGTAATTCGTTTACCTCACATAGCTGTTTTATCGTCTTTTGGGAGAGAGACATCACTAGTGAACATCATGAGACTCCGGTCCATATTACCATCATTGATCACATCCGCTATTTACTTTTTGCTATTATTTACTATTGCAAACACTATCTATCACTACTATCATTTGCGTTTAACCCTTTGTGAACTACAAGGCCGGAGGGATTGACAACCTCTCTGTACTCGTTGGGAGCAAATTTATTTGTATATGTGTGCAGGTCCACGTTGATTGCTAATATATGGCGCCGTTAGCAGTTGACACCTACTTGTTGAACCTAGGAGTCTCTGGGGATTCGATCCTTGGCATCTTTGCTAAGGGAAAAACTTCCACAACACTGCATCTTACACCTTCCACTTGGGGTAACCAACGAGGGGTTAGAGGCCCATTAGTCGGGTTAAGCATCATCTTATACACCCGGAGATTGTCAAACGTTTCCTTCAAGTCATCGATCAGGGTCTCCTTCTTTCTGGACTTGACCACAATATCATCCACATAAGCATGAACATTACGCCCAATCTGACCGTGTAGGCAGTTCTGTACGCACCTCTGGTAAGTTGCCTGGGCACTCTTAAGCTCGAAAGGCATAGATACATAGCAGAAGGCTCCGAACGGAGTGATGAAAGCCGTCTTCTCCTGGTCCTTAACCGTCATTTTGATTTGGTGATATCCAGAATATGCATCCAAAAAACTCAAGCGCTCACAACCCGCCGTAGCATGAATGATCTGGTCAATACGAGGGAGGGCGAACGGTTCAGCTAGACAAGCGTTGTTTAAGTCTGTGTAATCCACACACATGTGCCATGTGCCATTCTTTTTAAGCATCAAAACCGGGTTAGCCAACCACTCAGGATGAAAAACTTCTACAATAAACCCGGCCGCCAAGATCCGGGCCACCTCTTCACCAATGGCCTTCTGTCTCTCTTCATTAAAATGGCAAAGAAACTGTCTTAATGACTTATACTTCGGATCAATATTCAGAGTGTGCTCAGCGAGTTCTCTCGGTACACCCGGCATGTCTGAAGGCTTCCATGCAAAGATGTCTCGGTTCTCACGAATGAACTCGAAGAGCGCACTTTCCTATTTTGGATCCAGATTAGCATTGATACTGAACTACTTCGATGAGTTGCCAGGAACAAAGTCAACCATCTTGGTATCGTCTGCCGATTTAAACTTCAGCAAAGGGTCATGCTGTGTAGTTGGCTTCTTTAAAGATGTCATATCTGCCGGGTCAACATTATCTTTATAAAACTTGAGCTCCTCTGTGGCACAAACCGACTCTGCGTAAGCCGCATCGCCTTCTTCACATTCCAAAACTATGGTGCGACTCCCATGCACTGTGATATTCCCCTTGTGACCAGGCATCTTGAGCTGCAAATAAACGTAACATGGCCTTGCCATGAACTTAGCATAAGACGGCCTGCCAAATAAAGCATGGTACGGGCTGTGGATCCTCACAACTTCAAACGTTAAAGTTTCTGTCCTGGCATCATATTCATCTCCAAAGGTTACCTCCAAATCAATCTTGCCAACTGTGTACACCGACTTACCAGGCACAACTCCATGGAAGACAGTATTCGACGGCTTGAGCTTCTTGTCAGTTAATCCCATACGACGGAAGGTATTGTAATAAAGAATGTTGATGCTGCTACCTCCATCCATGAGTACCTTGGTGAACTTGTAACCTCCGACCTGAGGGGCCACCACTAGGGCCAGCTGACCCGGATTATCAACTCGGGGCGGGTGATCTTCGCGGCTCCACATAATGGGCTGCTCAGACCATCGCAAGTAACGGGGCACTGCCGGCTCAACAGCGTTCACCGCCCTCTTATGAAGCTTTTGGTCTCGTTTGCACAGACTCGTGGTGAACACGTGGTATTGCCCATTGCTTAGTTGCGTCGGGTTACTCTGATAACCGGACTGCTGCTGGTTCCCTTGGCTATTCTGCTGATTGTTGCCGCCTTGATTGCCTTGGCCCTGAAATCCGAAGCTAGAGCCGCCGCCACCATGACCCGGACCCTGAAAACCGGATCCTGACCCGCCGTTTGGTCCATAACCATTCTGGGTAAACTCTATGTAAGATCGCATGATGCTGCAATCTTTCCACGCATGGGTGGTCGGTATTCGTCTGACCCGTGCTTCGGACACAGATGATTCATCACCTCATCGATGTTGTACCTTGGAGGTGGCCTCCCCTTGCGACGCTGGTTAGAATTCCGCGCCCCCGTATTAGCTACGAAAGCATCAGCCTTGCGTTTATTGCCACTGTGTTGATTGGACGGGTTATACTGTTGTCCTCCCGGGTCATTACCCCTTTTTCCCTTTCCTGGTCTTTTCGCTTCAGACTCGGGGTCCTTGGTACTATCAGAGTCGGCATACTTGATGAGATCCGCCATGAGCTCCCCCACATCACTACAATGGAGCTTAAGCCGCCCTAGCTTCAGCTTTAGTGGAGGGAAACGACAATTCTTCTCCAACGTTAATATCGCCGATTCAGCGTTGATCTTATCTGAGGAGTGCATGATGGCCGAAACCCGACGCACCCAACTAGTTGTTGATTCGCCCTCGTTCTGAACACAAGAGTCTAGATCCATGGTCGACATGGGCTGCGTGCACGTGTCCTTCAAGTGTTTGATGAACTTGGCCTTCAACTCTGCCCATGACCCGATGAAATTGATGGGTAATCCTTTTAACCAGTTACGAGCCGTACCTTCTAGCATCATGGTGAAATATTTGGCGCATGCAGCTTCGCTAACGTCCAACATCTCCATCGCCATCTCGTAGCTCTCTATCCAAGCCTTAGGGGGCTGATCTGCTGTGTAGTTTGGCACCTTACGAGGGCCCTTAAAATCCTTAGGCAACCGCCCGTTCCGTATAGCTGCCGTTAGACACGGCACGCCCCAAGCCCGGGAAGTCCTGCCTGTCTCCACTTAGGTTGCCGGGTAGTATGGTGCTGGCTGATGATCGGCCGCCTGAGCCGGCACGTCATGTGCTCTGGCATCATGCCGCGCCGGGTTATGTCCACGCGGCGAGTTACGGCGTTGTTCTGCGCTTGAAACCTCTGGCGAGTCAACATGTCTGTTGTAGCTCGCACTCGGACGGGGGGGTGAATGAATCCGGTCTCGACTATAAGAATAAGCCTACTGCTGCTGCTGTAGCGCTGTCTGAAGTAGTTCCTGAGCCCTCCGGGTTTCCACTTCTACAGGAGTTTCGCCCTCAACTGGCAAAGCCGCCAGCCTTGATGCCGCTGCTATCATGTTATCCAGAGGGTTGGAATAGTGACCCACCGGTGCCGTAGGGTAACGAGGGGCCGAGCGGTTCTGGTCTGCATACAGAGATCCGGTTGTACGCTGATGAACCGGACCGCCGATCCTGGGTGCCTCTGCCGTCTGGTTTACCGGTGGACCACTGCCCCTTGCTCCGTCCGAAAAAAGATTTCTTGGCTTATAAACAAAGGGGAGACAACTCTGTTGTTTTCTCCTCATGGCTTCATTAGCAGCGTTCTGACCTACCGAGAGCCGGAAAGCTTCCGCTTGAATCCACTGGGCCCTGGCGTCCAAAACGGCCCGTTCTTCGGTCATCTTGGTGTTCTCTGCTGCCAGGTCTTCCTTAGCTTGTGCTATCTCCTGGTGCAACATATCCACAATTGTCTTGTGTTGATCCTGGTTTTCTAGGGTTATCTCTGTCCCCATCAAAGTCGCCAAATTCTCCAATAAAGCTTGAGTCGGCGGGCGTGCTGAGCCGTCGGTACATGCCGCAGCCGCTGTCGCGCCGGGTGTTATGGTCCTGACGATTGTTGATCTGAGAGCCGGCTGGGTGCCGGTCATGAAAATCGCCACCCTGCTCGGCGGCTCACCGAGGTCCGGAATACTGTTACCGTCGGATGAGCCCCCAAGCCGTCCGCTCTGCATCCGATACATGGAGTTAGTTTCACCTGTGGATGACTCACCGTCGGAGAGAACGACTGTTTCTTCATACGATCTGGAGCTTTTAATGCCCTGGATGTATCCAACGAAGGCACGCTTCTTCGCGGGCCGAACCCGGGCGGGTCACGCATGCTGAGCGGCTCGACGATGTCGGTGCAGGTGTCCGGCTCAGGGCCCGGTTCGCCGATCTTGCCAATGAAGACGTGAACTCCGTCGAAGGAACCCGGTACCTGTACTCAATTGAGCCGGCCTCGGGACCCTAGCCTTCGTCATCGATGTAGAGCTTGCCGCGACGACTCTTGGTCATCCAGCCCACAGCGTATCCCTTGAGCCCTTCGAAGTTGCCCTTCAAGAACTCGAAACCACAAGCCGCATGCCCCATGGTGGGCGCCAACTGTCGTGGAAGTGTCACGACAGATGTCCTAAGGTAAGGACTTGATTGTGGACCCATAGCGGCGTGGTTAGCTTAAAGGCTTTAAGAACAAGACAAAGGACACAGGGAGTTTATACTGGTTCGGCCCCTTGCGGTGAGGGTAAAACATAATCCAGTTTAAGGTGGAATTGTTGGGGTGTCGATTGCTAGGGTGCGGATGAGCTTGCCTAACCCTCGATCTGTTGTTTCTTGCCCTAAGCCGTTGTCGGGTCGTCCCCTTATATACACGGGTTGACGCCCTGCGGCCTACGGAGTCCCGACCGGCTCATACAATCGTGTCCGGCCCGATGACTCTTATTACATGCCTTACAACACAAGTCACATATACGGCGGTTGATACTCACAGGCTTTAAGCCGCCACGAGCCTTGGGCCCTTAACTAAACCGCCATCTTTAACGTGCTTCTGGGCTGGGCCCATGAACCGCCGTTGGGTAACCCGCCCCTCTTGGGCGGGTCATATGAAATACTTATATCCCCAACACCATTGCTTGCTAATTTTACGCCATGATTAAGTGGTGCATCAGGGTCGCATTAGTTTCAGCTCCGCGCCTGTCGACAAGGAAATGATGTCAAAGACGCCGCCATTGTCTGCCATGACCGAAGTCGACACGATTTTCACCGGCTTTCGTGCCACCCTGACTCCGCAGTTGACTGGATATGCATGGAGCCGCAGCATGAAGACGCATGTATTCGCCGGAACATTGGCAGTGGACCTCCATCCGCCCCTCACCGTCACCGACCCCTCCGCGCGCCTTCGGTCGGCCAAGGAACATGGACTAGATCCACGGTCGTCGCCACCAACATTTCACGAGAGCATGCTGGAGGCAGATCCCTGCCGACCCTCTAACAATGGAGGCAACCGCCGCCTCCGCCCGGCCAGGGACGCCCTGGCCGCCGCACTCGGTGGTCCAGCGACCACCACCCATCCCCGGAGAGGATCCCCCATCAGGGGCCCATGAGACCGCCAGGGATCAGATCCTCGCACTCCCATCACGGGCGCCGCGCAGCCTTGTTTGTCACCGAGCTCCAAGAGCGGGGAGGAGAGAGAGAGAGAGAGTGAGTGAGAAATCGAGAGGAGGGTGGCACCGGTCGGCTAGGGTCGAGGGAGGAGGATTGCGGCAAGAGGAGGAGATCGGGAAGAGGCCGGCGACCGCTTAGGGTTGCCGGAGGAGGGGGGTTGCCGGAATCAAGGGCAGAGTACACACAGTGTAGTTTCCGGTCAACTGTCAACGCAAAGCTAGAATCTGTCCCAGGTACATAAACCGGCGAGACACGATTTTGCATTGCGAAGCCTTGCTGATTTTCTTAAACTGAACGAATAGAACCAATTTCTCTTTTGACATTCTCCTTGCAAAACATAACCTCAAACCAATCAGTCTAGCTCCATTCATCCTTTGATTCCTTTGCACGCGTGAATTGTTTATTTGCCAACATTTGGCAAGGCGGCATCAAACGAACCAGATCCAGCAAATGAACCTATGATCCATATCGACTTTTGGATAAAATAGAATAGAGAGAACATAAAACCACAAGAACACTGCAACAAATGGTACAACAATGCCAAACAAAATCCCCTGCTCAAATGCAACCAGGCACCAGCAAGTAGAGTATATATATGTATATCATGTAGGTATTCGTTCCATGTTCATATATCATCTCTGTACCACTTGGTATACTACGATGGTAAGCATCCACGAAATACACGTATTTATACTTCTTATATACGTACTACGATCTCACGCTACGCGCTAAAGTACCCCGAAAAACCTGCCCCAGCCACTCCTCCTGGCCTCCTCCTCCTCCGCGGCCGCCGCCGGCGGCGGCGCGGCCGGCGCTTGTCCGACGCCCCAGATCCCCTCGAGAACCTGAGCCAGGCTCGCCGGGACGCCGTAGGTGTCGGCCTCGGGCGCGGCGAGCACGGAGTCGAACACCTCCTGGAGGCCGACGACGCGGCGGCTGACGGCGCGCCGCACCTCCCGCACCGCCGGGTCGTGGCCCGGGACGGCGTCGAGGCGGAGCAGCACGGCCATGAGCGCCTCCGAGAAGCGCGCGCGCTCGCGGTCGTCGCCGCGGACGGCGTCCACGGTCTCCTGCCGCCGGAGCAGCCGCTCGAGCCGCGTGGCCTCGGCGTCGGCGGCGCGCACGGCCGCGACGTGCCTCCGGACGCGGCGGCTCCGGAACGCCGCCTGGATCCTGGCGGCCGCCGCGTCCAGGGGCGTGGTGACGGGGATCCGCACGGTTTTGGGCGCGGGCTTGCGCGCGGTGGGGCCGGGGTCGCCGGCGGCGAAGAAGAACTGCGACGCGGAGCTGTAGCGGTAGGAGCCCATGGCGGCCGCTCTGGGTCAGTAGAGCCAAGTTCAGTATGCCGCGGCTGCGGAGGACAATTTGTGGGTGCCGGGCCGGGCGTCCGCACTGACTCGCGGTCCGGTCCACGTCTGCGGCGTGTTTCTTTGTGGGGCAGGGACGTGATTTCCTCGTCTCTTTTTCGGTGGCGTCCCAGTCCCGTGGCTTTTCTCACACCACTTTAGCTTCGAATTAAGCTTTTGCTCCCGTGCATACCCAACGCCCCGACGCACCGAAAGGTGGAAACCCCAGCCGAGGCCGAAAAGAAGTATCCCGAAACGTGATCCACAGACCCACATGCAACAGATTCAGCCTCGCCCGCAGCCGGCGATGTGCGCCGAGCGCTCGCAAGTCCAACCCAGCACGGCCGGCAACAGCATAGGCAAATTCCTAGCGGCCGGAGCGAATCAACCCGTGGTTGCATTGTTAAATGACAGCGGTACCCCTAGCCTACCATTTCTGAATTTATTTTGTTATTTCCAACGAGCGATTTTAGTGGGAGGAGAATGCTTGCGTATGTATTCTGTTTAAAAAAATTCAAGGCGGCCAGAATCGTCCCAGCCGGAGATATCGATATGAGTATCCAACCCTAGCTGCTGCCGCCAGAGCTCTCTCGTGACGTCGCCACATCGGTCTCCCTCCTCTTCCTCGTGCTTCTCCGACGAAATCGACAAGTTGTGGCAGTAGTGGCGTGTTGGAATCAGGTCACTATATTCTTTCCCTATCTCGATGATGTTCAATTCGGCCGATCCGGCACCGACAAAGGCCTGTGAGAGTTTGTGTCCTGGATTTTGTGGTCTCTCTTCGTATCGCAACAGTTGGTGTGTGGTTCCTGAGGGAGTCCTGAATCGAGGGGTCCTCATGTGGCCGCATAACTCTTGGTGGGCCGGACTGGTGGGCCGTGAAGATCATAGTCGAAGATCATATCTCGTATCCGGATAGGACTCATGTATTCATGTAATGGCAAGTTTTAGGTTCGGGTGTAGATTTTCCTTCCTCTGCAAGATGACATGTACAAACCCTAGGCCCCTCCGGTGTGTATATAAACCGGAGGTTTAGTCCGTAGAGGCTAGAACCGAGAATCACAATATCCTCATAGGCTAGACTTAGGGTTTAGCCATTACGATCTCGAGGTAGATCAACTCTTGTATTCATATTCATCCATACTAATATAGCAGGAAGTAGGGTATTACCTCGATCGAGAGGGCGTGAACTTGGGTAAACATCGTGCCCCCAGTCTCCTGTTACCATGGATCCTCAGACGCATAGTTCGGGACCCCCTACCCGAGATCCGCCGGTTTTGACACCGACATTGGTGCTTTCATTGAGAGTTCCACTATGTCGTCGACGGAAAGACTGATGGATCGCGGCATCAACCGCAACAGCGACATCGAGGGAATTTTCCCTCCTGGCCAACTTTTCGTGTTCGGCGGCTTCGCGCTCCGTGCCAACACCGAAGGCCACCTTGAGCCGATCGAGAGCTACGCCCCTGGCCATCAAGTCAGATTCAGAAGCTTGAACTACGTTGCTGATATCCGCGGAGACTTGATCTTCGCCGGATTCGAACTAGCGGCAACCTCTCTCTGCCACCACGATGAGCAAGACCTAACTGTGTCATCGGATCAGGAAATAACACCTGCAACAGTTCTGGCCCTAGATCCAGAACAGATCGCGTCATCCAAGGACAGGAAGCTCAACCCCGCCAGGGAAGCCGCAGACACTACGACGTTGGAGCCGCACACGGACCCGACTATGAGCGGGGTCTGTGTTACCGGAACACCGGACTCAACTCCGGCCCCAGATTCCGAATCACGCACATATGCGCCCTTCAAACCCGATCAGGCGTCTATCGCCGAATTCAGTGTTGCAGATATCTTCCAGCACTCACCCTTTGGCGAGATGTTAAAGTTGTTAAGATACCTCTCTCTAGAGGAGGACACACAGCCGCATTATATCCGGTTCGAACTGGAGGCTGATGGAGAATTTTGTTCCCCACCCACCACCCACTTGATACCCACGGTTTAAGATCTAACCGATCTACTTGACTATGCTTCCGAAGACTTCGAAGGGATGGACCTCGAACTGAAGCGGATCCAGATCAAGGCCGGCCCGTAACCGGGCGGTGGACAGCTACGTCTTCATACGACGTGTACATGGTGGATACACCCAAAGAGGCTGAGGGCGACGACGTAAACAATCCCGTAGAGGACAAGCCCGCCGAAGAACCTCCCAAACATCGGCGACCAAAACGCCAAACTAAATCCCGTAAAGGAAAAGATAGCAACACTGTGACTAATGACGGTTATATTCCGGAACAAGCCAAAGACCCCGTAGACCCAGCGACGGAGCAGGAGGAGCGAGAGGACGGCGAACAGAGTCCGAAGCCGCAGTCCGATGACAGCGATGCCAAAGACGGTAGTTATGAATCTATCTTCGAAGAAGAGGTTACCCTGGGCGACGATGAATTCATCGTCCCAGAAGAACCCTCAGAACAAAAGCGCTTCCACCGGAGGCTTATTGCCACCGCAACGAGCTTGAAAAAGCAGCAGAGACGGCTTCGAGCCGCATAGGACACGCTCAATGATAGATGGAACGAGGTGCTAGACACCGAACAGAAACATGGTTATAACGGCCAAATCAAAGGCTATCTCAAGCGTAAACTGCTGCCGGAATTCGACGACGAGGCCGCCGCGCCCGTACTGCCGAAGAATAACACCGCCGACAAGCCGGACCGACCATCTCACGGACGGGACAAAGTCGCTAGCAATGGCGTGCACAAGCCCGCACCACCACTCCGTAAAGATAAAGAGGGTGCGGCTCAAGTCCAAAATCACGATTTGCGTGAGGACCTGAACAAAAAAGTTAGCAAGACCAGGTCTATCTACGGGCCTAGGGACCAGGCTCCCGCACGGGACGACGGCTATCAAGCCAATCGTGCCGGTGACATACCAGTTCGGGGTCAATACCGAACACCACAACCATCAGGCATACGCCACGATATAGCAAGATACAAAGGAGCTGCACACCCTCTGTGCTTCACCGATGAGGTGTTGGGTCATGATTTCCCAGAAGGGTTTAAACTCGTGAAAGTCGAAGCGTACGATGGAACGACGGATCCCGCCATCTGGATAGAAGACTTTATTCTTCACATCCACATGGCTCGAAGAGATGATCTCCACGCCATCAAATACTTACCCCTCAAGCTGTAAGGACCAGCTCGGCATTGGCTAAACAGCCTCCCAGAGAACTCCATTGGGAGTTGGGAAGAATTTGAGGATGCTTTTCGGGACAATTTTCAAGGGACTTATGTCCGGGCCCCGGACACTGACGATCTAAGTCACATCATCCAACAACCCGGGGAGTCAGCCCGCAAGCTTTGGAATCGGTTTCTTACCAAAAAGAACCAAATCGTCGACTGTCCAGATGCTAAAGCCTTAGCGGCATTCAAGCACAGTATCCGGGACAAATGGCTAGCCAGGCACCTTGGACAGGAAAAGCCGAGGACAATGGCAGCCTTAACTACACTCATGACTTGCTTTTGCGCGGGTGATGATAGCTGGTTAGCTCATAGCAGTACCAGTGACCCTGGAACATCGGAAGTCAGGGATGGCAATGGAAAGCCACGACGTAACAAAAACAAACGTCAAAACAAATGTTGGAAGCCCAGATGATACAACGGTAAACGCCGGATTCAGTGACTCCAGACCCGGTCAACGGAAGAAGCCATTTAAAGGCAACAAAGATGGTCCATCAAGTTTGGACAGAATATTAGATAGGCCCTGCCAAATTCATGGCACCCCAGAGAAACCTGCCAACCATACCAACCGTAACTGTTGGGTTTTCAAACAGGCCGGCAAGCTAAACGCCGAACACAAGGGGAAAGAGCCTCAGAGCGAAGACGAGGATGAACCTCGCCAGCCGAATATAGGGGGGCAGAAGAAATTTCCACCGGAGGTCAAAACAGTGAACATGATATATGCCACTCATATCCCAAAGAGGAAGCGCAAGCGCGCACTCCGAGATGTCTACGGCGTTGAGCCTGTCGCCCCCAAATTCAACCCATGGTCAGCTTGTCCGATCGCTTTTGATCGCAGGGATCATCCGACTAGTATTCGGCATGGGGGTTCGGCTGGCCTAGTGCCCAACCCAATAATCGATGGATACCATCTAACCCGAGTCCTTATGGACGGCGACAGCAGTCTCAATCTGATATATCAGGATACTGTCCACAAGATGGGGATCGACCCGTCAAGAATCAAGCCAAGCAGCACGACCTTTAAAGGAGTGATACCGGGCGTTGAAGCCCGCTGCAGAGGCTCTTTATGAATGTGTCAGGCCCGTTGACTAAACTTATCTCACAAGCAAAACATGATCACACCTTATTACTCTTTGGGTGTTAATCACATGGCGATGTGAACTAGATTGTTGACTCTAGTAAACCCTTTGGGTATTGGTCGCATGGCAATGAGAACTATGGGTGTTAGTCACATGGTGATGTGAACTATTAGGTGTTAGTCACATGGTGATGTGATCTAGATTATTGACTCTAGTGCAAGTGGGAGACTGAAGGAAATATGCCCTAGAGGCAATAATAAAGTTATTATTTATTTCCTTATAGCATGATAAATGTTTATTATTCATGCTAGAATTGTATTAACCAAAAACTTAGTACATGTGTGAATACATAGACAATACAGAGTGTCCCTAGTATGCCTCTACTAGACTAGCTCATTGATCAAAGATGGTTATGTTTCCTAGCCATAGACATGAGTTGTCATTTGATCAATGGGATCACATCATTAGGAGAATGATGTGATGGACAAGACCCATCCGTTAGCTTAGCACTATGATCGTTTAGTTTTACTGCTATTGCTTTCTTCATGACTTATACATGTTCCTATGACTATGAGATTATGCAACTCCCGAATACCGGAGGAACACCTTGTGTGCTATCAAACGTCACAACGTAATTGGGTGATTATAAAGATGCTCTACAGGTGTCTCCGAAGGTGTTCGTGGTGTTGGCATAGATCAAGAATAGGATTTGTCACTCCCAGTGTCGGAGAGGTATCTCTAGGCCCTCTCGGTAATACACATCATAATAAGCCTTGCAAGCAAATGACTAATGAGTTAGTCAAGAGATGATGTATTACGGAACGAGTAAAGAGACTTGCCAGTAACGAGATTGAACTAGGTATTAAGATACCAACGATCGAATCTCGCGCAAGTAACATACCGATGACAAAGGGAACAACGTATGTAGTTATGCGGTTTGACCGATAAAGATCTTCGTAGAATATGCAGGAGCCAATATGAGCATCCAGGTTCCGCTATTGGTTATTGACCGGAGATGAGTATCGGTCATGTTTACATAGTTCTCGAACCCGTAGGGTCCGCACGCTTAACGTTTGATGATGATCGGTATTATGATTTTATGTGTTTTGATGTACCGAAGGTAGTTCGGAGTCCCGCATGAGATCGGGGACATGACGAGGAGTCTCGAAATGGTCAAGACGTAAAGATCGATATATTGGACGACTATATTCGGACATCGGAAAGGTTTCGAGTGATTCGGGTATTTTTCGGAGTACCGGAGAGTTACGGAATTCGCCGGGGAGTATATGGGCCTCATTGGGCTTTAGGGGAAAGAGAGAAGAGGAAGGCTGTGCCCCCCAAGGCCTCGTCCGAATTGGACTAAGGGGAGGGGTTGCACCCCCTCCTTCCTTCTGTTCTCTTTTCCCTTTCCTTCTCTCCTACTCCTACTACTTGGAAGGGCTCCTAGTTCTACTAGGAAAGGGGGAATCCTACTCCGGGTGGGAGTAGGACTCCACTAGGGCACGCCATAGAGAGGGCCGGCCCTCCCCCTCCTCCACTCCTTTATATACGAGGGTAGAGGCACCCCATAGACACACAAGTTGATCAGTTGATCTCTCCCAACCGTGTGCGGTGCCCCTCTCCACAGAAACACACCTCGGTCATATCGTTGTAGTGCTTAGGCGAAGCCCTACACCGGTAGCTTCATCATCTCCGTCACCACGCCGTCGTGCTGACGAAACTCTCCCGCGAGGTTGTACTGGATCAAGAGCTCGTGGGACGTCATCAAGCTGAACGTGTGCTGAACGCGGAGGCTCCGTACGTTCGGTGCGCGATCGGTTGGATCGCGAAGAAGTTCGACTACATCAACCGCGTCACTAGACGCTTCCACTCTCGGTCTACGAGGGTACGTAGCCACACTCTTCCCTTCGTTGGTATCCATCTGGTAGATAGATCTTGCGTGATTGTAGGATTTTTTTTGAAATACTACGTTCCCCAACAGTGGCATCATGAGCCAGGTCTATGCGTAGAAGATATGCACGAGTAGAACACAATGAGTTGTGGGCGATAATAGTCATACTGCTTACCAGCATGCCATACTTTGGTTCAGCGGTATTGTGAGATGAAGCGGCCCGGACCGACATTACACGTACGCTTACGCGAGACTGGTTTCACCGTTATGAGCACTCGTTGCTTAAAGGTGACTGGCGGGTGTCTGTCTCTCTCACTTTAGCTGAATCGAGTATGGCTACGCCCGGTCCTTGTGAAGGTTAAAACAGCACATACTTGACAAAAAATCGTTGTGGTTTTTTGTATGCGTAGGTAAGAACGGTTCTTGCTAAGCCCGTAGCAGCCACGTAAAACTTGCAACAACAAAAGTAGAGGACATCTAACTTGTTTTTGCAGGGCATGTTGTGATGTGATATGGTCAAGACATGATGAGTTATACGTTATTGTATGAGATGATCATGTTTTGTAAAGTTATCGGCAACTGACAGGAGCCATATGGCTGTCACTTTATTGTATGAAATACAATCGCCATGTAATTGATTTACTTTATCACTAAGCGGTAGCGATAGTCATGGAAGCAATAGTTGGCGAGACAACAATGATGCTACGATGGAGATCAAGGTGTCGCACCGGTGACGATGGTGATCATGACGGTGCCTTGGAGATGGAGATCAAAAGCACAAGATGATGATGGCCATATCATGTCACATATTTTGATTGCATGTGATGTTTATCTTATTATGCTTCTTATTTTGCTTAGTACGGCGGTAGCATTATAAGATGATCCCTTACAAAATTTCAAGGTACAAGTGTTCTCCCTGAGTATGCACCGTTGCGAAAGTTCGTCGTGCCGAGACACCACGTGATGATCGGGTGTGATAAGCTCTACGTTCACATACAACAGGTGTAAGCCAGTTTTGCACACGCAGAATATTCGGGTTAAACTTGACGAGCCTAGCATGTACAGACATGGCCTCGGAACACTGGAGACCGAAAGGTCGAGCGTGAATCATATAGTAGATATGATCAACATAAGATGTTCACCATTAAAAACTACTCCATCTCACGTGATGATCGAACATGGTTTAGTTGATTTGGATCACGTGATCATTTAGATGACCAGAGGGATGTCTATCTAAGTGGGAGTTCTTTAAGTAATATGATTAATTGAACTTTAATTTATCATGAACTTATTCCTCGTAGTATTAGCATATCTATGTTGTAGATCAATAGCTCGTGATGTATCTCCCCATTTTTATATGTTCCTAGAGAAAACTAACTTGAAAGATGCTAGTAGCAATTATGCGGACTTGTTCCGTGATCTGAGGATTTTCCTCATTGCTGCACAGAAGAATTATGTCCTTGATGCACCGCTAGGTGACAGACCTATTGCAGGAGCAGATGCAGACGCTATGAACATTGTGACAAAATCTCGGTATGATGACTACTTGATAGTTTAGTGCACCATGCTTTACGGCTTAGAACCGGGACTTCAAAAACGTTTTGAACGCCACGGAGCATATGAGATGTTCCAGGAGTTGAAATTAGTATTTCATACTCATGCCCGTGTCGAGAGGTATAAGACCTCTGACAGTACATTGCCTACAAGATGGAGGAGAATAGCTCAACCAGTGAGCTTGTGCTCAGATTGTCT
>LR738714.1:513947518-513974994 GCA_902687465.1 Secale cereale | reverse complement strand
AGACCACTTGTTTCAAGTAAAGGGCAAAGGGATAGAAGGGGAACTTCAAGAAGAATGACAAGCAAGTTTTCACTCCCGTGAAGAAACCCAAAGCTAAACTCAAGCCTGAAACTAAGTGCTTCTACTGCAAAGGAAATGGTCACTGGAAGTGGAACTGCCCTAGATACTTGGCGGATAAGAAGGATGGCAAAGTGAACAAAGGTATATTTGATATACAGATTATTGATGTGTATTTTACTAGTGTTCATAGCAACCCCTGGGTATTTGATACCAGTTTAGTTGCTAAAATTAGTTACTCGAAACGAGAGTTGCAGACTGAACATATACTAGTTAAAGGTGAAGTGACGATGTGTGTTGGAAGTGTTTCCAAGATTGATATGATCATCATCGCACACTCCCTATAATTTCGGGATTAGTGTAGAACCTAAATAAATGTTATTTGACATTTGCGTTGAGCATGAATATGATTTGATCATGTTTGTTGCAATACGGTTATTCATTTAAAGTCATAGAATAATTGTTATTCTGTTTACATGAATAAAGCCTTCGATGGTCATACACCCAATGAAAATAATTTGTTGGATCTCGATCGTAATGATACACATATTCATAACCTTGAAGCCAAAAGATGCAAGGTTAATAATGATAGTGCAACTTATTTGTGGCACTGCCGTTTAGGTCATATTGGTGTAAAGCGCATGAAGAAACTCCATAGTGATGGACTTTTGGAATCAGTTGATTATGAATCACTTGGTGCTTGCGAACCATGCCTCATGGGCAAGATGACTAAAACTCCGTTCTCCGGAACAATCGAGCGAGCAACATATTTGTTGGAAATCATACATACTGATGTATGTAGACCAATGAGTGTTGAAGCTCGCGGCGGGTATCGTTATTTTCTGGCCTTCATTGATGATTTGAGAAGATATGGGTATATCTACTTGATGAAGCACAAGTCTGAAACATTTGAGAAGTTCAAAGAATTTCAGAGTGAAGTAGAGAATCATCGTAACAAGAAAATAAAGTTTCTACGATCTGATCGTGGAGGTGAATATTAGAGTTACGAGTTTGGTCTTCATTTAGAACAATGTGAAATTGTTTCACAACTCACGCCACCCGGAACACCACATCGTAATGGTGTGTCCGAACGTCGTAACCGTACTTTATTAGATATGGTACTATCTATGATGTCTCTTACCGATTTACCACTATCGTTTTGGGTTATGCATTAGAGACAACTGCATTCACGTTAAATAAGGGCACCATCTAAATCCGTTGAGACGACGCCTTATAAACTGTGGTTTGGCAAGAAACCAAAGTTGTTGTTTCTTAAAGTTTGGGGCTGCGATGCTTATGTGATAAAGCTTCAACCTGATAAAGCTCGAACCCAAGTAGGATAAATGTGTCTTCATATGATACCCAAAGAGACCTGTTGGGTACACCTTCTATCACAGATCCGAAGGCAAGATATTCGTTGCTAAGAATGGATCCTTTCTAGAGAAGGAGTTCCTCTCGAAAAAAGTGAGTGGGAGGAAAGTGGAACTTGATGAGGTAACTGTACCTTCTCCCGAATTGGAAAGTAGTACATCACAGAAACTAGTTCCAGTGATTCCTACACCAATTAGTGAGGAAGCTAATGATGATGATCATGAAACTTTGGATCAAGTTACTGCTGAACTTCGTAGATCAACCAGAGTATGTTCCGCGCCAGAGTGGTACGGCAACCCGGATATAGAAGTCATGTTACTAGACCATGATGAACCTACGAACTATGAGGAAGCGATGATGAGCCCAGATTCCGCAAAATGGCTTGAGGCCATGAAATCCGAGATGGGATCCATGTATGAGAACAAAGTGTGGACTTTGGTTGACTTGCCCGATGATCGGCAAGCCATCAAAAATAAATGGATCTTCAAGAGGAAGACCGACGCTAATGGTAATGTTACTGTTTACAAAGCTCGACTTGTTGCGAAAGGTTTTCGACAAGTTCAAGGAGTTGACTACGATGAGATTTTCTCACCCATAGTGATGCTTAAAGTTTGTCCGAATCATGTTAGCAATTGCCGCATTTTATGATTATGAAATCTGGCAAATGGATGTCAAAACTGCATTTCTGAATAGATCTTAAAGAAGAGTTGTATATGATGCAACCAGAAGGTTTTGTCGATCCTAAAGGTGCTAACAAAATGTGCAAGCTCCAGCGATCCATCTATGGACTGGTGCAAGCTTCTCAGAGTTGGAATATACGCTTTGATAAGGTGATCAAAGCATATGGTTTTATACAGACTTTTGGAGAAGCCTGTATTTACAAGAAAGTGAGTGGGAGCTCTGTACCATTTCTGATATTATATGTGGATGACATATTGTTGATTGGAAATGATATAGAGTTTTTGGAAAGCATAAAGGAGTGTTTGAAAGGAGTTTTTTCAAAGAAAGACCTCGGTGAAGCTGCTTACATATTAAGTATCAAAATCTATAGAGATAGATTGACACGCTTGATAAGTTTTTTCAACGAGTACATACATTGACAAGTTTTTGAAGTAGTTAAAAATGGACCAGTCAAAGAAAGAGTTCTTGCCTGTGTTGCAAGGTATGAAGTTGAGTAAGACTCAATGCCCGACCACTGTAGAAGATAGAGAGAGAATGAAAGTCATTCCCTATGCCTCAGCCATAGGTTCTATGAAGTATGCCATGCTGTATACCAGACCTATTGTATGCCCTGTCCTGATTTTGGTAAGGGAGTACAATTTTGATCTAGGAGTAGATCACTTGACAGCGGTCAAAATTGTCCTTAGTTACTGGATGACTAAGGAAATATTTCTCGGTTATGGAGGTGATAAAGAGTTCGTCGTAAAGAGTTACGTCGATGCAAGCTTTAACACCGATCTGGATGACTTTGAGTCTCGATCTGCATGCATATTCGAAGTGGGAGCAATTAGCTAAAGTAGCTCCATGCAGAGCATTGTAGACATAGAAATTTGCAAAAATACATACGGATCTGAATGTGTCAGGCCCGTTGACTAAACTTCTCTCACAAGCAAAACATGATCACACCTCATTACACTTTGGGTGTTAATCACATGGTGATGTGAACTAATTTGTTGACTGTAGTAAACCCTTTGGGTATTGGTCGCATGGCAATGAGAACTATGGGTGTTAGTCACATGGTGATGTGAACTATTAGGTGTTAATCACATGGTGATGTGATCTAGGTTATTGACTCTAGTGCAAGTGGGAGACTGAAGGAAATATGCCCTAGAGGCAATAATAAAGTTATTATTTATTTCCTTATATCATGATAAATGTTTATTATTCATGCTAGAATTGTATTAACCGGAAACTTAGTACATGTGTGAATACATAGACAAAACAGAGTCCCTAGTATGCCTCTACTAGACTAGCTAATTGATCAAAGATGGTTATGTTTCCTAGCCATAGACAAGAGTTGTCATTTGATCAACGGGATCACATCATTAGGAGAATGATGTGATGGACAAGACCCATCCGTTAGCTTAGCACTATGATCGTTTAGTTTTACTGCTATTGCTTTCCTCATGACTTATACATGTTCCTATGACTATGAGATTATGCAACTCCCGAATACCGGAGGAACACCTTGTGTGCTATCAAACGTCACAACGTAATTAGGTGATTATAAAGATGCTCTACAGGTGTCTCCGAAGGTGTCCGTGGTGTTGGCATAGATCAAGAATAGGATTTGTCACTCCGAGTGTCGGAGAGGTATCTCTGGGCCCTCTCGGTAATACACATCATAATAAGCCTAGCAAGCAAATGACTAATGAGTTAGTCAAGCGATGATGTATTACGGAATGAGTAAGAGACTTGCCGGTAATGAGATTGAACTGGGTATTGAGATACAGACGATCGAATCTCGGGCAAGTAACATACCGATGACAAAGGGAACAACGTATGTTGTTATGTGGTTTGACAGATAAAGATCTTCGTAGAATATGTAGGAGACAATATGAGCATCCAGGTTCCGCTATTGGTTATTTACCGGAGATGAGTCTCGGTCATGTCTACATAGTTCTCGAACCTGTAGGGTGCGCACGCTTAACATTTAATGACGATCGATATTATGAGTTTATGTGTTTTGATGTAGCGAAGGTAGTTCGGAGTCTCGGATGAGATCGGGAACATGACGAGGAGTCTCGAAATGGTCGAGACGTAAAGATCGGTATATTGGACGACTATATTCGGACATCGGAAAGGTTCTGAGTGATTCGGGTATTTTTCGGAGTACCGGAGAGTTACCGGAATTCGCCGGGGAGTATATGAGCCTTATTGGGCTTTAGGGGAAAGAGAGAAGAGGAAGGCTGTGCCCCCCAAGGCCTAGTCCGAATTGGACTAAGGGGAGGGGCTGCGCCCCCTCCTTCCTTCTCTTCTCTTTTCCCTTTCCTTCTCTCCTACTCCTACTACTTGGAAGGGCTTTCCTAGTTGAAAGCACATTTGCTCCCTGGGTGGTTTTGGTAATTAATGACAACATACTTTGTGGTTGGACTAATGCTTTTATCAAGTATGTTTCAGGAAATTCAATCACATTGGTATGGCAAAAGGACTGAAGAAGTGGACCCCTCAAAATACTAAGGCAAGCATTGGCAAAAGCTCAAGACTCCGTTTTTTGGTTTAGTGATCCAAGATCACATTGAGTCCATAGGAAAAGCCAATACTATTAAAAGGGGATGAGGTTGTGTTGATGATCTGGTTGCTCAAGTGCTTAGTGATATATCTCCTTCAACTATCAGCAACTTTCACTAGAAAACACACTCATAAGTAATCTCGGACGAACCGATTTTCCAAACTCAGTCACACCGAGATGAACCACCTCAGCCATAAGCCAAACCCTAGAAAAATCGGTCATTCCGAGTTTGAGATCGGTTTCACCGAAACATGGACTGCCAAGCTTCTGTAACCTTCTGTCCTCAAATCGGAATAACCGAGATGGCATTTTCGGTCTCACCGAAATTGGCAAGCTCCTGTCTTGGCTCAAATCGGTCTAACCGAGATTGCATTTTCGGTCTCACCGAAACTGGCAAGTTCCTGTCTTGGCTCAAATCGGTCTAACCGAGATGGTATTTTCGGTCCCACCGAAAACCCCAACGTTCACTATATTTGAACTTTCGGTCTGACCGAGTTGTCAACTTCGGTCTCACCGAGATTGCTCAATTATGTGTGTAACAGTTGGATTTTGTGTGGAGGCTATATATACCCCTCCACCCCCTCTTCATTCGTGAAGAGAGCCATCAGAAAGAACTACCACTCCCACCTTACACTTTCTGAGAAGAGAACTACCTACCCTTGTGTTGAGATCAAGTTGCTCCATTCCTACCATATGAAACTTGATTTCTAACCTTCCCAAGTTGCTTTCCACTCAATCCTTTCTTCCACCAAAGCCAAATCAGTGAGGAGAGTTGAGTGTTGGGGAGATTATCATTTGAAGCACAAGAGCAAGGAGTTCATCATCATCTACAACATCTATTACCTTTTGGAGGGTGGTGTCTCCTAGATTGGTTAGGTGTCGCTTGGGAGCCTCCGTCATCGAGATGTGGAGTTGAACCAAGAAGTTTGTAAGGGCAAGGAGATTGCCTACTTCGTGAAGATCTACCCCGAGTAAGGCTAGCCCTCCGTGGGCGTAGGCCATGATGGAATAGACAAGGTTGCTTCTTCGTGGACCCTTCGTGGGTGGAGCCCTCCGTGGACTCGCGCAGCCGTTACCCTCCGTGGGTTGAAGTCTCCATCAACGTGGATGTACGATAGCACCACCTATCGGAACCACGGGAAAAATCATTGCGTCTCCAAATTGCGTTTGATCTTCTCCACTTCTCTTTACTACTTGTGCAATTTACTTTCCGCTGCCCATACTCTAGAATTGCATGTGTAGTGTGCTACTTGACTTGTGTGTTATGCAAAAACTGTCAAAATCTGTCCTTGATAAAAGACAGAATTTTTATCTTGTCGAGTAGTCTAATCACCCCCCCTCTAGACACTCTCACCTTCTTCGATCCCTCAATTGGTATCATAGCCAGGTTTCCATTGCTTTGGTTTACACACCATTGGAGGAAGATGGACGTGTCTACGCTTGGGAGTGTTATCCATAGAGTGCCTATTCTTAATGGAGAGTCATATAACTCATGGAGGTCTGAAATGCTTAGTATCTTTAAGATGTACAATTTGTGCAAATATGTTGAGATCCCCTATGTGCCTCCTTTTGACCCTTTGCACCCTACCATGGATGAAGAGCTTGATTTGCTTCGTAACCTTAGGACTGTAAATCTTATCATTAGAGGGTTACCCGATGATTTGCTTAAGCTTGTTACAAACTTTGAGTGTGCCTATGCTATATGGAAGTTCTTGGAAGAACTTTATCCGGACTACTCTATGAGAGGTCTTGATAAAATTCTATACAAGACTATTGAATTTGATAAGATGCACCCCAATGATCCTAACTTTGATAAATGCTTCTTTGAGCTTCGTGATCTTATGAAAAAGAAGGGTGATCCCGCTCTTATCAATGTTTTGATTAGAAATGCTCTTGCATTGCATTCCGAAGATCATTGTCACATTGACCAAACTAATGCAAGTACTTATCAAATTGACCTAGGTGTTGATGATGAACAATCTATGGGTAAATATGATGATGAGCATGAGCATGACGATGATTACTTCGATTCGGACGCCAAGCTAGAAAAGGTCATGAAGAGTCTCAATCTTATGGCAAACCTGAGAGACTACATGTCCGGCGGAAAAGAGTGGATTCTTGATAGTGGATGCACCGATCACATGACCGGAGACAAAGACATGTTTCGAGAGCTTGCAAAGAACGATGGTCCACGCAAGTATGTGACTTTTGGAGACAACTCCAAGGGTAAGGTACTTGGCCTTGGTAAGGTGGCCATATCTCATGATAGCTCTATTCAAAATGTCATGCTTGTAGAATCTCTTGGATACAATTTACTTTCCGTGTCTAGATTAGCTGACTTTGGATTCAATGTGCTATTCACCAAAGTAGATTGCCAAGTCTTTCGTCGTGACAATCAAAACATGGCATTTACCGGTATCCGTAGAGGTGATCTATATATTGTTGATTTCACTAAGAAAGCCCAACCTAGAGCTTGTTTCATTGCTAAATCCTCTAAAGGTTGGTTATGGCATAGAAGGCTAGGACATGTTGGTATGCGTAATCTAGATAAGCTGATCAAAGGTGATCATATTATTGGTGTTAAAGATGTTCTCTTTGACAAAGATAGACTTTGTAGTGCTTGTCAAGCAGGAAAACAAGTTGGTGGAAGTCATCCCGTGAAAAACATCATGACCACAAGGAGAACGCTTGAGCTTCTTCATATGGATCTCTTCGGTCCCAATGCTTACAAAAGCCTTGGTGGTAACTCCTTTGGTCTAGTTATAGTTGATGATTATTCCAGATTTATGTGGGTATTTTTCCTTGATGACAAATCGCAGGTTCAGAGAATCTTCAAAACCTTTGCCAAAAAGGCCCAAAATCAATTTGAAGTGAAGATCAAGAAAGTTCGGAGTGACAATGGAACGGAGTTCAAGAACGCCAATGTAGACTCTTTTCTCGATGAGGAAGGGATTCTACATGAGTTCTCAGCTACGTACACTCCTCAACAAAATGAAGTTGTTGAGAGGAAGAACCGAACGCTCATAGAGATGGCGAGAACGATGCTTGATGAATACAAGACACCGAAGCATTTTTGGGGAGAAGCGGTCGAGACAGCTTGTCATGCTATCAACAGGCTTTATCTTCATAAGCTCCTCGGCAAGACATCATACGAGCTCCTCACCGGTAACAAACCCCAAGTGGGATACTTTCATGTCTTTGGTTCAAAATGTTATATCCTTGATAAGCATCGTCGGTCTAAATTTGCTCCTAAATCTCATGAAGGCTTTCTCCTTGGTTATGGATCAAACTCCCACACCTACCGTGTCTACAATAATTTCACCCGAAAGGTTGAAGAGACGGTAGACGTGAAGTTTGATGAATCTAATGGCTCGCAAGTAGAGCAAATGCCTATTGATGTAGGAGACAAGGACCCATTGGAAGCTATCCAAGATTTATCTATTGGAAAGATCCGTCCCATGGAAGTGAAGGAGAGTACCTCATCTACATATGTGGAGCCACCTACCTCACGGCGAGATGAACCTCAAGGCAACATGGAGGCCTCCACAAGTGGAACTCACCAAGATGAGGAAGTGCAACAAGAAGATCCACCACAACCTCCTTCTCCACCGCCTCAAGACAACACCAACAACAATGAAGAAGAAGAAGAGGAAGATGAAGATGATGAGGAAGCTCAGCCACAACCTCAACAAAAGCTATCCCGAGTTCGAGCAAGAGTCAAGAAGAATCATCCCGTGGAACAAATGATGAACGACATCAACTCCGGGAGAATTACTCGCTCTAAAACTCGCTTAGCTAACTTTTGTGAGCATTACTCATTTATCTCTAGTATTGAACCTATGAAGGTAGAAGAAGCACTTGAAGACCCGGATTGGGTGAACGCTATGCACGAAGAGCTACACAACTTCGAGAGGAACAAGGTATGGACTTTGGTAGAGAAGCCCAAGGATGATCAAAACATCATTGGAACCAAATGGGTGTTTCGGAACAAGCAAGATGAAGATGGACAAGTCATCCGCAACAAGGCTCGTCTCGTAGCTCAAGGTTACACACAAGTCGAAGGTATGGACTATGGTGAGACCTATGCCCCCGTTGCTAGACTTGAGTCCATCCGCATTCTTCTTGCTTATGCCAATCACCATGATATTACTCTCTATCAAATGGATATCAAAAGTGCTTTCCTAAATGGTGAAATTGAGGAGGACGTATTTGTGAAACAACCTCCCGGATTTGTGAATCCCAAAAAGCCTAATCATGTTTACAAGTTGCATAAAGCCCTTTATGGTCTTAAACAAGCTCCTAGAGCTTGGTACAAATGCTTAACTAGTTTTCTTCTTGAAAAAGGCTTTGAGATTGGAAAGATAGACTCAACGCTGTTCACGAAAAGGGTTAATGGTGAACTATTTGTGTGCCAAATATATGTTGATGATATTATCTTTGGTTCAACTAACCCTCATTTTAGCAAGAAGTTTGGACAGCTCATGTCGGAGAAGTATGAGATGTCCATGATGAGTGAACTCAAATTCTTCCTTGGGTTGCAAATCAAGCAATCTAAGGAGGGTACCTTTGTCTCACAAACAAAGTACACCAAGGATCTCTTCAAGAAGTTCAACATGCAAGAAAGCAAAGGTATGAGTACCCCCATGCCTACTAGTGGACATAATGACTTGACAAAAGATGGAGAACCCGTTGACCAAAGGGTTTACCGTTCTATGATTGGTTCTCTACTATATCTTTGTGCTTCTCGTCCTGACATAATGTTAAGTGTATGCATGTGTGCGCGATATCAAGCAGCCCCTAAAGAATGTCATCTTAAAGCTGTTAAAAGGATAGTGAGATATTTGATACACACACCAAACTTTGGCATTTGGTATCCTAAGAGGGCCTCTTTCGACCTTGTTGGCTATTCCGACTCGGACTATGCCGGTGACAAGGTTGATAGAAAGTCAACTTCGGGTACGTGTCAATTTCTTGGTCGATCCCTTGTATCTTGGTCCTCCAAGAAACAAAATTCGGTATCATTATCCACTGCCGAAGCGGAATATATTGCTGCTGGTTCGTGTTGTGCTCAATTGCTATGGATGACACAAACACTTAAGGATTATGGGATACATGTGAGACATGTTCCTTTGCTTTGTGACAATGAGAGTGCGATTAAAATTGGACACAATCCAGTGCAACACTCTCGAACAAAGCATATTGAAGTTCGTCACCATTTCATTCGTGATCATATTGCCAAGGGTGACATTAATCTTAAGCATGTTCGTACTGACAAACAACTTGCTGATATCTTTACAAAACCTCTTGATGAGAAGGTGTTTTGTCGCTTAAGGAGTGAGTTGAACATCATTGATGCTTCAAACTTGGAGTGAGAACTCCATTGATGCATGCAAGGCATGAGCCCACTTGACTAATCCTTGATATTTCTCTTATGATGATGATCATATGTCTTGGACACATTTGCCTCCTTGTATTGCACCTAACTCCTTGCAGGTACTTGGATGATCTACATTCCACAAGATTACCACACACTCAAATCATGAGTAATCTTGTCATTTGACCAAGTATCTAGCCCTTTGGGATGTTGAATTCAAGGAACAAAATTCCACATATCCTTTTTGACATCTTATACATCTAGTATTTCACTCTTGTCATCTTGGATATCCTTGAGTATTTCCTTGCTTGCCTAACCCATGTAGGAAGATGAACTACACAAGTGGAAATGGCGCTCCAACTTCACATTCAATGAGCACCCACATCAAGTTAAGCCCAAGGTATGTTGTTCACATATTTAAGGAGCTTTGCTCAAAGTCATGAGTACAAGCAGCTTCATAAGATGTGATCACATCGAATGCTTAATCGAAAAATGGCAACCCCATTTTGAGCTTAAATGATGAGTATGACCTATGATCAAATGTCTTCATTTGACTCCTAAGTCAATATACTCAAACATAGGTGACCTTGTCGCCGACCTTTATCTAGACGAAGTACATATGTTTTGGAGTCTTTCTATTTTCTGTTATGTTCTCTCATTGAGTTTTCTTTAAAAAAAACTTCATCTAGGAATCTTTTTCATTTCTATTCTTATGACTTTTTGTTTATCCTTCTGGCTCTGATCAATTTCTCGAAAATCTTTCACAAATTCATTGCAAATCCTTTGAAACATTCCTTGCAAGTGAGCTGAATTATTTCTGTATTTCCTTGAATTAAACTCGGCGTCACCGATTTAAAATTTTCGGTCTAACCGAAAAGGATCTGCCCTAAGTCTCTGACTTTCGGACCCACCGATCCATCTAATTCGGTGTCACCGATTTATCTTCCAGGATATCAACTTCTGCAGCTCCACTCATTGTTTCTCTATGCATGTTCCTATTTGCCCTGTTGTGATTCTTAAGGATCCCACTTCTTTCTTTCCATCTTTCCTACCCTTCCTAGTTTGCTGTCCTTTTCGGCACTTGATGTCAAAGGGGGAGAAGACTTAGGGGGAGTAGGGGGAGAAGAGAAGACTTAGGGGAGAAGAAAAGCAATCTTATCTTAAGGGGGAGAGAATCACATCAAAGCTTTGCCGTGTCTTACATTGGATTCATTCTCAATTGGCATCATTCTTTTGATTTTGCTCTTTCCATCAAACCCCTTGTTCTGAGAGAACTCAAAGGGAGAGAAATCTTCACAGTTGATATCTTATGGAAAGCAAAATCTCTCAGAGTTCATTGAAAATCTTTTAGTTTCGGAGACATGTTTGCTGATTCAAGCCTGTGCTCAATATGAGACACACTTTATACATGTCATCCCTGGCTTGGTACTCTTGATGTTCTTGCAGTTGGTTGAAGGAATACTCTTGTGTTATCTAACCTTGTTTTCCCAAGTTTATCTCTTCAGGTACAATGCCAAGGAACCTCAAGGTAAGTATATGCACGTTGCAGAATGTGCATGATGGTAACTTGCTTGTGAATACTTGTTTGCAAGAAATCACCATGCACATATGCATTATCACTCACTTCTTTTCATCTGCTCTGATGCATATAGCCAAGCTGCATGTAGCACATCTTGCTTATCTCTCTTGTGTGCTTGTGGTAGTCCAAAACCATAATTTATGAAAATCTTGCACACTTGTAGGGGGAGCCTGTATACTACATGCTTGTCAAAGCTTTCGTGATAATTCTGTCTTTCTTTCAATAAGCTTTGATGTCTTGTTTAGTGTGATTTTAGTGTGTTGCCATCAATTACCAAAAAGGGGGAGATTGAAAGCACATTTGCTCCCTGGGTGGTTTTGGTAATTAATGACAACATACTTTGTGGTTGGACTAATGCTTTTATCAAGTATGTTTCAGGAAATTCAATCACATTGGTATGGCAAAAGGACTGAAGAAGTGGACCCCTCAAAATACTAAGGCAAGCATTGGCAAAAGCTCAAGACTCCGTTTTTTGGTTTAGTGATCCAAGATCACATTGAGTCCATAGGAAAAGCCAATACTATTAAAAGGGGATGAGGTTGTGTTGATGATCTGGTTGCTCAAGTGCTTCGTGATATATCTCCTTCAACTATCAGCAACTTTCACTAGAAAACACACTCATAAGTAATCTCGGACCAACCGATTTTCCAAACTCAGTCACACCGAGATGAACCACCTCAGCCATAAGCCAAACCCTAGAAAAATCGGTCATTCCGAGTTTGAGATCGGTTTCACCGAAACATGGACCGCCAAGCTTCTGTAACCTTCTGTCCTCAAATCGGAATAACCGAGATGGCATTTTCGGTCTCACCGAAATTGGCAAGCTCCTGTCTTTGCTCAAATCGGTCTAACCGAGATTGCATTTTCGGTCTCACCGAAACTCGCAAGTTCCTGTCTTGGCTCAAATCGGTCTAATCGAGATGGTATTTTCGGTCCCACCGAAAACCCCAACGTTCACTATATTTGAACTTTCGGTCTGACCGAGTTGTCAACTTCGGTCTCACCGAGATTGCTCAATCATGTGTGTAACGGTTGGATTTTGTGTGGAGGCTATATATACCCCTCCACCCCCTCTTCATTCGTGAAGAGAGCCATCAGAAAGAACTACCACTCCTACCTTACACTTTCTGAGAAGAGAACTACCTACCCTTGTGTTGAGATCAAGTTGCTCCATTCCTACCATATGAAACTTGATTTCTAACCTTCCCAAGTTGCTTTCCACTCAATCCTTTCTTCCACCAAAGCCAAATCAGTGAGGAGAGTTGAGTGTTGGGGAGATTATCATTTGAAGCACAAGAGCAAGGAGTTCATCATCATCTACAACATCTATTACCTTTTGGAGGGTGGTGCCTCCTAGATTGGTTAGGTGTCGCTTGGGAGCCTCCGTCATCGAGATGTGGAGTTGAACCAAGAAGTTTGTAAGGGCAAGGAGATCGCCTACTTCATGAAGATCTACCCCGAGTAAGGCTAGCCCTCCGTGGGCGTAGGCCATGATGGAATAGACAAGGTTGCTTCTTCATGGACCCTTCGTGGGTGGAGCCCTCCGTGGACTCGCGCAGCCGTTACCCTCCGTGGGTTGAAGTCTCCATCAACGTGGATGTACGATAGCACCACCTATCGGAACCACGGGAAAAATCATTGCGTCTCCAAATTGCGTTTGATCTTCTCCACTTCTCTTTACTACTTGTGCAATTTACTTTCCGCTGCCCATACTCTAGAATTGCATGTGTAGTGTGCTACTTGACTTGTGTGTTATGCAAAATCTGCCAAAATCTGTCCTTGATAAAAGACAAAATTTTTATCTTGTCGAGTAGTCTAATCACCCCCCCTCTAGACACTCTCACCTTCTTCGATCCCTCAATTGGTATCAGAGCTTTGGTCTCCATTGCTTTGGTTTACACACCATTGGAGGAAGATGGACGTGTCTACGTTTGGGAGTGTTAGCCATAGAGTGCCTATTCTTAATGGAGAGTCATATAACTCATGGAGGTCTGAAATGCTTAGTATCTTTAAGATGTACAATTTGTGCAAATATGTTGAGACCCCCTATGTGCCTCCTTTTGATCCCTTGCACCCTACCATGGATGAAGAGCTTGATTTGCTTCGTAACCTTAGGACTGTAAATCTTATCATTAGAGGGTTACCCGATGACTTGCTTAAGCTTGTTACAAACTTTGAGTGCGCCTATGCTATGTGGAAGTTCTTGGAAGAACTTTATCCGGACTACTCTTTGAGAAGTCTTGATGAAATTCTACACAAGACTATTGAATTTGATAAGATGCGCCCCAATGATCCCAACTTTGATAAATGCTTCTTTGAGCTTCGTGATCTTATGAAAAAGAAGGGTGATCCCGGTCTTATCAATGTTTTAATTAGAAATGCTCTTGCATTACATTCCCAAGATTATTGTCACATTGACAAAACTAATGCAAGTGGTTATCAAATTGACCTAGGTGTTGATGATGAACAATCTATGGGTCAATATGATGATAAGCATGAGCATGATGATGATTACTCCGACTCGGACACCGAGCTAGACAAGATCATGAAGAGTCTCAATCTTATGGCAAATCTGAGAGACTACATGTCCGGCGGAAAAGAGTGGATTCTTGATAGTGGATGCACCGACCACATGACCGGAGACAAAGACATGTTTGGAGAGCTTGCAAAGAACGATGGTCCACGCAAGTATGTGACTTTTGGAGACAACTCCAAGGGTAAGGTACTTGGCCTTGGTAAGGTGGCCATATCTCATGATAGCTCTATTCAAAATGTCATGCTTGTAGAATCTCTTGGATACAATTTACTTTCCGTGTCTAGATTAGCTGACTTTGGATTCAATGTGTTGTTCACCAAAGTAGATTGCCAAGTCTTTCGTCGTGACAATCAAAACATGGCATTTATCGGTATCCGTAGAGGTGATCTATATATTGTTGATTTCACTAAGAAAGCCCAACCTAGAGCTTGTTTCATTGCTAAATCCTCTAAAGGTTGGTTATGGCATAGAAGGCTTGGACATGTTGGTATGCGTAATCTAGACAAGTTGATCAAAGGTGATCATATTCTTGGCGTTAAAGATGTTTTCTTTGACAAAGATAGACTTTGTAGTGCTTGTCAAGCAGGAAAACAAGTAGGTGGAAGTCATCCCGTGAAAAACATCATGACCACAAGGAGACCGCTTGAGCTTCTTCATATGGACCTCTTCGGTCCCAATGCTTACAAAAGCCTTGGTGGTAACTCCTTTGGTCTAGTTATAGTTGATGATTATTCCAGATTTACGTGGGTATTTTTCCTTGATGACAAATCGCAGGTTCAGAGAATCTTCAAAACCTTTGCCAAAAAGGCCCAAAATCAATTTGAAGTGAAGATCAAGAAAGTTCGGAGTGACAATGGAACGGAGTTCAAGAATGCCAATGTAGACTCTTTTCTCGATGAGGAAGGGATTCTACATGAGTTCTCGGCTACATACTGAAAGTGCAACTAATCCCCTGGTGGTTTTGGTAATTAATAACAACATATATATCATTGAACTAATATTTACTTGAGAATCATTTCAGAGAAGTTCGATGATATGGGTATGGAAATGTCTGAAGAAGTGGACCCCTCAAAATGCTAAGACAAGCATTGGCAAAAGCTCAAGACTCTATTTTTGGTTTAGTGATCAAAGATCACATTGAGTCCATAGGAAAAGCCAATACTATTAAAAGGGGATGAGGTTGTGTTAATGATCTGGTTGCTCAAGTGCTTAGTGATCTAGCTCCCTCAACTATCAGCACTCTTCACTACTTAACACACTCATAAGTAATCTCGGACAAACCGATTCTGCAAACTCAGTCCCACCGAGATGAACCACCTCAGTTATTCTTCCAAACCCTAATTTCTCGGTCCATCCGATTTTGAGTTTCGGTCTCACCGAAAATGGACTGCCAACCTTCTGTAACCAATTGACATCACTTCGGAATATCCGAGTTGTTATTTTTGGTCCCACCGAGATGGCAAGCTCCAACCTTTGACTCACTTCGGACACACCGAGATGGTATTTTCGGTCCCACCGAAAATCCCAACGTTCACTATATTTGAACTTTCGGTCTGACCGAGTTTTCACTTCGGTCTCACCGAGATTGGTCAAATGTGTGTGTAACGGTTGGATTTTGTGTGGAGGCTATATATACCCCTCCACCCCCTCTTCATTCGTGGAGAGAGCCATCAGAAAGTCTACCACTCCTACCATACACTTTCTGAGAAGTGAACCACCTACCCTTGTGTTGAGATCAAGCCATTCCATTCCTACCATATGAAACTTGATTTCTAGCCTTCCCAAGTTGCTTTCCACTCAAACCTTTCTTCCACCACAGCCATATCAGTGAGGAGAGTTGAGTGTTGGGGAGATTATCATTTGAAGCACAAGAGCAAGGAGTTCATCATCATCAACACCATCTATTACCTTTTGGAGGGTGGTGCCTCCTAGATTGGTTAGGTGTCGCTTGGGAGCCTCCGTTTTTGAGATGTGGAGTTGAACCAAGAAGTTTGTAAGGGCAAGGAGATCGCCTACTTCGTGAAGATCTACCCCGAGTAAGGCTAGTCCTCCGTGGGCGTAGGCCATGATGGAATAGACAAGGTTGCTTCTTCGTGGACCCTTCGTGGGTGGAGCCCTCCGTGGACTCGCGCAGCCGTTACCCTCCGTGGGTTGAAGTCTCCATCAACGTGGATGTACGATAGCACCACCTATCGGAACCACGGGAAAAATCATTGCGTCTCCAAATTGCGTTTGATCTTCTCCACTTCTCTTTACTACTTGTGCAATTTACTTTCCGCTGCCCATACTCTAGAATTGCATGTGTAGTGTGCTACTTGACTTGTGTGTTATGCAAAAACTGTCAAAATCTGTCCTTGATAAAAGACAGAATTTTTATCTTGTCGAGTAGTCTAATCACCCCCCCTCTAGACACTCTCACCTTCTTCGATCCCTCACTAGTTCTACTAGGAAAGGGGGAATCCTACTCCTGGTGGGAGTAGGACTCACCTAGGGCACGCCATAGAGAGGGCCGGCCCTCCCCTCCTCCACTCCTTTATATACGGGGGTAGAGGCACCCCATAGACACACAAGTTGATCAGTTGATCTCTCCCAACCGTGTGCGGTGCCCCTCTCCACAGAAACATACCTCGGTCATATCGTTGCAGTGCTTAGGCGAAGCCCTGCACCGGTAGCTTCATCATCTCCGTCACCACGCCGTCATGCTGACAAAACTCTCCCGCGAGGTTCTACTGGATCAAGAGCTCGTGGGACGTCATCAAGCTGAACATGTGCTGAACGCGGAGGCTCCGTACGTTGGTGCTTGATCGGTTGGATCGCGAAGAAGTTCGACTACATCAACCGCGTCACTAGACGCTTCCGCTCCCGGTCTACGAGGGTACGTAGACACACTCTTCCCTTCGTTGCTATGCATCTGGTAGATAGATCTTGTGTGATCGTAGGAATTTTTTTGAAATACTATGTTCCCCAACACTTTAACGTTGGAAGTTGTATTCGGTTCTCCCGACAACTTTCGAAGCGAAGAACTAATCTTCGACATAGCTCCATTCTGAAGTGGCTATCATGCTCTACTCGGAAGAACGACCTTCGCCCGCTTTAATGCAGTCCCGCATTATGCATATCTAAAGCTTAAAATGCCATGGAGGAGGACGCAGCGGCCTTAGCAGCCGAAGTCCAATGCGGCCTATTCAAGCCGGATAATCTATCAATAGTGGACATAACTAAACGAGTCCGGCACACGCCTTAGTTCGGCAGCTCAGATGAACCTGAGCAAGATTGACAGCTACGCCCCCGTTGACTGCTCCATAAGGTAATAGCATATGTACCTTGAGTACATAATTATGCCTTAAAAATTCCTTGGACGATGGCCGGGGGCACCTGCATATAGTCCATAGTTCGGCTAGACCCTATTCGGACTCTAAACTTATCCTTTTAGGCACGTTAAACGAACCAGACTTGCTATGGCCACACTGGATTGATTTTTCTTTTCCAGGTTTATTTTCTTTTCTTTTTCTTTCAGATGGCCATCGTACTCCCACCTTCAAGGACACATTACAGAGGAGGAAATGACGTAGACGTGCAACAGGGACCCGCACTAAGGTTTCTTTTTTAGATTAAGACCCTGTGTAAACCTTTTTTCTCTTTCCTATTATATACCTTCTTGGCATGTAAAATGTCCAGAAAGGTTTTCGGCATTGTTTGGAAGTTTGTGGCTCGCCGTACTATAGAGGGATATTAATAGAGCAGCTTTATTTGCATTATATTCGGAGTTTTATTCACTCACCATAAAATGTTCTCTTCCCGCATCAGATTGCCATATGTGCCTTGTCAATAAGGGTTTATTACCCGGGGATGTATTCAGCCCTGGTATATGTCGAAAAGACCAAACACCTATAGGGAGTGTTCGGCGTTCTGGACGTTTGCCTTATATGCATCAGTTCTGAATCATGTCTTGGGTCAATAGTTGGGTTGCCCGGTGATGGCTTCTCGCCCCTCGTTGGTTACCCCAAGTGGAAGGTTGAGATGTAGCGTAGCGGCAAATTTCCCTTGGCAAAGATACCAAGGATCGAATCCCGTGAGACTCCGAGGGTCGACAAGTAGGTGTCAATGGCGCCAGAAACTTAGCGGTTGACGGGACCTGCACGCAGATACAGATAACTTTGCTCCCAACGAGTACAGAGAGGTTGTCAATCCCTCCGGCCTTGTTGTTTACAAAGGATCAAATACAAGAGATAATAATGATAGCTATGACAGCAACTAGGAAATAAAAACAGGAAGTAAATAGAAGGTGTGATCAGCGGTGGTAATATGGACCGGGGTCCCATGATGTTCACTAGTGATGTCTCTCTCACAAAAGACGATAAAACAACAAAGCGAGGTAAACAAATTACAGCTGGGCAATTGACAGGATTATGTGCGCAAACCAATGCTAACTATGCTGCAAAGAATGGTAGAGGCTCAAAAGCATGGGCGGTACGCCAAGGCAAGTAGACCGAAATCCATCTGCATCTACTACTAATCATCCACCTTGAGATATCTATCCAGAACATCTCGCTGGTATTAAGTTGCAAATCCCACCCAAAGTGTAAACTCAAAGCAACAGACAACTGCATTAAAAGAACTTTGCGTAAAGTAAACAATCCTTGCACCCGCAAGTACAAGCACCGTTGTTTTCTCCCTTGTGGCAACAGCACATCCCCTAGACTCATGTTTCTGTCACTCAAGCTAGTCATCAGGGGGCATGAACCCACAATCAAGCATAACGCTCCCTCTTGGAGTTACTACCTACTACTTGGCCAAAGCAATAAACAACAACGGAGAACATGCAAGAATTACTCAAGAACAAAGATATAAAAGAGGTGAATCAAATATATTACTCAAACACAATCTGAACATAGTCTCATAATCCATCAGACCCCAGCAAACTCAGCAAAGCAACAGCAGAAAGATTACATATGTGCCTCGATCATGTAGGGCAGCTCACGAGGTCTAAACCATGAAGAGCAAAGAGGGGAGGAGAACATCACATAGCTACTGATCATGGACCCATGGTCCAAGGTGGACTACTCACGACTCATCTGGGAAGTGTCCATGGTGGTGGAGAAGCTCCCTGTGGTGGTTCTCCCCTCCGGGAGGGTGCCGGGAAGAGTTCTCCTGATGCTCCCGATCTTGGAAGCGCTGCGGCGGTGGAACAGAGGCGAGATCACGAAAAAGGGTTCTGTCCTCGAGGGTTTCGGGACGAGAGGGATATATAGGCGAAGGGGGGCAGCCAGAGGCGGAGCAGGGGCCCCAGGCGCCCCCCTGGCGCGGCCATAGGTGGGGCGGCGCCAGGTGGCCGCCTGGGCCTCCCCTGGCTCCCCTCTGGCCCATCTTTGGTTCTTCGCGAAGCTTCCTGTACGCTGATTTTTCCTATATTTTTCCTGGAATTTTTGGAGCACTTTTAATATGGGGGAAACCTGAAATAGAAAAACAGCAGAAAACAGGAACTGGCACTGTGGTGCACTGAGTTAATAGGTTAGTCAAAATATGATCAAAAGTGTATGGAAGTGCATCAATATCATAGCAATATCACACAAAAGAAGCATGGAGCAAGCAGAAATTATAGATACGTTTTGGACGTATCAACATCCCCAAGCTTAATTCCTGCTCGTCCTTGAGTAGGTAAATGATAACAAGCATAATTTCTGTGGTGACATGCTATCAACCATATAAGAACTTTTAAGTAAAGCAATCAAGGCATGTAATTCAATTCAAGTCATAACAAGCAAGAGTCTATATTAGCATTGTAATCAGCAACATAAGAACATAAAGGTGCAAGAGCTCTCGCTGTCCGTGACTCGAATGTCTCCAAATGGTGTTTGCGTGCAAGAAAGGGGATATGGATATACGAGAGAGTAAAACATAGTTTTTGGATTGTTGAGAACTTAATCTACTAAAGTTTCACACTTGGTCTTCTTTGGAATCTTATATTGACTCATCCCCAGACCACTAGCCAGGTACAAGTCAAAATGATCCACTCCCTTTCGATATTTTGAGCACTCATGCAATGGATGAGCGTAAGCAAGAAAGTTGACACTTAGGATGGAAAAGAGAGAAAAATGATGAAGGGAGAAGACAAAAAAGGTGTGAAAGGCTCACATCAATGAGGACAATCATAGGCGAGAGAAAGCCAAATGATAGATATGATGTGAGGAGTAGGGATTGCCATGCAACGGATGCACATATGAGCTAAGGTAAGCTCTCCAATGGAACTAGTGGGGGTGCATCCAACTTGCTCGCTCAAGAAGACCTAGAGCTCTTTTGAGGAGGCTCATCATTGGAATATACAAGCCAAGTTCTATAGTGTGAAGGTCCCCACATAGCTATATGCATGAATGATAATCTCTATGGAGTACAAGGTATGAGATGAAGTACGAGTGTGGATCTCTCAAAAGGAATAGTAGTGTGCCCCCTTCTCTCTTTTTATTTTTTTTCTCTTTTTTATTTTTATTATTTTTGTGTGGCCTCAATGGCTCTTTCTATTTAACTCTCATTTGTCCTCTTTGGGATCTTTTGATTTTGTCCTCTTTGGGATCTTTTCCTCACTTTAGGGGTAACACTCTATATATTACAAGAAGTATAGAAGATCTTTCACACTTTACGAAAGTACTCAACATAAAGAAAATGAAACTATCATGATGTATGCAAATGTATGCCTCTGCCAGTGTAGCAGGATATGCAATGATACTAGCGCGTCATGTAGCAATGATTAGGGCAAGGCCCAACTAGCATGCGGCTCATCGATCAAGCAAAAAGCATGTATGACATGAAGATCAAGTCATGAGAAGATGGATGTTGCATGGTAATGTATCTCGGAAAGGCTATGGAAATGCCTTGATAGGTAGGTATGGTGGCTGTTTTGAGGAAGGATATAATGAGGCTTATGATGACAGAGCGTATCGTGCCAAGGATTTGGATGCACCGGCGAAGTATGCGCCAACTCTCGAGGTGAGAAAGGGCAATGCACGGTACCGAAGAGGCTAGAAAATATGGCTAGGTGGAAGTGTCAACTTTCGAATACTCACATTAGTCCGAAGAACTCATGCACTTATTATCGGTAACTCTCAATCTAATTAGGAGGTTCACAAAGAGACAAGTACCCCGAGGAGGAGTGTATGGGGGTTTGGTTATCCTTGCGCATCCTCGACTCATGGTACGTGAGTGTACTCTAATATTCGATCCCTCCAAAGATTAGTGATCCATCTAGTAGCTAAAGTTCTCAACTATTTTGTAGGTTTTCGAAAATAAACACGGATTGCCCAAAATACGACATCTATCACTAATAGGCTAAAGCTCTTGACACCAAAAGTTCAGACATTACTCATGGCAATACCTCAAAACTATTGCAAGTTACTACTAAAATTAAATAGTAACCTCAATTACCTACTTTAAGTTAATACACACAACTCAGTGCAACAGGCAAACTCTCTTAACAAGATAAACATGAAAACTTAAGAGAGTTCAGCAACCAACTAAACAAAAGCTCTTTAAAAAGAAAATCATGAAAACTAAGAGCTAAACATGACAGCAGCTATGGAAAGACAAAGAACACACACAGCAAAGATAAGCATGAAAATCCTATGTTGTGTTCTAGGTTGAAGTGGAGCGTGTTTCTCTCCCACACAAAGAAAGCTGGGTTCTAACTTGTTATGAACAGCAAGCAAAGCTAAAGAAAACTAAAAAAAAGAAACTAAGAGCAAGACGCTCCAAGCATAGCACATAACGCATGAAGTGGAAAATATAGTGGAACGAAAGACGAACTGATAATTGTTGATGGAGAAGGGAATGCATGGGGGCATCCCCAAGCTTAGACGCTTGAGTCTTCTTGTATATTTCTTGGGGGTGCACGGGGGCATCCCCAAGCTTGAGCGTTTGACCCTCCTGAATCTTCTTTTATCATCTTCCCTTGCACACTTGAAAACTCCCTTCATACATAACTCATCAAAATCTGATTAGCGAGGTTAGTACCCCCAATAAAATAAATTTTCCCTACTGGAAATAAAGATAATCTTGAAGAGCTACTCTTTCTCAAGATTGCCAAAAGGTTTTTGCAAAGAAAAAGCAAGCTCAAGGTTTGCAAAACGAAGAAAAGGCAAAACAGGACAGAATCTGTGAAAAACAGACCAGCAGGTAGTAAATAATTTTTTCGGGGTACTTCAACTCAAATCAAAAAACTCAGAACAAACGCTCGAAAGCCAATTGTATAGAGCACGCTGTCAAAACAATTCAGATAAAAAAGATGATCTGGTGATTTTATTCGAATTTTTCTGTCCAAGGACAGAATCTGTTTTCTGGACAGCACGTCACAACTTTTGAACTTTCTTACAATCGGAGGCTAAACTTGGCACAAAGCTGAAAAGAAAAGATACAATGATGATGCTACTGTAGTAACAAACATCAAGACACAACAAAAGCAAAATAAAACCTAATTCGTTGTGGGCTGCCTCCCAAAAGCGCTTTCTTTTATGCCTTTAAGCTAGGCATGATGCAAAAAGGAGGAATCAAAAGTCATCATAATAATCGGAGTTATAAATTGCTTCAAATGGTTCCTCAACAAGTTCATCCTTGTTCCTTCTAGGAAAGGGGTACGTACCTTTTGCCTTCCCGCGTAGGCGGATTTGTCCCTTACCTATATCGATGAAGCCTTTTACGGCTCGGAGGAAGTCCCTTCCAAGCACTATATTTCCTTGGTTTGGCTTCATGATGAAGAAATCAACCATTGCAATCCCTTTAAGGAATGTAACTGGTACGTCTTTTATTCTTCCCTGGATCTCAGAAATATCTCCATTAGCATGTTCATGATAGGATGATAATTTGTCCATGTTAAATTTTAAAGAATCATGAACAATTTTTGGCATAGTAGAAACCATAGATCCAATATCACAATAAGCAAGGAAGTCTTGATTAGAGATGCTAATCCTAACAAAAGGCTCCCAATCATTGTCTATTTCCAAAATATCTCTCTTATTGGGTTTGGGTTTCTCTACCTTCATCAAGTCTAGAGCATCCATTCTCTTCTCAATAGTAGCAAGTCTATCTATGACAGTATCAAAACTATGATCATAAACAAAGTAACTAGATAGACCATGTATAATTTCAAGAGCTCCAGCTTCATCACACTATAGGAAATCTCCTTCAGCTATAATATCAAGAGAGTGTTTACACCATTTAAAAAGACCATGGTAATAATTTCTAAGCACATTTTTATAGGTATCCAAGGAATAATTCTCCTATGTGCATTAGAAATTTTGTCCCATGCCTTCTTCATATTTTCTCCATCCCTTTGATGGAAATCTAGAACTTCTGATTCCCTCAAAGCACCAAGTCCTAACATGCTTGACTAAACATAAAGGACTACTAACAGAAAAACAAATATTTTTTTTGTGATTTTTGATAAAGGACACTAAAGCAAAAACTGAAAGGTAAACTAACAAGACTAAAAAGCAAAGATAAAAGATAGCGTGCAACTCCCTATCTTGAAGAGTGGAGTCCCTTTGCAACGGCGCCAGAAACTTGCTTGATGGCTTCTCGCCCCTCGTTGGTTACCCCAAGTGGAAGGTTCAGATGTAGCGTAGTGGCAAATTTCCCTTGGCAAAGATACCAAGGATCGAATCCCGTGAGACTCCGAGGGTCGACAAGTAGGTGTCAACGGCGCCAGAAACTTAGCGGTTGACGGGACCTGCACGCAGATACAGATAACTTTGCTCCCAACGAGTACAGAGAGGTTGTCAATCCCTCCGGCCTTGTTGTTTACAAAGGATCAAACACAAGAGATAATAATGATAGCTATGACTGCAACTAGGAAATAAAAATAGGAAGTAAATAGAAGGTGTGATCAGCGGTGGTAATATAGACCAGGGTCCCATGATGTTCACTAGTGATGTCTCTCTCCCAAAAGACGATAAAATAGCAAAGCGAGGTAAACAAATTACAGCTGGGAAATTGACATGATTATGTGCGCAAACCAATGCTAACTATGCTGCAAAGAAAGGTAGAGGCTCAAAAGCATGGGTGGTACGCCAAGGCAAGTAGACCGAAATCCATCTGCATCTACTACTAATCATCCACCTTGAGATATCTATCCAGAACATCTCGCTGGTATTAAGTTGCGAATCCCACCCAAAGTGTAAACTCAAAGCAACAGACAACTGCATTAAAAGAACTTTGCGTAAAGTAAACAATCCTTGCACCCGCAAGTACAAGCACCATTGTTTTCTCCCTTGTGGCAACAGCACATCCCCTAGACTCATGTTTCTGTCACTCAAGCTAGTCATCAGGGGGCATGAACCCACAATCAAGCATAACGCTCTCTCTTGGAGTTACTACCTACTACTTGGCCAAAGCAATAAACAGCAACAGAGAACATGCAATAATTAATCAAGAACAAAGATATAAAAGAGGTGAATCAAATATATTACTCAAACACAATCTGAACATAGTCTCATAATCCATCATATCCTAGCAAACTTAGCAAAGCAACAGCAGAAAGATTACATATGTGCCTCGATCATGTAGGGCAGCTCACGAGGTCTAAACCATGAAGAGCAAAGAGGGGAGGAGAACATCACATAGCTACTGATCATGGACCCATGGTCCAAGGTGGTCTACTCACGACTCATCCGGGAAGCGTCCATGGTGGTGGAGAAGCTCCCGGTGGTGGTTCTCCCCTCCGGCAGGGTGCCGAGAAGAGTTCTCCTGATGCTCCCGATCTTGGAAGCGCTGCGGCGGCGGAACAGAGGCGAGATCGCGAAAAAGGGTTCTGTCCTCGAGGGTTTCGGGACGAGAGGGATATATAGGCGAAGGGGGTAGCCAGAGGCGGAGCAGGGGCCCCAGGCGCCCCCCTGGCGCGGCCAGGGATTGGGCCGCGCCAGGTGGCCGCCTGGGCCTCCCCTGGCTCCTCTCTGGCCCATCTTTGGTTCTTCGCGAAGCTTCCTGTACGCTGATTTTTCCTATATTTTTCCTGGAATTTTTGGAGCACTTTTAATATGGGAGAAACCTGAAATAGAAAAACAGCAGAAAACAGGAACTGGCACTGTGGTGCACCGATTTAATAGGTTAGTCCAGATATGATCAAAAGTGTATGGAAGTGAATCAATATCATAGGAATATCACACAAAAGAAGCATGGAGCAAGCAGAAATTATAGATACGTTTTGGACGTATCAACCGGCTCCTGTGCTTACCCCTACGTTCCCGATTGTTCGACTAGGGTGTAAAGGGAGAACTACTGCGATTGTACTTCTGGCTAGTCCGGTCAAGTACCTCAGTAGAGAAAGCCGAAAAATAACTGTCATGATAGGAGAGAACCTGGTCTGCAATCCGGTGACTTAGTTTTATACTGCGATCGATAGAGATCTACCCCGTGTTATACGAAGGGCTAGTTTTTCGCCCAGCCAGGTGCAATTGGATGCCTTAAGTAAGGAATATTATATCCGCACTAGGGGCTAGTACCTAGCCGCATATGTCAAACTCCTACGACTAAGTGAAAGCACTAACGCCGCATAGTCTGATTACCATGTTCGCTCCGCATACACCTCCTATACGGACCAAGACGTTGGATAAAGAGTGTACATGCATATGACCGAACACCCCAGTACTATGTACATGGGGGCTGAAGTCGATGACTGGAAACTTTCAGATTTAGATAAACAGTCAAACAGGAGGCAAAAGATGCTGATATTATAAAAGTGCAAAAGTCATATACATCGGATTCATAAGCATAGTCTTTACATCCGGATACAATTAGTCGAAGATAAGATCCTTCGAACACTGGCCTTCTACAAGGCGGGCACCCTCGATGACATCCTCGAAGTACTTCTCTGGATTGCGGTGCTCCTTGCCAGCGGGTGGACCAGCAGTGGCGATATGCCCCGCATTCATCTTCTCCCAGTGCAATTTGACACGAGCGAAGGCCATCCGAGCACCTTCTATGCAGGCCGAACGCGTCAATGCATCGACCAGCAGACTCGCCTCGATGAGCCGCTTCACCAATCCCAAGTAGCTACCTGGGATTGGCTAAGCGGGCCATAGCCGGACTATTAAGTCCTTCATGGCCGAACCTACCATGTTGTGTAGCTCGACTAGCTGCTTCATCTGGTCGCTGAGGGGCACTAGATGTTTTGGCGCATAGAACTGCGACATAACAACTTCTCCGTATTGTTCCTCTCCTGGGTTCTGAAGTATTGGGCGGCATATGTGCTGCTCCTCGGAAGATCGGCAAACACGTCTGGAGAACTCCATAATCGTGTCAGCCCAATGTACTACTGCCCTCCGAAGATGCTTTGTAAGAGAAATGTCTTACCAGATACTATCTATCGTGCCTGCTTGATTTCTTGACGGGTGCTTCATGACTCGCCTCGTGCATCCTAGGCAGTCTTCACTGCCGCAGCAAGCTCGGATGCCTATTCCGAAGCCTTCTTCTCCAATGCCTCACATTTGAGAATAGCATTGTCGAGATCGACCTTGACTTCGGATACCCGAGCCCGGTGCTTCTCGCACTCAGCCTTTTCGGCCTCTAAATCGGCAGCCGCTTTGACAGTGGCCACCTTGTTCACCTCGGCCTCCTTCTTGGCCTTGGCAACCTCGCCCTTGAGGGCCTCGAGCTTAGTGGCGCCAACTGTGTAACACAGAGTATCACATCAGAGTTTATAAACATGCTCAGTTAATTAAGTCTTATTGACATTTTAAAAAGCCACATACCTTGTGTTTCGTCTAAACGCTGATTGACGCGGTCGAGGTCCGCGTTGGCCAATAGGAGCTTCCGATTTAGTTCAGCAACATGTGCGTCTCGCGCAGTTGCTGTAACTAATGAAACCTGCACAACAGTTCAGCTCCGTAAGTATGCTATACTATGGATACTTCGTCCGATTCTTTTTCAGAATCACACAAAGCATGAGGGGCTACTGGTTATGTATGTGCATTAAAAATAATAAACTTCATAAAAAGCATTACATTGCTCACCTCAAAGCCCGTTGATACGTCCAAAACGTATTTATAATTTCTGCTTGCTCCATGCTTCTTTTGTGTGATATTGCTATGATATTTATGCACTTCCATTCACTTTTGATCATATTTGGACTAACCTATTAACTCAGTGCACCCCAGTGCCAGTTTCTGTTTTCTGCTGTTTTTGTATTTCAGGTTTTCCCATTACTTAAATTGCCAGAAAAATTCCGGGAAAAATATATAACAAATCAGCGCTCCAGAAGCTTCCACGCGCCAGAAGTGGGGCCAGAGGGGAGCCAGGGGCAGCCCAGGCGGCCAGCCCACGCGGCCCCACCCCTGGCCGCGCC
>LR738714.1:513878980-513947286 GCA_902687465.1 Secale cereale | reverse complement strand
AAACGTATCTATAATTTCTGCTAGCTCCATGCCACTTTGGGGTGATATTGCTATGATATTTATACACTTCCATACACTTTTGATCATATTTGGACTAACCTACTAATCCAGTGCACCCCGGTGCCAGTTTCTGTTTTCAGCTGTTTTTGTATTTCAGGTTTTCACATTACGAGAACTGTCAGGAAAAATCCAGAAAAATTATATAAAAAATCAGCATTCTGGAAACTTCTTTGCGCCCGAAGTACAGCCGGGGGGGGGGGCACGAGGGCTCCAGGCGCCCTGGCGGCGCGCCCCCCCTGGGCCGCGCCGGGGGGGCGCCTGGGCCCCCCGATCCCCGTCTGGTGCCCCCCTTTGGCATATATTTAGAGCTTCCTTCTAAACCCTCAGGACGGGAACTCCTTTTCGCGATCTCATCTCTGTTCTGCCGCCGCTGCCGCTTCCAAGATCGGGAGCACCAGGAGAACTCTTCCCGGCACCCTGCCGGAGGGGAGGATCATCATCGGGAGCCTCTCCACCACCATGGACGCCTCCCGGATGAGTTGTGAGTAGTCTTCCTTGGACCATGAGTCCATGACCAGTAGCTATGTGATGTTCTCCTCCCGTTCTTGTGCTTCACTAATTAGTCCTCGTGAGCTGCCCTACATGATGGAGGCACATATGTAATCCTTATGCTGTTGCTATGTTGAGTTTGCTGGGATCCGATGGATTATGAGATTATGTTCAGATTGATCTTGAGTAATATATTTGATCTACCTCTTTTATATTTATGTTCATAAGTAATTCTTGCATGTTCTCCGTTGTTATTTATTGCTTTGGCCAAGTAGTAGGTAGTGACTCCAAGAGGGAACGTTATGCTCGATTGTGGGTTCATGCCCCTCGATGACTAGCTTGAGTGACAGAAACATGAGTCTAGGGGATGTGATGTTGCCACAAGGGGGAAAACAACGGTGCTTGTGCCCGCGGGTGCAAGGATTGTTTACTTTACGCAAAGTTATTTTAATGCAGTTGTCTGTTGCATTGAGTTTACACTATGGGTAGGACTCGCAACTTAATACCAGCGAGATGTTCTGGATAGATATCTCAAGGTGGATGATTAGTAGTAGATATTGATGGATTTCGGTCTACTTACTTTGGCGTATCGCCCATGCTTTGAACCTCAGCCTTTCTTGCAATGTAGTCAGCATTGGTTTGCGTTCGTGGTCCTGTCAATTGCCCAGCTGTAATTCATTTACCTCACATAGCTGTTTTATCGTCTTTTGGGAGAGAGACATCACTAGTGAACATCATGAGACTCCGGTCCATATTACCATCATTGATCACATCCGCTATTTAGTTTTCTCTTTTACTTACTATTGCAAACATTATCTATCACTACTATCATTTGCGTTTAACCCTTTGTGAACTACAAGGCCGGAGGGATTGACAACCTCTCTGTACTCGTTGGGAGCAAAGTTATTTGTATCTATGTGCAGGTCCACGTTGACTGCTAATATCTGGCGCCGTAGCAGTTGACACCTACTTGTTGAACCTAGGAGTCTCTGGGGATTCGATCCTTGGCATCTTTGCTAAGGGAAAAAACTTCCACAACACTGCATCTTACACCTTCCACTTGGGGTAACCAACGAGGGGTTCGAGGCCCATCAAGGAGTATTTTCTGGCGCCGTTGCCGGGGACTCCACTCTTCAGGATAGGGGAGTTGCACGCTATCTTTTACCTTTGCTTTTTAGTCTTGTTAGTTTACCTTTCTGTTTTTGCTTTAGTACCCTTTATCAAAAATCACAAAAATAGTTATCTTGCTTGCTTGCTACTATGGGTTCCACCGAGAACACCAAGTTGTGTGACTTCACTAGTCACAACAACGATGACTTTATCAGCACACCTATCACTACACCTGCCACTTCAGCACCTTCGTATGAAATTAAACCTGCTTTACTGAACTTAGTTATGAGAGAACAATTCTCCGGTGCTGGAGATGATGCTACTTTACACTTAAACAACTTTGTTGAACTTTGTGATATGCAAAAGTACCAAGAAATAGATGGTAATATTGTTAAGCTTAAGCTTTTTCCTTTCTCCTTGAGAGGAGGAGCTAAAATTTGGTTTCAGTCTTTGCCTAGAAATAGCATAGATTCTTGGGACAAGTGCAAAGATGCTTTTATTGGAAATACTATCCACCTGCTAAAATTATCCAACTAAGAAGTAACATAATGAATTTTAAACAATTGGATAATGAACATGTTGCCCAAGCTTGGGAACGTATGAAATCTCTTATCAAGAACTGCCCTACTCATGGTTTGACTACTTGGATGGTTATCCAAACTTTTTATGCAGGTTTGAACTTTACCTCGCGGAACTTGTTAGATTCGGCCACGGGAGGAACTTTTATGTCAACTACACTTGGTGCTACCACGAAGCTTCTCGATGAGATGATGACCAACTATTCCCAATGGCACACCGAACGCGCTCCAACAGGTAGGAAGGTAAACTCCGTCGAGGAGATTTCCTCCTTAAATGAAAAAGCTGATTTGATCATGTCTCTACTTTCGAAGCAATCTTCTGTTGATCCTCGTTATGATCCTTTAGATTATGTGATTGCTGATGCTTATAGGAGTAACTTTGGTAGTAATCCTAGACCGTTCCCCTCTAATTCCTATGGGAACAACAATGCTTATCCTGGCACCAAGAACTCCATCCAAAAACATAGAGATTTGCCTGGCCTTAGAAACTGCTAGAAATAGAGAAGGCCACTAAGAATTACATGCACACCCAATATGAACAAAACAAAACCTTCTCGAGGCAATTAAATGAGCATACTGCTATCTTGCAAGACATTAGTAGACGATTAGAGAACATAAATATTGAGATTTCTAACCTCCAGACTAGACTCACTATCACTGAGACCCAAGTTTCCAATATGTCCCACACACAAGCCACTTTGATAAACCAAATGGCAGCTAAACCCGAAGTGGTTGCATCCCTAAGGGAGGAAGAAGATAGAATTAAGAGCCTTCCTACCCATCACACTGTTGCTACTATCCAAGTTGTTGAGGATGTTCAAACTCTTAGCACCCAATGTACTCCTGGTCCCATTGGACCTATTAATGGTGATGCTATGACTATAGAACCTACCAAACAAGTGAACCTAAAGGACACCGCTACCACTTTACTTGATGCTCGTGACCTTGATTTTGATAATTGCACTCTTACCGAAGTTATTGATTTCCTTCACAAGATGTCTAGAGATCCCAGCACTAGCACGCTTAACCTTGCCTTCACAGAGCATATCACTAATGCTCTCATCAAAGCTAGGGAGGAGAAACTTAGAGTAGAAGCCTCCATACCTAGAAAGCTAGAAGATGGTTGGGATCCTATTATAAAATTAATTTGAATGACTTCTCTTGCTATGCATTATGTGATGTTGGAGCTAGTACCTCTGTTATGCCCAAAAGAATATATCATATGCTTAAATTGAAACCTTATGATTCTTGTTCTTTTGGTGTTCGTCTCGTTGATTCTTCCATAAAGAAACCTTTGGGGAGGAACGACGATGTTCTTATCGTTGTCAATGATAATTATGTTCCCGTTGATTTCATTATTATGGATATTGAATGTGATCCTTCATGTCCAATTATTTTGGGACGTCCCTTTTTACGCACCGTTGGTGCTATCATTGACATGAAAGAGGGTAATATAAAATTTCAGTTTCCTCTCAAGAAAGGGATGGAACACTTCCCTCGAAAGAAGATCAAGTTACCTTTTGAGTCCGTTGTACGGGCTAGCTATTCTTTTACCCTCGATAAAACTTGATCTATGCATTATGCCTAGCTTAAAGGCATAAAAGAAAGCGCTTTTGGGAGGCAGCCCAATGAATAAATTTTTTGCTTTTTTTGTGTCTTGATGTTGTTTACTGCTGTAGCATCATCATTGTATCTTTGCTTTTCATATTTGTGCCAAGTATAGCCTCTGATTGCTAGAAAGTTCAAAAGTTGTGAGGTGCTGTCCAGGAAACAGATTCTGTCCTTGGATAGAAAAATTCGTATAAAATCAGAGGATCATCTTTTTGGTCTGAATTTTTTCGACAGCGTTATCTATATAATTGTCTTTCATGCGTCTGTTCTGAGTTTTTTGATTTGAGTTGCAGAAGTATCCCGAACAAATCAATTACTACCTGCTGTTCTGTTTTTCACAGATTCGGTCCTGTTTTGCCTTTCCTTCATTTTGCAAACCAAGAGCTTGCTTTTTCTTTGCAAAAACCTTTTGGCAATCTTGAGAAACAGTAGAACTTCAAGAATATCCTTATTTCCAGCAAGGTGCAATTATTTTATTAAGGGTACTAACCTCGCTAATCAGATTATGATGAGTTATGTATGAAGGGAGTTTTCAAGTGTGCGAGGGAAGATGATAAAAAGATTCAGGAGTGTCAAGCGCTCAAGCTTGGGGATGCCCCCATGCACCCCCAAGAAATATTCAAGGAGACTCAAGCGTCTAAGCTTGGGGATGCCCCCGTGCATCCCCTTCTCCATCAACATTATCAGTTCGTCTTTCGTTCCGCTATATTTTTATCACTTCATGTGTTATGTGCTATGCTTGGAGCGTCTTGCTTTTAGTTTTCTTTTTAGTTTTTCATAACGAGTCGGAACTCAGCATTCTTTATGTGGGAGAGAAACACGCTCCACTTCTACCTAGAACATAACATAGAATTTTCATGTCTATCTCTGCTGTGTGTGTTCTTTGTCTTTTAATAGCTACTATCGTGCTCTGCTCTTAGTATTCATGCTTATCCTTTCAAAGATCTTTTGTTTAGTTGGTTGCTTGAACTCTCTTTAATTATCATGCTCACCTTATTAAGAGAGTTTGCTTCCGTTGCATTGGTTAATATGTCTATGATAAAGATGCTACTTGCATGATGGTGCTTAGTAGTTCATGTTTTCTTATGGTTAGTCTCAAATAGCTGGGGGGTTCCCAATGTGTTATTGGAGTACCAACATGATTTGTTTGCCTATGATGTGGTATGGTTTGGTAATATCTTCCTTCGAGAATTTATTTTGATTGACTTGGCGTATGCTCACGCATATTTAAGACTGTAAAGAAAGTCTGTCAAGCCTTGATGATCTTTTATTTCTGAGTAGCGATATAACTTCCATGCCTGATTCAATATTGCTTTGTCGCTCTGCATGATTATGACCGTCATTGCTCTCTTAGTTGGTCGCTCCCAGTCTTTTGCTAACCTCCACCTGTACTAAGCGAACTAACTTTGCAATACATAGCTCATGGGAAAGTAGCTTAAAAACTATTGTGGTAAAGAATATGTTGCTTATGTATCTTATTTCTTATAAGTTGCTTGCTGAGCGGTAACCATGTTTCTGGGGACGCCATCAACTATTACACTATTGTTGAATATCATGTGAGTTGCTATGCATGTTCGTCTTGTCTGAAGTAAGGGTGATTTGCCGTGGGTTGAACGAGTATGCATATTGTTAGAGAAGAACATTGGGCCGCCAACCAAAGCCATGTATCGTGGTGGAAGTTTTAGCTTGGACATTAATCCTCAATCTCTTATGAGAATATGCTTATGCATTAAAGAGGAGTCCATCATCTATTTTCTATGTTGTCCCGGTATGGATGTCCTCAAGTTGAGATCTATCAAAAACGAGAAATCAAATGCGATTTATCTCCTTGGACCTTTGTACAGGTGGCATAGAGGTACCCCTTTGTGACACTTGGTTGAAACATATGTAATGCAATGATAACCCATGGAAATCCGAGCTAATTAGGACAAGGTGCGAGCACTATTGGTATTCGATGCATGAGGCTTGCAACTTATAGGATGTCTTATGCATGACACATATGAAGTACTACTACCGTTGACAAAATTGCTTCTATGTTTTCAAAATAAAAAGCTCTAGCACATCAGGCACCAACTACTGAGAGCATGATTGTCATTCTGAGTGTAATGTGCATTGTCCCAAAGTAGCATTGTCTTTTGCATGATTGTGATATCGTTTATTTTGAAATCATTGTATCTAGTCATCACTTAAACCTTGAAGGTGCCCCTACATTTATGTTTTGCTTCACTAAAGGGGGCAAGCTAGGTATCACTTTATCATATTTGCACATCATGTTCATTGCAAATCTTTTTGATGTTTCAGTTTCATGTTGTAAAACTTTCAGTCATTTGTGATTTTCTCATGAGGCAACTCAATTACTATAGAATCATTGTCTGAGTAAGCTTTTGTCATATGACTATGAATAAGTCCTATATGGTTTATAGCATGTCACCACAGAAATTATTCTTGTTATCATTTACCTACTTAAGGACGAGCAGGAATTAAGCTTGGGGATGTTGATACGTCCAAAACGTATCTATAATTTCTGCTTGCTCCATGCCACTTTTGGGTGATATTGCTATGATATTTATACACTTTTGATCATATTTGGACTAACCTACTAATCCAGTGCACCCCGATGCCAGTTTCTGTTTTCGGTTGTTTTTATATTTCAGGTTTTCACATTACGAGAACTGTCAGGAAAAATCCAGAAAATTTATATAAAAAATCAGCGTTCCGGAAACTTCCTTGCACCCGAAGTACAGCCGGGGGGGGGGGGCACCAGGGCTCCAGGCGCCCTGGCGGCGCGCCCCCCCTGTGCCGCGCCGGGGGGGCGCCTGGGCCCCCCGAGCCCCGTCTGGTGCCCCCTTTGGCATATATTTAGAGCGTCCTTGGAAACCCTCGGGACGGGAACTCCTTTTCGCGATCTCATCTCTGTTCCGCCACCGCCGCCGCTTCCAAGATCGGGAGCACCAGGAGAACTCTTCCCGGCACCCTGCCGGAGGGGAGGATCATCATCGGGAGCCTCTCCACCACCATGGACGCCTCCCGGATGAGTTGTGAGTAGTCTCCCTTGGACCATGAGTCCATGACCAGTAGCTATGTGATGTTCTCCTCCCGTTCTTGTGCTTCACTAATTAGTCCTCGTGAGCTGCCCTACATGATCGAGGCACATATGTAATCCTTATGCTGTTGCTATGTTGAGTTTGCTGGGATCCGATGGATTATGAGATTATGTTCAGATTGATCTTGAGTAATATATCTGATCTACCTCTTTTATATTTATGTTCATAAGTAATTCTTGCATGTTCTCTGTTGTTATTTATTGCTTTGGCCAAGTAGTAGGTAGTGACTCCAAGAGGGAACGTTATGCTCGATTGTGGGTTCATGCCCCTCGATGACTAGCTTGAGTGACAGAAACATGAGTCTAGGGGATGTGTTATTGCCACAAGGGGGAAAACAACGGTGCTTGTGCCTGCGGGTGCAAGGATTGTTTACTTTACGCAAAGTTCTTTTAATGCAGTTGTCTGTTGCATTGAGTTTACACTATGGGTGGGACTCGCAACTTAATACCAGCGAGATGTTCTGGATAGATATCTCAAGGTGGATGATTAGTAGTAGATATTGATGGATTTCGGTCTACTTACTTTGGCGTACCGCCCATGCTTTGAACCTCAACCTTTCTTGCAATGTAGTCAGCATTGGTTTGCGTTCGTGGTCCTGTCAATTGCCCAGCTGTAATTCGTTTACCTCACATAGCTGTTTTATCGTCTTTTGGGAGAGAGACATCACTAGTGAACATCATGAGACTCCGGTCCATATTACCATCATTGATCACATCCGCTATTTACTTTTCGCTTTTACTTACTATTTCAAACATTATCTATCACTACTATCATTTGCGTTTAACCCTTTGTGAACTACAAGGCCGGAGGGATCGACAACCTCTCTGTACTCGTTGGGAGCAAAGTTATTTGTATCTGTGTGCAGGTCCACATTGACTGCTAATATCTGGCGCCGTAGCAGTTGACACCTACTTGTTGAACCTAGGAGTCTCTGGGGATTCGATCCTTGGCATCTTTGCTAAGGGAAAAAACTTCCACAACACTACATCTTACACCTTCCACTTGGGGTAACCAACGAGGGGTTCGAGGCCCATTAATCGCCACCAAGTTTCGGGGGACCAGAATTCCTGTGCCGGCACCCTGCCGGGACGGGGAAGTGCCCTCGGATTCATCTCCATCGACGTTGCTTCCTCCCTCCATGATGCGGGAGTAGTTCCTCCTCGGGGCTGAGGTTTCTACCAGTAGCTATGTGGTCAATTCTCTCTCCCATGATGTGATCTTTGTTGTGATCATAGGCTATGTTAATCTAGGGTGATCCCATGATATTTCCCCTTCCTCTATGTATTGGATTGATGTAGTCACTTGTCTTTATCTAGTATAATCCCCGAGACCAAGGTGACAGCGGTCTATTGGACATGGATTAGAAGAATATTTTCATTAGCGATTTCCTCTTTTGTGTGTTGATTGAAGATTGAGAGTCTCTTGGTGCTTGTCTTTGACTATCCTTGAGATATGTTGTGGTGATTGTGGTACTCTCTTTGGATGGCCGCGGTGACATTGGGAAATCCATAGATTGAGAACTACGAACTTAGAGGTGTGCTTTTGTAGCCCTACATAATTCTCGTCCTCTCTTGACCACAAAGGAATGACCTCCGAGTGTGTCTCCATTATGGGAAATATCATGTGATTCGATTATGTTAATGTTGTTGGGAGTTTCCACTAGTGAAAGTATGAAGCCTAGGCCTTGTTTCCACCATTGCAATACAATTTGTACTCACGTTTACCACTTATTTGCTTGCTGCACTTTTTATTACAGATTTATATTACTTTGCTTTGCCACTCCTATCATCCATATTTTACCATCTCTTTGCCGAACTAGTGCACCTATACATCTAACAAGTGTATTAGGTGTGTTGGGGACACAAGAGACTTCTTGTATCTTGATTGCAGGGTTGCTTGAAAGGGGTACGTTCAACCTCCACTTCCCTGAGTTCGATAAACCTTGGGTTACTCACTTAAGGGAAATTTGCTGCTGTCCTACAAACCTCTGCTCTTGGAGGCCCAACACTGTCTATAGGAATAGAAGCGTGTAGTAGACATCACCTGTTAACAGGCTGTTGAAAGCTTCATTCAGTCCGCCCTTGACGGACTGAATCTTCTTCATCACCGCACCCATCATGGTGTGATGCTCCTCCATGATGGAAGCACTTTACAGTGCCCCCATCATAGAGTCCGGTGCCTCCGGATTGACCCCGGCGCCACTGTATCCTCCTCCGCTTGAGGAGTCGGGTCTTCGGACCCCGGAGCCGCACTAGGTTCCGGGATAGTATTCAGTGGGGCCCCAGTTTACCTGGGCCCCACGTCTTCGGTCTCCATGTGGACGGTCTCCCCATGGTCAGCAGCCGCCGAGGTATTATCCCCTGCCGCCTTGTCGCCTGCCCCGCCCTCATCTCCTAGGGTAGAGGACACCCACTGGGAAGACACTTCGGTGTCCCCGCCAATCACGGGCGATGGATCCTGAACTGGCGGGTCACTCTCCGTCTCTCCAGGCGCTAGAGAGTTCCCCTTTGATAAGGAGGCGTCAGGGTGTCCTCCGGCAGGGCTGTAGGTCATCAGGGGAATGCTAAGTAAGCATAAAAAATACTAAATAAGCAAAAGTGCAGCACTTGAGTCTGGATTGACTTACAATTCAGGCAGGGGTTTGACACTGGGCTTCACCACGAAGCTATGTTCGGATGAGTCCGAACTAGCTACGAGGTTCATCTTCCTCTTGGGTGCGGTCATGCCTGCATCAGCAGGGGCTGCCCTCTTCTTCCCCCTACCTTGCGCAGGGGGCTCTCCTTCTTCTTCCTCTTCCTCCTCATCATCTTCCTCCACCTCGTCAGAGGAGAGGATGTGGAGGTCCTCGGGCTTCTTGTCCGTGGGACGGGGGCTATCTCCGCCCCCCTTTCCCTTCGTCTTCTTGAGCTTCTTGGCCGGCGCCTTGTACAGCGCCGGGACCAGCATCACCGTTAGTAGAGGCAATGCTAGGTCTTCGGGCAAAGGCGCCGGACACTTGATCCGGGTCGCCTTCTTCGTCCAACCCTGTATATCACGTAAAAATTCCAATTCCTATTATCATTAAATAAGGAAAAGGGTAAGTGTTCAGCAAGGATTTATATTACCCCTGGGGTAGAGACCATAGTGCTATAGCCCGCATCCTCTGTCTCTTCAGGCCATTCCTTCTGGCTCTTGAAGAGATGCTTCCAGATCTCCTTGTGCGTACAGCCGAAGAGACGCTTCAGCGGCTTGTCTCCTGCCGGATCGAACTCCCATAGGGAGGAGTCCCGACTTTGGCAAGGGAGAACAAGCCGGGTCAGCATCACCTAGACCACGGAGGAGAGCAGGTGCCCCTTGGAGATCATGCTGGACACGTGGCTCACAAGAGTCGTCACTTCAGTATGCGACCCCCAGTCTAGACCCTTTTTGGTCCAGGAGGTCAGCCTCTCTGGGGGTCCGGATCTGAAAGGAGGCTCCGCCGCCCATTTGGCGTTGCGGGGTTCGGTGATGTAGCATCACTCCTGCTGCCAGACTTTATTCGTTTCCACGAATGAGCCCTTGGGCCAAGTTGCATTTGGGAGCTTGCTAATCATAGCGCCCCCGCACTCCGCGTGTTCCCCGTCCACCACCTTCGGCTTCACGTTGAAGGTCTTAAGCCATAGGCCGAAGTGTGGGGGATGCAGAGAAAGGCTTCACATACCACTATAAAAGTGGATATGTGAAGGATTGAGTTTGGGGCTAGATCATGGAAATCTAGCCCGTAGAAGAACAAAAGGCCCCGAACAAAGGGGTGGAGTGGAAACCCTAGCCCCCCTAACAAAGTGAGAGGTAAACACTACCCTCTCACCCACCTCTGGGACGGGATCACCTGGCCCTTGGTAGGGACTTGGTGTGCGATGTTGCCGGCGAGATATCCCGTGCTCCGTCGATCCTCCACGGTCTTTTCAATGATCGTGGAAGCCTCCCACTTGCCTCTGGCGCCAGATCCAGCCATAGCTGGGAAGGAGAGTGGAGGTTGAGGAATGAGGAGTGGAGCGCGCAGGAGATGAGAATACAGGGGCTAGGGAGATTGGAGAGCTCGAGCTTGAGGAAGGCATGGGGCTGATGAAAGGGATTGGTGTCCTTTTATAACGCTGCGAATACACAAGGTCCCCCCACTTTAGCCATAAAACTCGCCAGTTCCCAAAGCAGTCGTGCGTAATGCGCAGCGTGGGTGCTCACGTCATATTGATAAGGATCCCACTAAATGCGGGCACGATCTCTATTCTAATGGGACGTGTCAATGAGGGTTTACCTCGAAACGCGAAACTAGGACCAAATAAAACGGTTCGATATGTTAGTGGGTTGGACACGATGCCTCACCCAAGAGTTGTCAGTAGAGACACACTATTCATTTTCTTTTAAGAGCCTTGCCTTCGAGGCTAAGGGTTATAATAACCTTGCAGAGCCGAACACAATACACCTATCTTTCAGAAGATCTATTCGGAAGAAGGAACCCGCCTTGCAATGCCGAAGACAATACGGAAGTCGAACCCATCATCATCGAAGATAGGTTCAGGGGCTACTGAGGGAGTCTTGGATCGAGGGGTCCTCATGTGGCCGGATAAATCTTGGTGGGCCGGACTGGTGGGCCGTGAAGATCATAGTCGAAGATCATCTCTCGTATCCGAATAGGACTCATGTATTCATGTAATGGCAAGTTTTAGGTTCGGGTGTAGGATTTCCTTCCTCTGCAAGATGACATGTACAAACCCTCGGCCTCTCCGGTGTGTTTATAAACCGGAGGGTTTAGTCCGTAGAGGCTAGAACCGAGAATCAAAATATCCTCATAGGCTAGACTTAGGGTTTAGCCATTACAATATCGGGGTAGATCAAGTCTTGTATTCATATTCATCCATACTAATATAGCAGGAAGTAGGGTATTACCTCGATCGAGAGGGCATGAACCTGGGTAAACATTGTGTCCCCAGTCTCCTGTTACCATCGATCCTCAGACGCATAGTTCGGGACCCCCTACCCAAGATCTGCCGGTTTTGACACCAACTGTTCCTTACTGAAAAAGGGTTTCCCCTCGCTTTATATTATAAAGCCAACATCATCACAACATCCGGACAGACCCATACAATGCACACCAGCACCGCACACAACACACACACCCAAGACATGATACAAAGGTGTTGAGCACCATCCCCCAATGCCATCGCCTACCAAGGTAACAAAAGATGACGAAGGATAACCGCTTGGAGAGGACGGAGACCTCCACGAAGAGACGAGGAGGGGGGAGATGGTCATGAAAAAGCAGGGACTCCAAGATAGTGCTTCCGAGATGGGGACTCCAAGACAGTGCCTCCATGTGTGGTTCCTTTGTAAGATGTTTAATGCTCTTCCTTACTTTTGAACTGTTACGTACGACGATTTATTTCTTCAATGAAGATCTCACTAGTTTAAGGACTTTGTCATCATGGCCAAGGTGAGTTCACCGGTTTCAGATTCCGATCAACACATGTGGCTCAAGTGACTTAGAAAGTCTCAAGGAGGATTTTCTTAGTGGAGTTCTCATGGCGGCGTAGATGGTTTCTTGTTGTAGTGATGTCCTCCTTGATGTGTGTAGTTCCCGTCAACGACAACTCCTCGGTGTTACGTGTTGTTGTTTTCCCGCCTTGCATAGTTTGTTATGTAAAAATGCGGGTTCTTATCTGAATAAAGTGGTTTGTGTTCAAAACAAAAATCCTAACAGCCAAAACATTCAAATTGTGAGGATTGCAGCAATTTGCTGGGCTATTTAAAAATTACACAACTGAACTTAATTTGAGAAAAAGCATATTCGATTCCCCCGCTAAAATACTTTGCTATGCATACTCGTTTATGCAATATTGGTCAGGTCTTCAAAATGGCGAAAAACAGGTTATCCTGGAGCAAGCGCGGAAGTGTTACGATAGAAAATTCTACATAAGCTTTCGTTGATGTACTTAGTTTAGTTTGTTGGAAATAGCAACTTGATATTATTAGGAGGCTAAAGCCATCATATATACATGTACAAGGGGAGGCCGGAAACCAGAATGCAAAAGGCCAAAAGCCATAATAAATATAATTCTAACACCCCCCCTCAAACTCATGGTGAATCCACAATAGTGGGTTTAGAGAGGTAAAATCTATGTTGCACTCTAGTCTGGGCCTTCGTGAAGAAGTACGCCAGCTGTAACTCGGAAGGACATACTGAAGAGAATAACATGTTCCTGCACACCAGCACGCACATAGAAAGCATCAACACCAGTAAGCTCATGCTTCACGGGGTCCCGTGCAATACTGATAGCACATTTATTGCCTGATAAGAGTGTACTAGGTGTAGTAACAAAAACACCAAAATCCTCGAGTAACAAGTGCAACCAAGTCACCTCTGTCGTGAGAAGAGTGATAGCTTGCAACTCAGCCTCTGCACTTGAACGAGAAACTGCAGTATATTTCTTCGTATTCCAGGCAACGAGAGAACCACCAAGAAAGACAGAGTAAACAAAAAGTGAATGACGATCTAAAGTACCACTAGCCCAGGTAGTATCTGAATAGGCGTGGAGTTGTAACGAGCTGGAATGAGGAAAGAAGAGACGGCGAGAGATCGTGCCACCAGATGATGATAGCAAGTCAGATAAGACAAGGGATCACCATCAGAAGCACGAAGATGAACATTAAGCTCCATAGGAGTCTCAACTGTGTGTTCCTCACTAAGAGCCACATGAGCAAGAAGATCCTGGATATACTTTTCTTGGGAAATAAAAAAGGCATCAAAGGTGGAGGAAATCTCAATCCCAAGAAAGTAACGAAGAGGACCAAGATCAGACATAAGAAACTGCTCACTAAGATGGGCCTTGACAAAGGCAATGTACTCAAGATCATCGCTAGTGATGATTATGTCATCAACATACAAAGGAAGAAGAGTGTGACCATGAGCAGAAAGATGAAAAAACAGTGTTGGATCATGAGCACTGGGGGGAAAATAGCTGCAGTGACCACAAAGACAAAACGCTCCAACCAAGCATGGGGGGCTTGCTTAAGTCCATAGAGAGAGTGACGAAAACCACAAACTATGCCATTAGGATTGGATACCCAGGTGGTGTGCAAATAAACGTCCTCATGCAACTCACCATTAAGAAAAGAATTCTTACATCAAGTTGAGACATGAACCAGTGGCAAATAGAAGTCACTACGAGAAGTGTGTGAACAGTGGCCATATGGGCCACATATAATCACGACCATGCTCCTGCTGAAACCCACGAGCGGCAAGATGAGCTTTATAACACTCAAGTGAACCATCAGAGGGGGTCTTAATATTATAGACCCACTTAGAAGTGACGAACACGGGGAGGAAGAGAAACCAAATCCCACGCGCCGGTGCGCTCAATGGAAGCAATCTCCTCTCCATCGCAAACTGTCATTCGGGATGAACAACAACATCTCGATAGGAAGTCAGCTCAAGAACGGTTGAAAGACCATAGCAAGAATGGGAATATCGTTCAGGGGCGGACGAGGCCGAGAACGAAGACCATAAGTCGGCTGAGAGGAGGATGAGGACACACCAAAAGTAGAGGGCACATTAGTAGACTCATCCACAACATGTGAACAATGAGTATAATGGAGAGGAAAGGAGGGAAGAGGTGGAATCACTGGAGGTGGAGACTGGGCATGTATCAGTGATGAATGCGGAGATGGGGAATGTATCAGTGATGAAGGTGTAGAAGGGGAAGGTATCAGTGATGAAGGTGGAGAGTCATGTGATGAGGGAGAAGAAGAAATTGTGGGAGGGGACAACGTCGGATCTGCAACGGCGGGACGAGGAATGGGAACAGTCGGCACAGAGGGAGGTGCATCTGGAAACGTAAGAAAAGAGATGTCCTTCGTGGAGAAATCCGAGGAGGATGGACATGGCTGGAAGGGACGAGACTCATCAAAGGTCACATCCTGAGAAATACGCATCCGACGACCGACAAGATACCAACACCGATAGCCCTTATGATCATCACTGTATCCAAGAAAAACACACTCAACAGGCTGAGCGACCAGTTTGTTTGTTCACGAGAGGCAAGTAAAACATAGCAAACACAACCAAACAAACAAAGCACCGAATAATTAGGAGAACGACCAGAAAGACACTCAAGAGGAATACCACCCTATATATAGAGCAGCAGATGGCTGAATGTTGATGAGATGGGTGGAAGTGGTAACAGCCTCAGCCCAGAACTGGGGTGGAAGAGAGGCGACAATCATCATCGCACGCACTATCTCAAGAAGGTGATGATGGTTGTGCTCAGCTTCACCATTCTGAGCACGAGCTCCAGGACAAGAGAACTGAGGAAGAGCACCCTACTGAGCAAGGAATCCTCATAGCGCATGGGAGATATACTCACGAGCTGAATCAGCGCGAAAAACACGAATAGGAGTGGAAAACTGGGTATGAACCATGGCAGCAAATGTTTTGCATATAGATAGTACGAGAATACATAAAATAGATCCAAGTGTACCGAGAAAAATCGTCTATGAAGATAATATAGTAGCGATGACCCCCCCCCCCTTCGGAGCGAAGGGAGCCGGCCCCAAACATCAATGTGAACTAGATCAAAAGGGCGCTTAGAGACTGACTCACTGTGAGGATAGGGTAGTTGAATCTGCTTACCAAGCCTACAACCCAGACAATCCAACAAAATGTTACCAGAGACAGACCCCAGAACACCGCTATGAACCAAGGATGAGAGCCGAGAACCACATAAATGGCCAAGACGATGATGCCACTGCCAAAGATAGTTGGTAGATGCATCAATAGGGGATGCAATACTGATGGCGGTGGAAGCGGAGGGAAGACAAAGCCAGTCAATATCTCAAAGACCATCAAAGCATCGAGGGCGAGCACCAAGCGGAACGCCCGTGCGACGATCCTAAACAGAACACGAATAAAAATCCAGAATAACCCTACAACCAGAGTCAACAATTTGACCACCAGATATGAGTTGCATGGTAAGTCGAGGAACATGCGCGACAGAGGGACCATGAATTGAAGAAGTGCTAAGAGTGCCTCGACTTTCTACAGTGAAGGGAGTGACATCAGCAATAAGAACACGAACATGAGACTCGACAGGTCGAACATAGTTAAGCGCGGAAGTGTTATAGTAGAAAAATCTACATAGGATACCTTGTTACAACCTCAACCTAAAGACCTCGTAGAGAACCACGTTGGCACAACATGTTGATGGTACCAGTGAGGTGCCTAACCAGAAACTAAGGCCAGAATTTGTAAGGGCAGAAGATGATGATGACAGCGATGGACGCGTTAAAACAATGAAGAAAGGTTAGAAGATACAGAGCATTACATATGTTTCCTTCTCGAGCATGTGGTAGTTGTTGTTTTGATTTTCACATCTTCTTGTTGGGCATATCCTTTCGGCTATAGGCTGATCTATCGTGGAGCTTCATTTAGCCTAGTAGTGTTAATCATTATGCTTTAACTGTTAGTTTTGCAACATGTTTGGAATATGTATGCTTTGGTTTTTTCGTGTCTTTGCGTTGGAACTCAGATGCTTGCACATGGATGCTTTTCTCGCTTCTGCTCCGTCATTATTGATAGGGAACCCAATTGAAAGATTGCGGATGTCGACTAGGGGGGGTGAATGGGCGCTTTAAAACAATTACGGTTTAGGCTTGAACAAATGCGGAATAAAACTAGCGGTTGAATTGTCAAGCATGAAACCTACAAAACCTAGGCTCACCTATGTGCACCAACAACTTAGCTAAGCAAGATAAACCATTGAGTGATAGCAAGATATATAACATGAAACACTATGGCTATCACAAAGTAAAGTGCATAAGTAAACGGCTTGGGTAAGAGATAATTGAGGCACGTAGAGACGACAATGTATCTCGAAGTTCACACCCTTGCGGATGCTAATCTCCATTTCGAGTGGTGTGGAGGCACAATTCTCCCCAAGAAGTCACTAGGGCCACCATAATATCCTCACGCCCTCGCACAATGCAAGATGTCGCGATTCCACTAAGGGACCCTTCAGGGCGGTCACCGAACCCGTACAAATGGAAACCCTTGGGGGCGGTCACCGAACCCGTACACTTTGGAAACCCTTGAGGGCGGTCACCGGAACCCGTACAAATTGCTCGGGGCAATCTCCACAACCTAATTGGAGACCCCGACACTTGCGCGGAGCTTTACACCACAATGATTGAGCTCCGAGGCACCACCAACCGTCGAGGGTGCCCAAGCACCCAAGAGGAACAAGCTCTAGGGTACCAAGCACCCAAGAGTAAAAAACTTCTCAAACTTATCTTCCACTTATCACCATGGAGAACTCAAACCTATGCACCAAATGCAATGCCAAAGGCACACTAAGTGCCCAAGTCCCTCACTCTCAAATCCCACCAAAGCAACGAAAGCTATGGAGGAATATAAGAGGAAGAACAAGAAGAGAACACCAAGAACTCCAAGATCTAGATCCAAGGGATTCCCCTCACATAGTGGAGAAAGTGATTGGTGGAAATGTGGATATCGATATGTGATACGTCTCCAATGTATCTACAATTTTTGATTGTTCCATGCTATTATATTATCAACTTTGGATGTTTTATATGCATTCATATGCTATTTTATATTATTTTTGGGACTAGCTTATTAACCTAGAGCCCAACGCCTGTTTTCTATATTTTTTCTTGTTTTTGAGCTTCACAAAAAAGGAATAACAAACGGAGTCCAAACAGAATAATACTTTCGCGGTGATTTTTCTTGGACCAGAAGACATCCACAGGACTTGGATTCCAAGTCAGAGAAGCCCCGAGGAGACGACAAGCCAGGGGGCGTGCCCTAGGGGGCGCCCCCTGGGATTATGGGACCCTCGGACATCTCCTGCACCACCTCTTTACCCTATATATTCTCAAATATTCCAGAAACCCTAGAGGGAGCAACGAAAACACTTTTCCACCACCGTAGGTCTATGACCTCGTGAGATCCCATCTGGAGGCCTTTTCCAGTACTCTATCGCAGGGGGCGTGCTTCTGCATCAACCTTACCACCCCTCCGATGATGCGTGAGTAGTTCACCACAGACATACGGGTCCATAGCTAGTAGCTAGATGGCTTCTTCTCTCTCTTTGATCTTCAATACAATGTTCTCCTCGATGTTCTTGCAGATCTACTTGATGTAATCTTCTTTTGCGGTGTGTTTGTCAAGATCCGGTGAATTGTGGATTTATGATCAGATTATCTATCAATATTATTTGAATCTTATCTAAATTCTTATATGCATGATTTGATATCTTTGTATTTCTCTTCGAATTATTGATTTGGTTTGGCCAACTAGATTGGTAGTTCTTGCAATGGGAGAGGTGCTTAGTTTTGGGTTCAGTCTTGTGGTGTCCTCACCTAGTGACAGAAGGGGTAGCGAGTCACGTATTACATTGTTGCCATCAAGGATAAAAAGATGGGGTTTATATCATATTGCTTGAGTTTATATTTGTACATCATGTCATCTTGCTTAAAGCGTTACTCTATTCTTATGAACTTAATACTCTAGATGCATGCTGGATAGCGGTCGATGTGCGGAGTAATAGTAGTAGATGCAGGCAGGAGTCGGTCTACTTGTCACAGACGTGATGCCTATATTCATGATCTTTGCCTTAGATATCGTCATAAGTTTGCACTTTTCTATCAATTCCTCGACAGTAATTTGTTTACCCACCGTATGCTTTATTCAAGAGAGAAGCCTCTAGTGAAACCTATGGCCCCCGAGTCTAATTTCATTCTTATATTTTCAGATCTATAAAATCAAAAACCTAAAAATATCTTGCTGCAATTATGTTTTGTTTACTTTATTTAGCCTTTTTACTTTAGTTTTAAATATATCTCTATCAGATCTCACTCTTGTTCGTGACGTTGAAGGAATTGAAAACCAATTTTCCGCGGTGTGTGCAAGTGTTTGTTAGTTTGTGCACGTGCATATATTGGAGACTTGATTGTACCTCCTACTGGATTGATACCTTGGTTCTCAATTGAGGGAAATACTTATCGCTACTCTGCTACATCACCCTTTCCTCTTCAAGGGAAAAATCAACACAAGCTCAAGAACTAGCAATATGAAAATCAATTGCATGCACATCTCATCAAATTTGAGACTTGGTGGAGTTTCCTCTATATATTGGGTCAAAGAAAGAAAGCATGCCAACGAAAATAGATAAGGTAAATATGCATGCTCAAGACTTTCAAGAGCCGATACCAATTGAAAAATAAATACCAAGTGACAATAGGATACCACATGGAGAAAACATCACTTGGAAGAAATCAAATAAAATATACATCAAGGAATGAGAAATCCATTGATACACGCAAAATGAAAGATGATGGTTCCACGCAAACCAAGATCTCTACAAAGTTTCATGATGGTACCATGTACCAAAAAGAAACGTCTTGCCTTACACCAACGCACACTTGATAAGGATCACAAGGTGAGTGTTCTAAATAAAATAGGATAGCTCCCCAAGCATTGTGCATTATAGAGAATTCACACTTGAATACAAAACGCACAAGATGGGATCACCACTTTCACTATATCTAGGAAAACACTAGACAATATCAGGAAATTAACAAGATCCACAAGTGGTATGAAAGACAATGGGATTTGACACAATCCTTGGCAAGAGATAAGGCAAATAAAAACAAAACCAACGTAAAGATGATAAAAAAATCCACCACATTAGTGAGTACCAATTGTGAAAAGACAAGAAGTATTTTTGGAAATAATTCCCGATGGTAGATAGCAAAGATATACAACATCATCTTCACACCAAACACATAAGTAAATTTGTAACTTGTAGAGCTAACATGCCACTGATGGGCCTCGAACCCCTCGTTGGTTACCCCAAGTGGAAGGTGTAAGATGCAGTAAGTAGAAGTGTTTTCCCCTAGCAAGGATGCCAAGGATCGATTCCTCAGAGACTCCTAGGTTCAACAAGTAGGTGTCAATTGCTACGGCGCCAGATTAGTAGCAATCAACGTGGACCTGCACACAGATACAAATAACTTTGCTCCCAACGAGTACAGAGAGGTTGTCAATCTCTCCGGCCTTGTAGTTCACAAAGGGTTAAAAGCAATGATAGTAGTGATAGATAGTTTTTGCAATAGTAAGTAAATAGCGAAAAGTAAATAGTGGATGTGATCAATGATGGTAATATGGACCGGAGTCTCATGATGTTCACTAGTGATGTCTCTCTCCCAAAAGACGATAAAACAGCTATGCGAGGTAACAAATTACAGATGGGCAATTGACAGGACCACGAACGCAAACCAATGCTGACTACATTGCAAGAAAGGTTGAGGTTCAAAGCATGGGCGGTACGCCAAAGTAAGTAGACCGAAATCCATCAATATCTACTACTTATCATCCACCTTGAGATATCTATCCAGAACATCTCGCTGGTATTAAGTTGCGAGTCCCACCCATAGTGTAAGCTCAATGCAACAGACAACTGCATTAAAAGAACTTTGCGTAAAGTAAACAATCCTTGCACCCACGGGCACAAGCACCGTTGTTTTCCCCCTTGTGGCAACAGCACATCCCCTAGACTCATGTTTCTGTCACTCAAGCTAGTCATCGAGGGGCATGAACCCACAATCGAGCATAACGTTCCCTCTTGGAGTCACTACCTATTACTCGGCCAAAGCAATAAATAACAACGGAGAACATGCAAGAATTACTTATGAACTAAAATATAAAAGAGGTGAATCAAATATATTACTCAAGATCAATCTGAACATAATCTCATAATCCATCGGATCCCAGCAAACTCAACATAGCAACAGCATAGGGATTACATAGGTGCCTCGATCATGTAGGGCAACTCACGAGGACTAATTAGTGAAGCACAAGAACGGGAGGAGAACATCACATAGCTACTGGTCATGGACTCATGGTCCAAGGGAGACTACTCACGAGTCATCCGGGAGGCGTCCATGGTGGTGGAGAAGCTCCCGGTGGTGATCCTCCCCTCCGGCAGGGTGCCGGGAAGAGTTCTCCTGGTGCTCCCGATCTTGGAAGCGGCGGCGGCGGCGGAACAGAGATGGGATCGCGAAAAGAAGTCCTGTTCTGAGGGTTTCGGAGGTCCCTCTAAATATAGTCCAAAGGGGGGCACCGGACGGGCTTCGGGGGGCCCAGGCGCCCCCCCGGCGCGGCCCAGGGGGGGGCGCCCACAGGGCGCCTGGAGCCCCTGTGCCCCCCCCAGGTTGCCCTTCGGACGCAGTGTTGTTTCCGTATCGCTGATTTTTTATATAATTTTTCTGGATTTTTCTGGGCAGTTCTCGAAACGTGAAAACCTGAAATACAAAAACAGCCGGAAATAGAAACTGGCACTGGGGTGCACTGGATTAGTAAGTTAGTCCAAATATGATCAAAAGTGTATGGAAGTGTATGAATATCATAGCAATATCACCCAAAAGTGGCATGGAGCAAGCAGAAATTATAGATACGTTTTGGACGTATCAACATCCCCAAGCTTAATTCCTGCTCGTCCTCGAGTAGGTAAATGATAACAAGAATAATTTCTGTGGTGACATGCTGTTAACCATATAGGACTTTTTCATAGTCATATGACAAAAGCTTACTGAGACAATGATTCTAAAGTAATTAAGTTGTCCCAAGAGAAAATCACAAATGACTGAAAGTTTTACAACATGAAACTGAAACATCAAAAAGATTTGCAATGAACATGATGTGCAAATATGATCAAGTGATATCTAGCTTGCCCCCTTTAGTGATGCAAAACATAAATGCAAGGGCACCTTCAAGGTTTAAGTGATGACTAGATACAATCATTTCAGAATAAACGATATCACAATCATGCAAAAGACAAAGCTACTTTGGGACAATGCACATTACACTCAGAATGACAATCATGCTCTCAGTAGTTGGTGCTTGAAGTGCTAGAGCTTTTTATTTTGAAACATGGAAGCAATTGTGTCAACGGTAGTAGTACTTCATATGTGTCATGCATAAAGCATCCTATAAGTTGCAAGCCTCATGCATCGAATACTAATAGTGCTCGCTCCTTGTCCTAATTAGCTCGGATCCCCATGGGTTATCATTGCATTGCATATGTTTTAACCAAGTGTCACAAAGGGGTACCTCTATGCCACTTGTACAAAGGTCCAAGGAGATAAATCGCATTTGATTTCTCGTTTTTGATAGATCTCAACTTGAGGACATCCATACCGGGACAACATAGAAAATAGATGATGGACTCCTCTTTAATGCATAAGCATATTCTCATAAGAGATTGAGGATTAAGGTCCAAGCTAAAACTTCCACCATGATGCATGGCTTTGGTTGGCGGCCCAATGTTCTTCTCTAACAATATGCATATTAATTCAACCCACGGTAAATCACCCTTACTTCAGACAAGACGAACATGCATAGCAAGTCACATGATATTCAACAAAAGTGTGACAGTTGATGGCGTCCCCAGAAACATGGTTACCGCTCAGCAAGCAACTCATAAGAAATAAGATACATAGGCAACATATTCTTTACCACAATAGTTTTTAGGCTACTTTCCCATGAGCTATGTATTGCATGGTTGGTTTGCTTAGTGCAGGTGTAGGTTAGCAAAAGACTGGGAGCGACCAACTAAGAGAGCAATGACGGTCATAATCATGCAGCGCGACAAAGCAATATTGAATCAGGCATGGTAGTTATATCGCTACTCAGAAACAAAAGATCATCAAGGCTTGACAGACTTTCTTTACAGTCTTGAATATGCGTGAGCATACGCCAAGTCAATCAAAATAAATTCTCGAAGGAAGATATTACTAAACCATACCACATCATAGGCAAACAAACCAAGTTGGTACTCCAATAACACATTGGGAACCCCCCAGCTATCTGAGATTAACCATAAGAAAACCTGAACTACTAAGCACCATCATGCAAGTAGCATCTTTATCATAGACAAATTAACCAATGCAACGGTGTCGGGGGAAACTGTCCGCCACGAACACCTATGGGACCGGAGCCCCTTGTCTGTGCGGTACGAGGGCGGAGGGAGCACGAAGAGCAGATCGTAGCGAGCACGCGGGCAGTTTTACCCAGGTTCGGGCCGCGGTAGACGCGTAAAACCCTACTCCTGCTTAGTTATGTATTGAGTTGGAGAGCTCGGGAGCTTGAAGAAGCAGCTACACCGAGCGTATGAGTGATCTAGGTTCCGAACCCCCTCCACGTTGTGCATGGGCCTCCTTTTATAGTGCAAGGGGTCACCGACAGGTGTCAACGTAGGAGAAAGGGGTAAAAACGTAAAAGAGGTGGTAGTTGTAATAGTGCGGGAACAGTGGAGCTACAGTGCATGAACAGTGGTCGCTACCTACTTTGACAGTGGGGGACAAGGGCATTTAATGCCCGTCGCTGTCGACCCCAAAAGCTCCCGCCATTGCGTCTCCGTCTGCCACGGCGATGGATCCACCACCGTGGAGTGCCACCGTGTCCCCCAGGCTGCACAGCCATCCGCCACGCGTCCCTGGACAGGCCCCAGGGCGATGCGTGGGCCGATGAGCTGGAGCGCGGGCACACAGCGCAACTCTCCCGGCAAGCACCTTGCCGGGGTCTTGGTCTTGCCGGGCCCGGGAGCTTGCCGCTCCCCGTGCCCTCGCCGGGTCTTCTATGATGGAATCTTCTAGTCTTCCTGGCAAGCTCCTCTTGCCAGGGCCTTGTGCTAGTGAGGTAATCTTGAGCCTGGTACGGCCTTCCCGGCAAGCTCCTCTTGCCGGGGTCTCGATCTTCTGTTTTGCATACTTTGTTTTTGAATGGTATGATATGGAGCAGGAAGGTCTCCGGCGAGCGCGTGGTAAACCCTGCCGCGGGAAGCTGCAACTGCCCGTGCACAAGTTGGGGTACTGAGGTACCCCTACCTTAGTACACCGACAGGAGCCCCCGGGCCTGGGCCACACACGGTGCCGAGCGCTGTTGGGCCAGGCCCAAAACAGTGCACGGGCACACGCGGCCCGCGGCGCGCCGAATCCACTTCCGTATCTGCCGCATCCCCCGTAACGGCACGCGTCGATTGCGGCGTCGTGGGATGGGACGTGCCCACGATCTCTTAATGGAAAGGGCGAAACGCCCCCCACTTCCCCATAAAAGCAGAGGAAGCAGGAGCGGTTCCCCTCCTTGCGCTTTCATTGCATCTTCTTCTTCCTCCAGAGATCCCTCTTGCGCTCCGCCTCCACACCTCCGCCGCCGCCGTCTGCATCTCCGGCGTCGCTGAGTTCTTCGTCCCTCTTTTTCCGCCGCGTCCGCCATGGCCCCGAAGACCGACAAGGCGAAGGCGGAGAAGGCCAAGAGGGAGAAGTCGGAGCAAGCGGCGAAGCTCGCCGCGTATCGGAAGCGGAACCTCGTCTTCCCGCCGAGGCTCGGCGCGCGGGAGCTCTGGAACAAGTACTACTTGTTCTGGGCCAAGGAAACCAAGGCGCACCCCCGCACGCGAGCATATCCGGCCGCCGCCAAGGACAACTACCCCAGCGGGTACTACTTCTTCGCAGCTTTCTTTCACTGCGGTCTTTGTCCTCCTTTCTCTGATTTCTTCTGCGACATCATGCACACCTACGGCCTCCATCTTCTTGACTTCACCCCCAACGCCATCCTCACAATGGCGGTTTTCGCACACATGTGCGAAAACTTCATAGGAATACACCCAAATGTAGCGCTTTTTAGGCACTTCTTCACCCCTAGAGCAGAGGCCGACGCCCCCCTCTCCGGAGGAATTTCTTGGGTTTTCCGTCTGAACAAGAAGGGGTCCTACTTGCCGGGGGAGCTCCGCGGCAAGTGGGAGGAATGGCGCGCGGAGTGGTGCTGGGTTGTTGAGGACGAGCCGCAGGCCTTCACCGCGCCGCGCACAACGCCCATCGTGCGCGGCAGGGACTGGAGCGAGCTAGACTCGGACGACATCAAGCTCGACATCGCGCTCATCCGGATTCTTCGTCTTCGGGTGGCAAAGCTGTCTGTTGCAGAGGTAGGCGCAGACTTCCTCCGCCGCCGCATCGCCCCTCTCCAAGACAGGAAAAGGCCGGCCTGGGAGTACGGCGGCCCGGCGGATATAATGAGGCTGCGCCCCGGGCTAAACTTCAACTTCACGATGCTGGAGCTGAAGGGGATGGTCCGGGAACTCTTCAAATATGACCCGGCACACCCTGAGTGGTTCAGACCTCCCCGGGAAGTGGTGCCCCTCTGCAACAGCACAGCTTGCGATCCTCTCCGGGCCGTGATGCCCGCTTGCGATTCGCACGGCGTGGACCGCACGTGGATTCCGCCCAAGCCCATCGACGTCCTCAACTTCTACGACAACCTCGTGGAGGTGGCGAAGAACAAGAATGACATCAAGGAGCACACGCAGGACACCACCGACCAGGAGATTGCCTACATGGCTTCTCGGGCTGAAGAGGCCGCTGCAGCCGCAGCGGCAGGAGATTTTGGGTACACGCCTGAAGAGGCGGAGGTTGCGGATGCGTCCAGCCAGGCGGAGGAGGCGGAGATCCGCAGATTGCTGCAACTCCCTCCCGACGCACTCGCCGGGGTCCCCTCCCTGAGGCACTCCGGGATCCACGGGATCGCGGCCGAGGCCGCGGCAAGGGATGGCGCTGCCGGAGGGAACAGAGGCGCCGCGGGAAGCGGGGGCGCCGGAGGAAGCGGAGGCGCCAAGGGAAAGGAGGCCGCAGCACAGGGCGCTGGGCCCAGCGGGCCAGCCGGGGAGGAGGAGGAGGAGGAGGCCGAGGACTCCGACGGATCTACGGAGCTCTACGCCGACGACCTCTCCTCGTCGGAGAGCTCCCCGCCCCCGGCAAGCCCAAGGCAGTCCCCACCAAAGCGTCTCCGCAAGGCGGCGACGGGGGAGAGGGCGCAGGCGCCCCGGCAACAACCAGCTCGCCGGGCAGCTCCCCGGGGGAGCCAAGCCGCGCCAAGGGCGACCGGCGCACCAGCCACAGCAGAGGCGGCCCGCGCGCGGGCCACGACGGAGGCGCCTCGTAGGCCGGCGTCGAGCCGACATGGGTCTTCTCGGAGCGGAGCAACGGCTCCGCCCGCTCCTCGGGCGCCGGCTACCACAGGGGCTGGGTCTTCGCAGCCCCCAGCCCCAGGGACCACGAAGCGCGCGAGGGAATCTTCGTCTTCCGCTCCTCGTGCAGACGCGCCCCAGGTGGAGTACGACTTCTCCGCCTTGAGCGAGGACGACGAGGAGGATCAGGAGTAAGGACCCAAGATCTTACGCCTTCTCGAGTTTTGTCTTGATTATTGTTGATGCTGACTTTGTTTGTTGCTTTGATTTCAGGACCTTGGTTCAGCGCGTGGCGAAGAAAGCCAAGGCGCCTGTGGTCGAGGTCGCGGAAGGCTCGGCCACCGCGGCAACAGGGGACGTGCCGGAGCCAACCCTGCCGGACCCAAGCGCTGCTCCGAGGAGCAGCCCCCAGCGCAGCCCCCAGCGTAAGTCTGGGGTCCATCCTTCCGCTTGTCGGGATGCGCTTAGAGATTTTGTCTTCTTTCAACATCTTGATGTTTCTTGTCTTGACTTGTGCAGAGGTGGAGCCACAGCGGCAGGAGCGCCCGGAGACCGTCCGTGAGGAGCCGCAGGCCCCGCCGTCCCCGCCAAGGCCGAACTCTCCGGCAAGGGAGAGTGCTCCGTCAAGGGCGGGTACTCCGCCAAGGCAGAGTACCCCGCCAAGGGCGAGCAGCCCGGCGAGGGCGGCCACTCCGCCAAGGCAGAGCTCCCCGGCGAGGGAGCCCACCGCTGAGGACGTCCGCCATGGTATGTCTTGTAATTTGTCTTCTTGGCTCCGTCTCTTTTTGGATATTTGCTTGAACTTCTTTTTCTTCTTCTTCTTTTTAGATCCTCCTCCTCCCGAGCCGATGGAGACGGAAGTCGTCAACATCGAGGATGAGGAGGGCGCGCAGGGCGGCGGCGGCGACGTCCCTGTTGTCGAGGACACGGCGGGAGCCGCCGAGCCGGCCGCGCAGGAGACCGCTCCGGCTGCGGACGCAGCGGCCGGGGAGGGGGACGGCGACCGCACCGCCGACCCTGAGGCAGCGGGAGCATCAAGTGCTGCACCGGCCGCCGACCCCTCCGCCGGCAAGGAGCAGGGCTACTACCTTGAGGCCCCCAACGGCGTCTTCATCCAGATGCCTTGGGGGTCTTCGTCGCGAGCTCCCGCGGAGGGCGAGGCATTTGACGGGGAGGTCCTCGCCTCCGCGGGTCTGAAGATTGTCGAGGCGCCCGGCGGGAGTGAAGGGCCCGAGGAGGAGAAGCTGCTCCACCAGCTCCTGGCCCTTTACCGGGCCATGGCAGGCGAAACTCGCTTCCCGGGAAGCCCTTGCCGCCAAGGCCGCCGCGGAGATGGACAAGCGCGCGGCGGAGATCAGCGCCGCCAACCAGGCGGCCCTCCGCGAGGTGGCGGAGGAGCGCGAGCGGCTTGCCGGCGAATACCAGGAATGGGTGCTGGAGAAGGCCGAGGCCGAGGAACAGCAGCGGCTCGCCGGGGTGGAGCTGTCCCGGCGAGAAGGAGAACTTGCCCAGCGTAAGGTCAACCTCGATTCCCACGAGGAGGACCTTGCCGCTCGGGAGGTGGCCCTTGGCGGGGAACTGAAGGAGGCGAAAGCCGCCGCGGTTGCCGCGGAGACCGCCAAGAAGGAGCTTGCCGCCAAGGTCGCACAGCTGGAGAAGTCGCTGAAGGTGAGCGCGGAGAAGGTCGCCGCGCTCATCACAGAGCGCGAGAAGGACGCCCACACCAATTCAGAACTCCAGGTGCGTCTTTCTGAGAGGGGCGACGAGTTGAAGGCCACCAAGGACTCCATCGAGGACTTGGAGTTGAAGGTCACTACATTGAAGGATTCGCTCGACGCTGCCCGGGCCCGGGAGACCAAGCTGAAGGAGGAGCTCCGCAAGGAGCGGACCCTGGTGGACAGCGCCAACAAAGCGGCTGAGCTCTTCCGCAAAACCGTTGAGGTATGGACCGAGGACCTTGTATCTTGCGCGTCCAACATCGACCAGGAGCTGCTGGCGTTGAAGCTGGAGCACCTCATCTACTCCCCGGATCCAAACCTCCCTCACAGCGCCAAGCTCAGCCTCTTCTTCAGGGGAATTGCGCCAGCCCTTGCCGATCTGCGGAAGAAGATCCCCGCGCAGCTGGCCGAGGAGACGCGCCTGCTCTGCACGGGAACCTTGGAGCGCGTGCTGACGAAGATCGTGTATCGCAATCCGGGCATCAACCTGACCAACGTTCTTCGCAGCTTGCCGGCCGACGCGAATATGGAGGCTCTGAAGGAGCAGGTCGCCCACATCATAGCCAAGGTGGCTAAGATCTCCAGGATTGAGGGCGACCGCGTAGATTAGGCCTCCATTATCTTTATCTCTTTTTGTTGCTGCATATGATGTTATGAACTCATTAGTCCATTGCGACAAGTTATCTTTTGTAAGATATTTATCTTATTTTGATCAATCAGTGCAATGTTATCTTCCTCGTCTTAATCCTTGACTTTGTATGCTTTTCACCCTACGCTCCCGGGGAGCTTGCCGGCAAAGGGGCCCTTGCCGCGAGCGCTGAGTGCTGGACTCTGAGCAGCCTTCTGGCCAAGGTCTCACCGGCAAGCAACCTTGCCGCGGCTAGTCGCAACGCACTTAGCTTGCTGAGCGAACTCGAAAACGAAGTAAGGGCGCGACACTTGTCGCAGCTCGCTTAGATCGTTGAGCGTACTCGAAAACAAGACAAGGGTGCGGCTAGCCACGGGTAGGTTCCTCCGCGCACAGGTTTTCCATACAAAGTGTGATTGTTCAAGGAAGACAACTAAAAACTTAAAATTTGAACTGGTCAAATTCGGATAACTTAGCTTTCATATATTGCTTGCTTCCCGGTAAGGCTTCTTTTTCTTGAACAGCACTTGGTTCCCCCTCCACCTCCTTCCCCCCCGGCAAACTTGTGCGCGAGGAACGTTCCTTCTGCTTAAGAGGCAAAGGAAAAGAAGAGGGAAACAAGTACATGGCCTTTCGGCGTGCTAATGCTTACCGGATACTTGAGTGTTGCACCAAATGCCAAACAATACATGCAAATAGCAAAGAAAAGCATGCAAAAGGCAATCGGTGAGAGAAACACAAAAACTTTACTGATGCACGGGGTCTGCGCCCGGCTTTGTACAAAGGGTTACATGCAACAGCGGCAAAGCTCGTACAAAAGGTGGTTGCCGGAGCGGATCACGGCAACCGCGCCTTATGGGTGAAACTTGCGAAGATGCTCTATGTTCCAGGAGTTGCTCACCGGTAAGCCTTCTTCGGTCTCGAGGCGGACAGCGCCGGGCCTCGTGACTTGTCTCACCCGATAAGGGCCTTCCCACTTCGGCGTCAACTTGTTGGAATTCTTGGCGGACTGAACACGCCGAAGAACAAGGCCGCCTTCCTCGAGACTCCTGGCCTTGACTTTGCGGCTGTGATAGCGGCGCAAAGCTTGCTGGTATCGAGCAGCTCGTACAGCAGCCTGGAGACGTCCCTCCTCAAGGAGCAGTGCATCATCTTGCCGCAGCTGCTCTTGCTCGAGCTCATCATAAGCGAGTACTCGAGGAGATCCGTATACGAGTTCCGTGGGGAGAACTGCCTCTGCTCCATAGACTAGAGCAAAGGGTGTCTGTCCGGTGGCTCGACTTGGTGTCGTTCTGATTGACCAAAGAGCCGCCGGTAGCTCCTCTATCCAATTTCTTCCGCACTTGCGCAGCCTGTCAAAGGTTCTTGTCTTGAGTCCACGCAACACTTCAGCATTGGCCCTCTCCGCTTGACCGTTGCTCCTCGGGTGAGCAACAGAAGCGAAACAGACCTTGGCGCCAAGGTCTTGGACGTACTGCATGAAGGTGCGACTAGTGAATTGTGTACCGTTGTCGGTGATGATCCTGCTAGGGGTTCCGAAACGGCAAACAATCGACCTGAAGAACCTGACTGCTGACTGTGCTGTCACCTTTCTCACTGGCTCCACTTCTGTCCACTTTGTGAACTTGTCGATTGCAACGTACAAGTACTCAAAGCCCCCGACGGCACGAGGGAAAGGGCCGAGGATATCGAGCCCCCAGACCGAGAAGGGCCAGGACAAAGGGATTGTTTGGAGAGCTTGAGCTGGCTGATGAATCTGCTTTGCATGGAACTGGCACGCTTCACACTTGGTTACTAGTGCAGTTGCATCTTGGAGGGCTTCTTGCCAAAAGAACCCTTGCCGGAAAGCTTTCCCGGCAAGTGCCCTTGCGCCAATGTGGTGGCCGCATGTGCCTCCGTGTATTTCTGCCAACAGCTTCTGTCCATCTTCCCTGGAGATGCACTTCAGTCTGACACCATTGAGCCTTCTTCTGTACAGCTCGTTATCCACGAACTGGTACATACTTGACTGCCTGGTTATCTTCTCTATTTCTTCTGGGTCGTCGGGAAGTTCTCCAGTTTGAAGGAAACGGACGATTTGCTGCGCCCATGCCGGAGCCCGGGGCTCGGCGGCAAGGACTAAAGGCTCGAGGGCCGCTGCGGGAACCTCAGCTTCTACGGCGAGGACCTCTGGTTCTGCCGGAGCTGATGGTCCCCCGGCAAGCTCGCCGGGGCGAGGCTTGTCGGGAACGCTTGCTTCAACTGCACAGATCCGAGGATCTGCAGGAGCAAACTATTCCTCAGCGTTGTGGTTGTTGATCTTGGGGACCTTGGCGGCGGTTTCAGGAAGATCCGCCGGCAAGTAGTCGCCGGAGACCAACTTTCTCTTCTTGGACTGCCCAACTGATGGTGTAACGGATGGCTGAGTCAGCTTGAGCAAGAAGGTCCCTGGTTCCACAGGTAACTTCATCGAAGCACACTTTGAAAGGCCATCTGCAATTTCATTCTGAGCTCTTGGGACGTGCTCCATCTGCAGACCTTCAAAGTGTTCCTCAAGCTTCCTCACTTCATCGACATAAGCTTCCATCAAAGGGCTCTGATAGCTCTTGTTAACTTGCCGGACCACCAACTGAGAATCTCCCCGCACAATCAGCTTCCTGATCCCAAGTTCGGCCGCAATCCTGAGGCCGGCAAGCAAGCCTTCATATTCTGCTGTGTTGTTTGTCGCTTGCTCCCTGGGAAAGTGCATCTGGATAACATATTTGAGGTGCTCTCCGGTGGGCGCGATGAGTACCACGCCGGCACCGGCGCCTTGCAGCGAGAAGGCACCATCTAAATACATTACCCATTCACTTGTCGCTTCTTGTACGGGTGCACTTGTTTCTTGGACTTCTTCGTCGGGCGTTGGGGTCCACTCAGCTATGAATTCTGCCAAAGCTCGGCTCTGTATGGTTGAAGTACTTTCAAATTTGAGCCCAAAGCTCGACAGCTCCAGTGCCCACTCAACGATCCTGCCTGTTGCTTCTGGGTTGTGCAATATCCTCTTCAGCGGAAAGCGAGTGACCACTGTTATCTCATGGGCTTGGAAGTAATGGCGCAGCTTTCTCGAGGCCATGAGGAGGCCGAAAAGCAACTTTTGCACACCAGAGTACCTTGACCTAGCCCCCTGGAGAAGGGAACTTACAAAATACACTGGGCGCTGCACCATCTTCTTCCGCACCTCATCCTGTTCCTGCGCAGAGTTATCCTTGTCGGGGCCAGAGCTTGCCGTAGCAGCCCCCTGCTTATCGCTGGATTCGCTTGCCGGAGGTGCTGACTCCTCGTCGGACTCCCTCTCCGCTACTAACGCAGCACTAACCACCTGGTTGGTTGCCGCTAGGTATAGCAACAACTTTTCCTGTGGTCTAGGTGCGACAAGTATTGGAGTGGAGGACAGGTACCGTTTCAAATCCTGCAGCGCTGCCTCCGCTTCCGGAGTCCACTTCATGGGACCTGCCTTCTTCAAGATTTTGAAGAAAGGTAGGGCGCGTTCTGCAGACTTTGAAATGAACCTACTGAGGGCAGCCACACATCCTGCAAGCCTCCTGACATCCTTGACGCGCTTTGGGGCCTCTATCTGCTCAATGGCTTTAATCTTGTCGGGGTTGGCTTCAATCCCCCTCTGCGATACAAAGAACCCGAGAAGCTTGCCGGAGGGGACTCCAAAGATGCACTTCTCGGGGTTTAACTTGAGCTGTATTCTGCGCAGGTTCTGAAATGTCTCCTCCAAATCCTGGATCAGGGTTTCCTTGCTCTTGCTCTTCACCACGATGTCATCCATGTAAGCCTCTACTTTCCTGTGGATCTGTGGCTCAAAAGCAGTGTATACTACCCTTGCAAACGTTGATCCTGCATTCTTCAGTCCAAAGGGCATGCGTATGAAGCAATAAGTGCCACATGGAGTGATAAATGCAGTCTTCTCTTCATCCTCTTTGGCCATGAAAATCTGATGGTAGCCTGAGTATGCATCAAGAAAACAGAGTAGCTCACATCCGGCAGTGGAGTCAACGATCTGGTCAATGCGCGGCAAAGGGAATGGATCCTTGGGACATGCTTTATTCACATCGGTGAAGTCTATACACAGTCTCCACTTCCCATTGGCCTTGCGCACGACGACTGGATTTGCCAACCACGTCGGATGGATCACACCTCTAACTAGGCCTGCTGCTTCTAGCTTCTTGATCTCTTCATTGATGAATTCTTGGCGCTCCACGGCTTGCTTCCTCACTTTCTGCTTGATGGGCCGCGCATGAGGACAGACAGCAAGCTTGTGCTCAATTACCTTCCTGGGAACACCGGGGATGTCAGATGGCTGCCAGGCAAACACATCGACATTCGCCCGCAGGAAGGCAACGAGCGCGCTTTCCTATTTGCTGTCAAGCGTGGCACTGATGGTGAAGGTACCACCAGTGCCGTCCTCCTTGGCGGACACTTTCTTGGTTGCCGGAGGAGCGGCCATTCCTTTCTTACTCTTGCCGGTGGAGCTCGATGGGACGTCCTCGATGGCAGCGCAGCACTCCGAAGAGGTGCGGTTGCCGGAGTGGGCCCCAGAGCAGTTGCCGGACTTGGTCTTCGTCTTCTTCCCCCCGGGAGCTTCAGCGGCAAGTGTATCCTTCTTGGCCGCAGCTGCCGCATCCCGGTAGATCTTGTCGGCGCAGACAAGCGCATCCTTCTTGTCGCCGTGGACAGTGATAACGCTTATCGGCCCCGGCATCTTGAGTACGTTGTAAGCATAATGGGAAGCTGCCATGAACTTGGCGAGGGCAGGACGGCCAAGTATTCCATTGTAGGGCAATGGAATATCGGCGACGTCAAAAGTGATGCGCTCAGTTCTGAAGTTGAGCTCCCCGCCAAAGGTCACCGGCAGAGTGATCTTTCCCTTGGGCTTGCTCCTTCCCGGGTTGATTCCTTGGAAAGAACCGGTCTCTTCGAGCTCGCCATCTGGAATCTGGAGTTTCTTGATCACAGCAGAGGAGATCAAGTTCAGCCCGGCCCCGCCGTCAACCAACATTTTGCTGACCTTGAGGTTGCGGATGGTGGGTGAGACCAGCATCGGCAAGCACCCGACCGCAGTGGTGCGGTCAGGGTGATCCTCAAGATCAAAAATGATGGGCGTGCTGGACCATTTGAGGAGCCTGCGCGACTCCACGGGCGGCTCTGCTGCATTCACCTCACGCACCCACTGCTTGAGCTGGCGGTGGGAGGTGTGCAGAGAGGCGCCACCGTCGACGCACAGGACCTCCGTGGCCTTCTGGAACTCCTGCTCGCTGTTATCCTCGTCCTCCATGTCTTCGTCGTCATCTTCGTCCTTGTCGCGGCCCCGGGGAGGTCGATCTCCTTGCCGCTGCTTGGCCTTGCCGCGGCGTCCTCCCCGGCCGTTGAACGGCCGCTTCTTGCTTGGCTCTTCCCCGCCACCTTGGGCCTTCTCCTTGTCGCGCCTCTCGTACTCAGCTTTCTGCTGCTCGACGAGGTACTCGACGCGCTTGCAGTTGGAGAGATCGTGACCCTTGGTGCGGTGGATCTTACAGTATTGCTTGTCGGAGCCGTCCTGCTTGTCGGCTGCAGCTACAGGGGCAGGCTCCTTGCCGGAGCCGCCAGCCTGTGTTTGCTTGGCGGGAGCCTCCTTGCCAGACTTCTCAACGGCAAGCACCTCTTTCTTGCCCTTCCTTCTGTTATTCCGCCGCCGGCTCTTCTTTGCCGGGGCGGCGTCGTCGCTGTTGCTTCCTCCTGCGCCAGCATCCTCCCCGAGGAGTCTCCTCCCCTCTTCTGCGCATGCGCACTTGTCAGCCAGAGCATAGAGCTCGCTGACATCCCGAATCTTGGTCATCGCCATTTCTTCACGCATGCGGCGGTTACGCACCTTCTGGTGGAACGCGCTGATAACCGCGGCAGGGTGGACATCAGGGATGTTGTGCTGCACACGGCTGAAGCGTTGGATGTATTTGCGCAGGGTTTCTCCTTCCTTCTGGGCCAAAATGTGGAGATCGCTCTCCTGGCCGTGGGGTTTGTGGCCGCCGGTGAAGGCGCCAACAAACTGGTGGCAAAGGTCGGCCCAAGAAGAGATGGAACCTTCCGGCAAGTGCATAAGCCACGAACGGACGTTCGGCTTAAGCACGAGCGGAAAGTAGTTTGCCAAGATCTTCTCGTCGCGCCCCCCGGCAGCCTGCACCGCGATGGTGTAAACGCTGAGAAACTCCGAGGGGTGCGTCTTGCCGTCGTACTTCTCCGGTACGTCGGGCTTGAAATTCTTCATGCTGGGCCACTGGACGCGCCGCAGCTCGCGGGTGAACGCAGGGCAGCCTGCCGCGTACGGCAAGTCGCCTGGTTCACCGGGCGCGTGCGCGTCGACAGCGTTCCCAGCTCTTTGGTCTGATTGTCGCCGAGCTTCTCGGCGGCGCTCGATTCTTGTCCGAGCGTCTTCTTGTTGCCGGTCGTCGAGGACCTGGCGCTGGTCCCGACGGGCCCGCGGGTCCGACGAGGCTGTGGAGCCATCGTCAGCGTTGTTCCGGCGGGGCGGCGTCTTCTGCTTTCGCTGCGGGGAGTGCGCGCTTGTCGCACCCCCGGCGGTCTTGTCGCCGTCGGCCTTCGTCTTCTCAGCTTGCCGCGGCCGCGAGGCCGACGGCTGCTGTGGAGAATCATTGTTGGCGAAGGCTATCAGGCTCTGGATGGTGGCCCTCCAGTCTTCGGCCTTGTCTGCCGCTGGAGGGAAGTCGAGGAGCAGTTGCGCTCTCGCGAGCGCTTCCGCTGGAGTGGAGGGGAACGCGGGCGAGCGGTGCGAGGAGCGGGATATGCTCGGACTTCTAACGGCGTTAGAAGGAGCGGGGTCCCGCGCCGGCGCCTTCGCTTTGCTTGTGCCCGGACGAGGGTCCGGAGCGTCCCGCGAGCCTCCGGTTTGGCCTTGCCCCAGCAAGCGGATACCACCTCCTGTGGTATGGCGCTGCTGGGTCGTCGTGTGCTGAGATGGACGTGGCGCGTCTACGGAGACCGAGGTTCGGTCGTCCGTCCTGTTCTTGGATCTGGTGGCGCCGTGAGTGTCCTCGCCGGCGACCACCCTTCCGACGGCGTCTCCCCCGCCCACCGTCGGCTCCGGTGGCGGCGGGTGAGACGCGGACGGGCCTCCGACCTCCGAAGCCTTCTTCTTCGGGGCCATGATGCTTGTTGTTGATGAAGTTGCTGATGGAACTGGAGAGGTTGATGTAGAATGCGCCCGCGTGAACGCCGGATCAGGTTCGCACAACCTCGACGCCCCCTACCTGGCGCGCCAAAGATGTCGGGGGAAACTGTCCGCCACGAACACCTATGGGACCGGAGCCCCTTGTCTGTGCGGTACGAGGTCGGAGGGAGCACGAAGAGCAGATCGTAGCGAGCACGCGGGCAGTTTTACCCAGGTTCGGGCCGCGGTAGACGCGTAAAACCCTACTCCTGCTTAGTTATGTATTGAGTTGGAGAGCTCGGGAGCTTGAAGAAGCAGCTACACCGAGCGTATGAGTGATCTAGGTTCCGAACCCCCTCCACGTTGTGCATGGGCCTCCTTTTATAGTGCAAGGGGTCACCGACAGGTGTCAACGTAGGAGAAAGGGGTAAAAACGTAAAAGAGGTGGTAGTTGTAACAGTGCGGGAACAGTGGAGCTACAGTGCATGAACAGTGGTCGCTACCTACTTTGACAGTGGGGGACAAGGGCATTTAATGCCCGTCGCCGTCGACCCCAAAAGCTCCCGCCATTGCGTCTCCGTCTGCCACGGCGATGGATCCACCACCGTGGAGTGCCACCGTGTCCCCCAGGCTGCACAGCCATCCGCCACGCGTCCTTGGACAGGCCCCAGGGCGACGCGTGGGCCGATGAGCTGGAGCGCGGGCACACAGCGCAACTCTCCCGGCAAGCACCTTGCCGGGGTCTTGGTCTTGCCGGGCCCGGGAGCTTGCCGCTCCCCGGGCCCTCGCCGGGTCTTCTATGATGGAATCTTCTAGTCTTCCTGGCAAGCTCCTCTTGCCAGGGCCTTGTGCTAGTGAGGTAATCTTGAGCCTGGTACGGCCTTCCCGGCAAGCTCCTCTTGCCGGGGTCTCGATCTTCTGTTTTGCATACTTTGTTTTTGAATGGTATGATATGGAGCAGGAAGGTCTCCGGCGAGCGCGTGGTAAACCCTGCCGCGGGAAGCTGCAACTGCCCGTGCACAAGTTGGGGTACTGAGGTACCCCTACCTTAGTACACCGACAAACGGAAGCAAACTCTCTTAATAAGGTGAGCATGGTAATTAAAGAGAGTTCAAGCAACCAACTAAATAAAAGCTCTTGAAGAGATAAGCATGAATACTAAGAGCAAAGCACGATAGTAGCTATTTAAAAGACAAAGAACACACACAACATAGATAGACATGGAAATTCTATGTAATGTTCTAGGTAGAGGTGGAGCGTGTTTCTCTCCCACATAAAAGAATACAGGGTTCCGACTCGTTATGAAAAACTAAAAAGAAAACTAAAAGCAAGACGCTCCAAGCATAGCACATAACACATGAAGTGATAAAAATATAGCGGAACGAAAGACGAACTGATAATGTTGATGGAGAAGGGGATGCACGGGGGGCATCCCCAAGCTTAGACGCTTGAGTCTCTTTGAATATTTCTTGGGGGTGCACGGGGGCATCCCCAAGCTTGAGCGCTTGACACTCCTGAATCTTTTTATCATCTTCCCTCGCACACTTGAAAACTCCCTTCATACACAACTCATCATAATCTGATTAGCGAGGTTAGTACCCTTTATAAAATAATTATACCTTGCTGGAAATAAGGATATTCTTGAAGTTCTACTGTTTCTCAAGATTGCCAAAAGGTTTTTGCAAAGAAAAAGCAAGTTCTTAATTTGCAAAGTGAAGGTAAGGCAAAACAGGACAGAATCTATGAAAAACAGAACAGCAGGCAGTAATTGACCTGTTCGGGATACTTCTGAAACTCAAATAAAAAAACTCAGAACTGACGCACGAAAAAAAATTATATAGAGAACGCTGTCGAAAAAATTCAGACCAAAAAGATGATCTGGTGATTTTATACGAATTTTTCTATCCAAGGACAGAATCTGTTTCCTGGACAGCACCTCACAACTTTTGAACTTTCTAGCAATCAGAGGCTATACTTGGCACAAATATGAAAAGTAAAGATACAATGATGATGCTACAGCAGTAAACAACATCAAGACACAACAAAAGCAAAAAAAATATTCATGTGGGCTGCCTCCCAAAAGCGCTTTCTTTTATGCCTTTAAGCTAGGCATAATGCAAAGATCAAGTTTTATCAAGAGTAAAAGAATAGCTAGCCCGTACAACGGACTCAAAAGGTAACTTGACCTTCTTACGAGGGAAGTGTTCCATCCCTTTCTTGAGAGGAAACTGAAATTTTATATTACCCTCTTTCATGTCAATGACAACACCAACGGTGCGCAAAAAGGGACGTCCCAAAATAATTGGACAAGAAGGATCACATTCAATATCCATAATAGTGAAATCAACGGGCACATAATTATCACTGACAACAATAAGAACATCATCGATCCTCCCCAAAGGTTTCTTTATGGAAGAATCAACGAGACGAACACCAAAAGAACAAGAATCATAAGGTTTCAATTTAAGCATATCATATATTCTTTTGGGCATAACAGAGGTACTAGCACCAACATCACATAATCCATAACAAGAGAAGTCATTCAAATAAATTTTTATCATAGGATCCCAACCATCTTCTAGCTTTCTAGGTATGGAGGCTTCTACTCTAAGTTTATCCTCCCTAGCTTTGATGAGAGCATTAGTGATATGCTCTGTGAAGGCAAGGTTAAGCGTGCTAGTGCGGGGATCTCTAGACATCTTGTGAAGGAAATCAATAACTTCTGTAAGAGTGCAATTATCAAAATCAAGGTCATGAGCATCAAGTAAAGTAGTAGTGGTGTCCTTAAGGTTCACTTGTTTGGTAGTTTCTATAGCATCACCATTAATAGGTCCATTGGGACCAGGAGTACATTGGGTGCTAAGAGTGTGAACATCCTCAATAACTTGGATAGTAGCAACAGTGTGGTGGGTAGGAAGGCTCTTAATTCTTTCCTCTTCCTCCCTTTCTCTAGCCCATCTCTCTTTAAGCTTAGCCATCATCCTAATGTTTTCATTAATTTGTACTTGAGTAGCATTAATAGGGATGACTTCCCTCTCCTTAAGAGGAGAAGTTTCAATTTTTAGCAATTTTACCTCATTGGCTAAGTGGTCTACCTTAAAAGAAAGATCATCTAGTTTACGTAGTTTCTCTTGTACATTCTTATTAAAGGCTTTTTGGGTAGTGATGAAATCTCTAAGCATGATCTCTAGTTCAGTATTGGAGTTCTTGGTACTAGGATAAGCATTGTTGTTCCCATAAGAGTTAGAGGGGAACGGTCTAGAATTGTTACCAAAGTTACTCCTATAAGCATTGTTGTTGAAATTATTTCGAGAGATAAAGTTCACATCTACTTGTTCTTGAGCAATCAAGGAATTTAAAGGAACATCACGAGGATCAACAGTGGATTGCTTCGAAAGTAGAGACATGATCAAGTCAACTTTTTCTTTGAGGGAGGAAATCTCCTCGACGGAGTTTACCTTCCTACCTGTTGGAGCGCGTTCGGTGTGCCATTGGGAATAGTTGGTCATCATCTCATCGAGAAGCTTCATGGTAGCACCAAGTGTAGTTGACATAAAAGTTCCTCCCGCGGCCGAATCTAACAAGTTCCGCGAGGTAAAGTTCAAGCCTGCATAAAAAGTTTGGATAACCATCCAAGTAGTCAAACCGTGAGTAGGGCAGTTCTTGATAAGAGACTTCATACGTTCCCAAGCTTGGGCAACGTGTTCATTATCCAATTGTTTAAAATTCATAATGTTACTTCTAAGTTGGATAATCTTAGCAGGTGGATAGTATTTTCCGATAAAAGCATCTTTGCACTTGTCCCATGAATCTATGCTATTTCTAGGCAAAGACTGAAACCAATTTTTAGCTCCTCCTCTCAAAGAGAAAGGAAAAAGCTTAAGCTTAACAATATTACCATCTATTTCTTGGTACTTTTGCATATCACAAAGTTCAACAAAGTTGTTCAAGTGTAAAGCAGCATCATCTCCAGCACCGGAGAATTGTTCTCTCATAACTAAGTTCAGTAAAGCAGGTTTAATTTCATATGAAGGTGCTGAAGTGGCAGGTGTAGTGATAGGTGTGCTGATAAAGTCATCGTTGTTGTGACTAGTGAAGTCACACAACTTGGTGTTCTCGGTGGAACCCATAGTAGCAAGCAAGCAAGATAACTGTTTTTGTGATTTTTGATAAAAGGAACTAAAGCAAAAATGAAAGGTAAACTAAAAAGACTAAAAAGCAAAGGTAAAAGATAGCATGCAACTCCCCTATCCTGAAGAGTGGAGTCCCCGGCAACAGCGCCAGAAAATACTCCTTGATGGGCCTCGAACCCCTCGTTGGTTACCCCAAGTGGAAGGTGTAAGATGCAGTAAGTAGAAGTGTTTTCCCCTAGCAAGGATGCCAAGGATCGATTCCCCAGAGACTCCTAGGTTCAACAAGTAGGTGTCAATTGCTACGGCGCCAGATTAGTAGCAATCAACGTGGACCTGCACACAGATACAAATAACTTTGCTCCCAACGAGTACAGAGAGGTTGTCAATCTCTCCGGCCTTGTAGTTCACAAAGGGTTAAAAGCAATGATAGTAGTGATAGATAGTTTTTGCAATAGTAAGTAAATAGCGAAAAGTAAATAGTGGATGTGATCAATGATGGTAATATGGACCGGAGTCTCATGATGTTCACTAGTGATGTCTCTCTCTCGCAAAATACAATAAAACAGCTATGCGAGGTAACAAATTACAGATGGGCAATTGACAGGACCACGAACGCAAACCAATGCTGACTACATTGCAAGAAAGGTTGAGGTTCAAAGCATGGGCGGTACGCCAAAGTAAGTAGACCGAAATCCATCAATATCTACTACTAATCATCCACCTTGAGATATCTATCCAGAACATCTCGCTGGTATTAAGTTGCGAGTCCCACCCATAGTGTAAACTCAATGCAACAGACAACTGCATTAAAAGAACTTTGCATAAAGTAAACAATCCTTGCACCCGCGGGCACAAGCACCGTTGTTTTCCCCCTTGTGGCAACAGCACATCCCCTATACTCATGTTTCTGTCACTCAAGCTAGTCATCGAGGGGCATGAACCCACAATCGAGCATAACGTTCCCTCTTGGAGTCACTACCTATTACTCGGCCAAAGCAATAAATAACAACGGAGAACATGCAAGAATTACTTATGAACTAAAATATAAAAGAGGTGAATCAAATATATTACTCAAGATCAATCTGAACATAATCTCATAATCCATCGGATCCCAGCAAACTCAACATAGCAACAGCATAAGGATTACATAGGTGCCTCGATCATGTAGGGCAGCTCACGAGGACTAATTAGTGAAGCACAAGAATGGGAGGAGAACATCACATAGCTACTGGTCATGGACTCATGGTCCAAGGGAGACTACTCACGAGTCATCCGGGAGGCGTCCATGGTGGTGGAGAAGCTCCCGGTGGTGATCCTCCCCTCCGGCAGGGTGCCGGGAAGAGTTCTCCTGGTGCTCCCGATCTTGGTAGCGGCGGCGGCGGTGGAACAGAGATGGGATCGCGAAAAGAAGTCCTGTTCTGAGGGTTTCGGAGGTCCCTCTAAATATATGCCAAAGGGGGGCACCGGACGGGCTTCGGGGGGCCCAGGCGCCCCCCGACGCGGCCCAGGGGGGGCGCGCCCACAGGGCGCCTAGAGCCCCTGTGGCCCCCCCAGGTTGCCCTTCGGGCGCAGTGTTGTTTCCGTATCGCTGATTTTTTATATAATTTTTCTGGATTTTACTGGGCAGTTCTCGAAACGTGAAAACCTGAAATACAAAAACAGCCGGAAACAGAAACTGGAACTGGGGTGCACTGGATTAGTAAGTTATTCCAAATATGATCAAAAGTGTATGGAAGTGTATGAATATCATAGCAATATCACCCAAAAGTGGCATGGAGCAAGCAGAAATTATAGATACATTTTGGACGTATCAGCCACCGAAGAACAAGATAATTTACAATATCAACTCTAGGTGACAATATCTCAAATGTACACATTCTCTAGGCTTGTAATATACACAAAGCATAGTACTCCCCCATAATGTGATACCCAAAACAACTTAACTAGAGGCAAATAAGATCCAACAAGAGATAATTAATGGACTATTTAGAATTTCAATTACTCATGAGAAGACATACAACATAGAGACTAGATAATCTTGTAATATCAACACTAGGTGATATTCCTCATGTACACGCATTTATAGGATCATGAAGTGCACAAAACACATCACTCTCTGATACATCTCCATCGTATCTAATTTTCCAAACTCTTTTGCCCTTATTTTGGACTCTAATTTGCATGATTTGAATGGAACTAACCCGGACTAATGCTGTTTTCAACAGAATTGCCATGGTGTTATTTTTGTGCAGAAATCAAAGTTCTCGGATTGACCTAAAAATTTACGGATAATTTTTATGGAATATATAAAAACTACTGGCGCAATAAGTTACCTAAAGGGAGCCACCTAGAGGCCACAAGCCCTGGGGGCACGCCCTACAGGCTTGTGGACCCCCTGGACCACCTCCGACCCTAATTCCAACTATATATACTCCTATTCTCGGAGAGAGAGAGAGAGAGAGAGAGAGAGAGAGAGAGAGAAAGAAAGAGAGAGAAGGACTCATCGCATTTTACGATACGGAGCCGCCGTCACCTCCTGTTCCTCATCGAGAGGGCTGATCTGGAGTCCGTTCGGGGCTCCAAAGAGTGGAACCCATCGCCGTTCTCATCATAAACCTTCCTCCATCACCAATTTCATAATGCTCACTGCCGTGCGTGAGTAATTACATCATAGGCTTATGATACGGAGTCTGAAGGATGATAGACCCAAAGATCATTCCCTCTAGGACGAGGGGAGGTAAGGAACTGCCATCTAGCTCTACACTTGATTCGCCTTCTGTTTTAACTAAGCTTGCGACACCACCACATGCTATTAATCATGATAAGTCGCAAGTAACTGATGATGATACTTATGCTATGAATGATACTTATGATGATGCTAGTACTTTGCTTGATGATGTGTCACTAGGGGAATTTCTTGGTGAACAACTTGCTAGAGTTCAAAATATTGAGAATGCTGAAACTGATGAAATTGCTGAAACCGATGAAGTCTTTGAAACTAAGAATTATGAAACACCTATTAGACCTAGCACTCCTAGATATGAATTGTCTAATATACCTGAAGGTTATGTTATGGATGGAGAGGTAGCAAGAGACTTTCTTGCTTGTAAGGATAGAGACGATCTGAAGAAATTATTATGCAAGTGGAAGGAAAAGTCATTAAATGCTAGTATGAAATATAATACTGAGTTTGCTACTTCACCCATCCGTGTTACTGATAAGGATTATGAGTTCTCTGTTGATCCTGGGTTAATTACTTTGGTTGAATCTGATCCTTTTGATGGTCATGAAACTGAAACTGTTGTGGCACATCTTACTAAATTGATTGATATAGCCACCCTATTTACTCATGAGGAAAAGATTCGCTACTACTATATCCTTAAGTTGTTTCCTTTCTCGTTAAAGGGTGGTGCTAAGATATTGCTTAATTCTCTTCCTCCTGGTTGTGTGCATAGTCCCCAGGATATGATTTACTACTTCTCTGATAAATATTTTCCTGCTCACATAAAACAAGCTGCATTACAGGAAATATTTAACTTTGTGCAAACTAAAGAAGAGAGTCCCCCACAAGCTTGGGGGAGGCTTCTCCAATTACTATGCTTTGCCTGATCATCCTCTCAAGAAAAATGAAATACTTGATATATTTTATAATGGACTAACCGATGCTTCTAGGGACCACCTACATAGTTGTGATGGTTGTGTTTCCAGGGAACAAACTATTGGACAAGATGAAGAACTATTGAATAATATATTGAGAAATGATAATGAGTGGAGTCTTCCTGAACCTCCTAAGCCAACTCCAAAGAAGATAAGAATTATATTTCTAAGTCCTGAAGATATGCAAGAGGCAAAGAAATCAATGAAAGAAAAAGGTATTAAAGCTGAAGATGTTAAGAAATTACCGCCTATCGAAGAAATAGATGGTCTCAATACCCCGACACAGGTAGTAAAGGTAAATTATTTTTATAGATTTGATGAAGGTGATATTCCTCATAATAAATATGGTAGTCAATGCATGGATGAATTTGAGAACTTTATTGTAAAACAAGAAAACTTCAATGCATATGTTAGTAGACAATTGAAACAAAATGCTTACATGGCTAAACACTTGAGTGACTATATGTCTAGAGTTAAAGATGATCTTAAGATTGTTGGTAAACATGCTTCCATGATAAAAACTCAAGTAGAACAAGTTCTCAAGGCACAAAATGATTTGATTAATGAGATGAACAAAAAGAAAAATGATCATGTTGTTAGAGTTATGACTAGAGGTGGCAAAATGACCCAGGAACATTTGTATCCTGAAGGTCATCCTAAAAGAATTGAACAATACTCTCAAAGAATTAATATTGATGCACCTAGTTCATCTAAAAGGAAAAATGATAATACTTTGCATGCTTTTAGTGAACCTACCATAGTCACACTTGAAAATCCAAATGATATTTCTATTTCTAATGCTGAAACACAATCTGGTAATGAACATGAACCTACTGACAATGATAATGATGAGGTTCACAATGATGCTCAACCTAGTAATGATATTGATGTGGAGATAGAACCTGGTGTTGATCTTGATAACCCACAACCTAAAAACAAAAGATATGAGAAAAGAGACTTCATTGCTAGGAAACATGGTAAAGAAAGAGAACCATGGGTGCCGAAACACATGCCTTTTCCCCCTGAAGCTTCAAAGAATAAAAATGATGAAGAATTTGAACACTTTTGTGAAATGCTTAGTCCTATCTTTTTGCGCTTGCGTTTGACTGATATTCTGAAAATGTCTCCTTATGCTAAGTATATGAAAGATATTGTTACAAATAAAATAAAATTACCGGAAGCTGAAATTTCCACCATGCTTGGAAACTATACATTTAAGGGTGGAATAGCAAAGAAACCAGGAGACCCTGGAATACCAACTATACCATGCTCTATTAAAAGAAACTATGTTAAAACTGCTTTGTGTGATTTAGGAGCTGATGTTAGTGTTATGCCTTTCTCTTTGTATCAAAGACTTGATTTGAATAAGTTGACACCAACTGAAATCTCTTTGCAAATGGCCGGTAAATTAACTGCTATACGCGTCGGTATTTGTGAGGATGTGCATGTCGTAGTTGCAAATGTTACTATCTTAACGGACTTTGTTATTCTTGTCATACCCGAGGATGTCAGTATGTCGATCATCCTTGGTAGAGACCCTTTTTGAATACTGCAGGGGTTGTTATTGATTGCAATAAAGGCAATGTAACTTTTCATGTCATTGGTAATGAGCATACGGTACACTTCCCGAAGAAACAACCTCAAGTGCATAACATCAATTCTATTGGAAAAAATTAACAATTGCTATTGGAGGTTTTGAACTCCCTATTCCTACTGTCAAAAAGAAATATGATATTATTATTGTTGGGGATATGCATATCCCCGTTGACGTAACCTAGTGTTATACAAAGATTATCTAATTTCATGTCATCTGGAAGAAGTTTGTTAATAAGACGTGCTCAACCTTATTAATGGATTCCTTTTGATGGGCATGAGATGGATGAATTTAGTAAACACAACTTTCTGTACCCAATTTTTACTTTCTATTATTTAGAATAAATAAAGTAGAAATACTATTTTTTTCTATTTTCTGATTTATCCGTGCAATAAAAAATGACCCAAAAATAAATGTTCTCCAAATGCCCTAAAAATTTAGTATGATTTTTCATGTAATATTTAAGAATTTTTGGCACTAAACACACCTCAGGGGGTGCACCAGTGGGCCACAAGCCCACAGGGCGCGCCCACCCCCTGGGTGCGCCTACAAGGCTTGTGGGTCCCATGTGGGTCCCCCTCACTTATTTAAGCACCCATCCACTTCGTCTTCCTCTAGAAATAATCACACCATTGCTCAAACCCGTGTTCTTGCTCATCTTGCTGCCATTTTGGATCTCCTTGCTCATTGCTCCGTTTCCTAAACTGTTTTGGGAGATTGTACATCGGTATGTGTCAGGGATATTACTAGCAGGTATAAACCGGCCAGGAAGATCCGGATTACACTGATGTAGTTGTATTATCACAAGCCCAGTAGAATATGTACAAGAGATTACAGCCCATAGAGGTTTATGGCCCATGTGTAAAGGCCTACGATTTGTAAACCGTCATATCATGTAACTTGGGATGTAAGATAGAAAGAGTAGAGACCGAGGTGGACACGTTTATGAGCCGACCTCGGGACTCTGTAAACCGGACCGGGCGTCGCCTCTTATATAAAGGGACGAGCCGGCGACGGTTCAAGGACAAGAAAAGAACAGCTCGAGAGACAGGCAAGCGATTCGCTCCCTGTTCATCGACGCACAAGCAATACCACCCCAAACTAGACGTAGGCTTTTACCTTCATCGAAGGGGCCAAACTAGTATAAAAACTCCCTGTGTCCTTTGTCCGCTTTAACCTCTTCAAGCTAACCCGCGCGATGGCCTCACACCTAAGTCCTCTAAACCGGACATCTGCCGTGCCAATTCCACGACAGTTGGCGCCCACCGTGGGGCTATCGCGCGATGGTTTCGAGTTGTTGAAGGGCAGCTTTGAAGGACGCAAGGGTTACGCGGTTGGCCGGATGACCAAGAGTCGCCGTGGACGGATCTACATCGACAACGCAGGCTGGGGCCCCGAGGCCGATTCAATCAAATACGGGTACCGGGTCCCCTTCGGCGGCATCCACGTCTTCGTCGGCAAGATTGGCGAACCGGGACCTAAGCCGGACATCTTCCCTAACATCGTCGAGCCAGCTCAGCGTGCGAGATCGGCCCGGATTCAGCCCGCCGTGAAGCGTGTTTTCGTTGGAGCAGTACATGGAGTCCAAGCCGAGGACGGATCGGATTCTGATGGCGAGACAGTTGTCTACTCTGACGATGAATCTTCATCGGGAGAGACCGAATCTTTGTATCTGTTGCAGGACGGCCAATCTGAGGGTGTATCCGATGGCGATAGTATTCCGGACCCCTTTGATCTGCCAAACCGGGTGGCTGTTTTCATGGCCGGATCACAGTCTATGCAGCAGCCCTCGATGACCGGGGCGTTCACCTCAGAGGTAGCGGGTGCCGGGGCAGGCAACCAAACCCCATCACCCTTTGACGTCCTATCCACCTTGGTCGGAGATTTGACGGCGCTCGCAACAGTAGAAGTAGCCCCTGTCGACAAGGCGCAACATGATGCGAAGATCCTTCAGCTGAAGGGCCGGATTGAACAGGCTAAACGGGATCTGGATGCGGAGAAAGCCAGGATGGCTACGAGGCAAGCAGAGCTAGACTCCCAAGCTTTTCGGCTCAGGGTGGATGAGAATTCTGCACAGGAGGTAATGTACAGAAGACAGCAAACTCGTCTACCACCGGTTTACGAGGCGAGGAATCTCTTTGGCACACTAGGAGGGGGAGCCAGCAATCGCCTAGAGGTAAACTGGGTAGGAGCCCCGGGGACGGGCGCGTCGGTTCAGCCGCCAGCCGCAGAGCGAAACCGCCAAATTGTGCCAACGCCGCACGTTCCCACCCCTCCTGGCCATTATCCTAACCCATTGGACAACATTATCGCCGCCGCTTCACGACTGGCCGCTTTACCCGTTGAGGGGACGTCCCCCGTGGCGATGGAAGCACGCCGGGCTAAGGAATTGCTGGACACGGCGCTGACACGGAAGCAGGCGTATTCTTATAGCAGGGAAAGGATTCATTCAACCCCCCGCCCAAGCCGGAGTTACACTAGGCACTGGGATGAACCGTCTGTGTCTAGCAGCGAGCGGAGGCGTCACCGTCACAGGCAGGATAATCCGGCGGGAGCAGAAGCACACGCCCAAGAGGCGATAAACCAGGCCAGACATACTACCCGCGAGGACACCCGTCAAACGACGCCGGTTCACCCAACCACAACAGAAATGGGAGTCACGGCTAGTTCCTTTGGAGTACATTGTCTCATCCCTGCTTTACGAAGCATGAAATTACCCAAATACTTCAAAGGCCCTCGCAAGGTACCCAACTACACAGCAGATCTGGCTCCAGAGGCGTGGGTTGAAAGTTATGAGATGGCTATGGAGATGCTTGATGTGGACGAAGCGGCATGCGCCAAGTACTTTACCATGATGCTCGAGGGTACAGCCCGGACATGGTTAAAGGGCCTACCACCTAACTCCATCGGATCATGGGGTGAGTTGCGTCGCCAGTTTATCAAAAATTGCAAAGACACGTGCAAGCAGCCAATGTTGGTGGTAGACTTAGCGGCATGTGTTCAAGGAGAGCAGGAACCCACGAGCAGCTGGGTGCGGCGAGTATCAGAAATCATGCACTCTTCCAATAGCATCAACCCTAGTACGGCGATAGTGACATTGGAAAATAATTGCCGGTTTGAGTCTCTGAAGCTGAAATTAGGACGGCTCAAGCGCGATTGCAATGACATGGGAACGCTGATGAGCACTCTGGTGAAATATGGGGATTCTGATAACACCAAGTACCAACATGCAGACGGAGACAAGTCCGGAAAAGCGAACAAGGCTGGTAAATCGGCGCAAGCTAATCCGGTAGGAACGGGTTACAATGGTAAGCGAAAAGCGGAGGGCAATTCCAATTTTGTGGCCAACACCAACGTTCAAGGAAACGGGCAGCGCCGCAAAGGTAAACCACCTCCGCGTGGCGAAGGGCAATCCGTCAATCTAGATCAACAGTTAAACGTGCCTTGCCCTAAACACAGTACGGAGGGAAACCCGTCTAAGCATGCGTGGAAAGACTGCTGGATCATGGTAGAGGCCATGAAACAAGCCAGATATAATCACGGACCTCCCGGCGGCGGCTCAAGTTCTGGTTTTCAGGGTCCGGGTTACCAGGGTAATGGTTTCGATCAGGATATCACGGCGGTAACAATAACTACAACAGCAACGGTCAGCATCAACATAACCAGCAGCATGGTCAGGGCAGGTACAACAACCAAGGCAATCAGCAGCGCCAGCAGCAGCAGCAATCCGGATATCAGAGTAATCCGAAGGAGCTAAGCAGTGGACAGTATCATGTTTTCACCACAAGTTTGTGCAAGCGAGATCAAAAGGTTCTGAAGCGGGCAGTACACGCAGTTGAACCGGCGACGCCACGTTTTTTACGTTGGTCGGAACAACCTATTGTGTGGAGCAGAGAGGATCACCCGCTACGGGTGGATAATCCGGGCGAGTTGGCCCTAGTGGTGGCACCACAGGTGGGTGGTTACAAGTTCACAAAGGTACTCATGGACGGCGGCAGGAGTATCAACATCTTATACTATGAGACTTTCCGGCGTATGGGGTTGACAGATAAGAAGTTGAGACAGTCCAACACAGTATTCCATGGAGTGGTGCCAGGTAAATCGGCTTACCCAGTTGGGAAAATTGATCTGGAAGTCACCTTTGGGGATGAGCAGGATTCTAGATGAGAGACAGTGACCTTTGAGGTCGTAAAGATCAGGAGCCCATATCATGCTCTGTTTGGGAGACCGGTTTACGCCAAGTTCATGGCTAGACCGTGCTATGTTTATCTACAACTCAAGATGCCGGGTCACAAGGGAACCATCACAGTTCATGGAAGTCGCAAGATCGCATTGGAATGCGAGGAAGGAGACGCAGCTTATGCAGAAGCAGTGTGTGCTACGGAGGAGTTGAAATTCTACAAAGACAATGTTGATCCGGCGGATATGTCCCCGTTAAAGAGGCCAACCACAGAGCATGATCCGGCATTGAAGTTTAAATCAGCAGAGGAAACCAAGCAGATTGACTTTGTGCCAGGAGACTCATCCAAGCAGTTCACTATCTATGCTAACCTAGACCCCAAATAGGAAAGCACACTCATCGAGTTCATCCGTGAGAACCGGGATATCTTTGCATGGAAGCCTTCTGACATGCCAGGTATACCGAGGGAGCTCGCTGAGCACAGTCTTAATATTGATCCGAAGTTTAAACCGGTCAAGAAAGTATTTGCGCCGCTTCAATGAAGAAAGGCGCAAGGCTATAGGTGAAGAAGTGGCTAGGCTTTTGGCCGCAGGATTCATAGTCGAAGTGTTTCATCCGGAGTGGTTGGCTAATCCGGTACTGGTGTTAAAGAAAAATGGAACGTGGAGGATGTGTGTGGATTGCACAGACCTAAACAAGGCTTGTCCAACTGATCCTTTTGCTCTCCCCCGTATTGATCAGATTATTGATGCTACGGCAGGATGTGAGCGGCTAAGTTTTTTGGATGCATATTCAGGGTATCATCAAATCAAGATGGCAGTTAAGGACCAGGAGAAGACAGCTTTCATAACTCCCTTTGGAGCCTTCTGCTATGTATCCATGCCCTTTGGGCTCAAGGGTGCCCAAGCAACTTATCAGCATTGCATGCAGAACTGTTTCAAAGGGCGGATCGGAAAAAATGTCCATGCTTATGTTGATGACATTGTGGTGAAATCAAGGAAGGTGGAGACACTAATAGAGGATTTAAAAGAAACCTTTGACAACCTCCGGATTTATAAGATGATGCTTAATCCGGAGAAGTGCGTCTTCGGTGTTCCAGCAGGCAAGCTCCTTGGATTCTTAGTATCAAATAGAGGAATAGAGGCTAATCCGGAGAAGATCAAGGCGATCACATCCTTAACCAAACCGGCTTGTATCAATGATGTCCAGCGCATTGCAGGCCGGATTACAGCATTGAGCCGATTCATCAGCCGTTTGGGAGAGAAGGCGATCCCGCTTTATTAGATGTTGAAAAAGACGGACCGGTTTGTATGGAGCGATGCTACAAACGCTGCATTCGAGGATTTGAAGCGGCAATTAGCAGAACCGCCAGTTCTTGCTGTTCCTGTTGACAACGAACCGCTGCTGTTATACGTGGCCGCCAATGCCCGTGCAATTAGTGTGGCAATTGTGGTGGAACGCAAGGAAGCAGGAAAGGAATATCCGGTTCAGCGTCCGGTTTACTACATCAGTGAGGTTCTCATTGAGTCAAAGCAAAGGTATCCACACTGGCAGAAGTTGGTGTACGGCGTGTTCATGGCAAACCGGAAGCTAAAACACTATTTCCAGGGCCACCCAATAACTGTTGTTAGTTTAGCTCCATCGGGGGATATAATCCAGAACAGAGAAGCCACTGGCAGAGTAGCAAAGTGGGCCATTGAGCTTAGCCCACACGGATTGAAGTATGTACCCCGTACGGCTATAAAATCCCAAGCACTGGTAGATTTCATCAATGATTGGACAGAATTACAAGCACCAGAGGAGAAGCCGGATCATACATACTGGACTATTCACTTTGACGGTTCAAGGCAATTAGAAGGCTCGGGGGCTGGAGTGGTGTTAACTTCCCCACGAGGTGACAAGTTTTGTTATGTCCTCCGACTAATGTTCCCTTGCACTAACAATGCTGCTGAGTATGAAGCTCTCCTTCACGGCCTACGGATGGCTAAGGAAATGAACTTGAGCCGGGTCAAGTGCTTTGGTGATTCAGATCTAGTGGCACAACTGGTGTCTAGCAAATGGGACTCTAAAGATCCGCTCATGGCAGCTTACAAACGAGAAGTTGGAGCGGTTGCAGGATATTTCAAAGGGCAGAAAAATGAAGCGACCGATGCATTAAGCCGGCTGGGCTCTCAGCGTAAACCGGTTCCACCAAATACCTTCTTGGATGAATTACACAGTCCATCGGTACAGATACCATCGGAGGAGGATTTGGCTGTTCCCGATCCGGAAGCACAGCTAGTTGCAACACTTCATGTTATTCTGGATTGGACATTCCCTTACTTGGCATACCTGAGCCGAGGAGAGTTGCCAGAAGATGAGGTTGAGGCTAGGTAGATAATCCGGCGATCCAAATCTATGACCATCGTCAACGGAGAATTTCATCACCGCAGTGTTTCTGGGGCATTTCAGCGATGTGTATCATCGGAAGAAGGCTGTGATATTCTTCGAGAGATACACGAAGGAGATTGTGGTCATCATGCCGGTTCAAAGTCATTGGTAGCCAAGGCTTTTCGTCATGGGTTCTACTGGTTAACGGCTCATGCTGATGCGGAGGATCTAGTCCGGAGATGCGATGCTTGTCAAAAAATTTCACGGCGTGCTCATGTTCCGGCGCAGGAGCTACGGATGATCCCAATTACTTGGCCATTTACAACTTGGGGGCTTGATATGGTTGGGCCCTTTAAGCGATCCCAAGATCAGAAAACCCACCTGTTGGTAGCAGTGGACAAGTTTACAAAGTGGATTGAGGCAGAGCCTGTCAGTAAGTGTGATGCGGCAACAACGGTTAAATTCATCAAAAATGTAATTTTCCGGTTTGGCTTTCCACACATCATAATTACTGATAATGGCACCAACCTATCTAAAGGAGAGATGGAAGAGTTTTGCCAAAGGGAACATATTCGTCTGGACGTATCTTCAGTAGCTCACCCTCAATCCAATGGTCAAGCTGAGAGGGCCAACCAAGAGATCTTGAGAGGCATCAAGCCCCGGCTTATGGTTCCTTTGTAAAGAACACCAGGTTGCTGGGTTGAGGTGTTACCTTCTATCCTTTGGAGCATCAACACTACACCTCACAGGTCAACAGGTTATACACCCTTCTTCATGGTATATGGTGCTGAAGCGGTTCTCCCTAGTGACATCCGGCATGACTCACCACGGGTGACAGCTTAATGTTGAAGCGGCTAATGAGCAAGCAAGACAAGACAGTTTAGACCGGCTGGATGAGGAACGGGACACAACAGCAGCATGATCAGCAATTTATCAACAAGACCTGCGCCGATATCACAGCCGCCGGGTTAAGACCAGGACGTTCCAGGAGGGGGATCTGGTGCTCTGGCTCATCCAAGACCAGACAGATATGCATAAGTTATCCCCACCTTGGGAAGGACCCTTTGTGGTCAGCAAGAACCTACACAACGGTTCATACTACCTGGTCGACGTTCGAGAGCATAAAGACTCACGTACGGCAGAAGAAGAGACGAAGCGGCCGTGGAACATCGCTCTTCTGCGACCTTACTACACTTTAGCCATTGGCTCCGCTTCATGTATCCTATACATATTATGATTAATAAATAAACCGGCGCCCCCGGTAAACCAGGGAATCAGCCATTTTCTTCGAATAGAAGTATCATATGGGAGTTTGCTCAGGTGATATCCATATAAATTTTATTTCTCTTGATATATATCATTTTCATCAAGAAAACAAATTGCTTTGATCTGTATATTTTGATATGCAGGACAATTATTTGTTAAGGGACCAAAGAGGGTTTGTCGCACAGCGCAACTCAAACATAGGTACCCGGCCTCCTAAACCGGTGCCCTTGATACGTCAAGTATGGAGCTTGGCAGCTCGTAAAAAGCCTAGGAGCCTGGCAGCTCGTAAAAAGCCTAGGAGCCTGGCAGCTCGTAAAAAGCCTGGAGCCTGGCAGCTCGTAAAAAGCCTAGGAGCCTGGCAGCTCGTAAAAAGCCTCGATTTCGAGCCTGACAGCTCATAAAAAGCCTCGAATTTGGAGCCTGGCAGCTCGTAAAAAGCCTCGACTACATGGTCTTATTTGCCAAAAAAAGGGCTTTGTTTCTGTGATTTTACAAATTTTGTTTTTAACCAAATCTATTGATCCGGGATTGGCCAACTGCAAAGTTGACCATATATCTGCAAAATTAAAAGTCTGGGTCAGGAACACCAGCAAGAGTTAAAAGTCTGGGTCATGAACACCAGCATGAGTTAAACCGGTGTTCATTATAACCCGGATCAGTCATCAGGCAAACGCCAAGAGAGCCAAGAGCCTCATCAGCATTTACGCTTTCGATTATGCCTACCGGATTAAGGACGTAAGAAACACTTAATCAGAGGTATGAGATATCTTTGGTATAAAACAGTTATTCCTTTGATATATGTCTATTGGAACAGTGTAATGGGTCCGGTGGTAAACCGCCAGGACATATTTTTAGCCTTATTTATGCAGGCACAAATAATATAAACGGATCAAGCATGGCAAAACAAAGAATTAATTTGGCTGACGCCAAGTCAAGCTGTGACATCCATATTGGGGCAAAGACAATGTTTTAACTACCCTATTACAAGGCACTTGCAGGCCCGAATTGATTAAAGTTTTGGCAAAAGTATTCAGCAACTGCAACTTAAACCGGATGGTTTACGACTCTTCTTCGCGCTGCGAAGGTTGAGGGTCGACTTGATCCGGATCTTCTTCAGCTTCAGACAGTGGCTGGAAATCAGGAGCACGCCAATCAATCTTGGAGAGTGCGCGAAAATACATTTCCTCGTTAATAAGATCTGACGGATCAATATCTGGAGCGAAAGTATGGCCACGAAATGGTGGGATCAGATTTTCGGTATCGTAAACCGGCCGGTCTACCCGCTCATTGTTTAAGTCATAGGCCGGATGATACCTTGTTAGATCCGCTTCATCAGCAAGCTTATTGGCAAGCGGGCGCATGTCCTTAGTCAGAACACGAAGATCTTCGGCAGAAAAATCTGACCCGTCCTCTTTGTTGCTGGGATAGCCGTTCATAGCTTCAGCCGGATCAAAGTCAGGAACCCATGCTTTGGCCCGGGTCAGCGCCATAAGAGAACCAACCCGTGCAGCAGACTTCTTCACCTCCACCAGATGCACAGGCAGGACAGATAGCTTCTCCAAAGTGCCTTGGATGGTAGTTGGTGCTAGTTTGTTATGGGACATCGCGCTAATAACCCTTTGAGCGCCGGAATAAAGCTGCTCCACCAGGGTATAAGAGGCCTTGAGCTTCTTCCGGACATCATCTCCAAGATGAGTTATGCGCCTCCCTGAAAACGTTGGCCAAGTTAAACCGGAGCGGAACAAAAGATTGCAAAGATGAAAAACATATGCAGATGGGTACTCACCGAAGATAGCAGAAGTCATGAGTTTTATTTGCTGTTTCAGACCGGTCAGCTCCTGCATAACCGGATTAAGGGCAGCTTCAGCGTCCTTTGCTCTTTTTTCAAGAGCACTCCTCTGTACGTCCCATGTGGACCGCTCCGCTTCAAAGTCCTTTTTTAATTTCTCCATGTTGGTCAAGTTAAGCACAAGTTCTTCCTTGGCTTTGGCAGAGGCAGCTTCATTAACATCCAAGCTATTCCGGAGCTCAGTTACCTCCGAAGCCCTCCAGGTCAAGTCAGCCTACAAGGAAATCAAACGGATTAGAAAGACTAATCAATCAAGTCTCAAGCATATAACAAGTTATACACTTGACACTTGGGGGCTAATGTGCAATTGAAGTAACGAACGAGAAATTCAGACAAGTCCCAAGCGCATAAAACAAGTTATACCCCTGGCACTTGGGGGCTAATGTAAGTTCATTTTCAAACACAATGGAAGTCCCGGTACACCTACAATGAAGCTAAACCGGCACTTGGGGGCTACTATGGCCTGAAGACAGGATTGCAAGAACACAAAACAGAGACAAGTAAAAGGACAGAAAGTTACCTCATATTTATCCTTCATCATATTAACCAATCTGGCTTCATACTCGCGGCTGGTAAAGAGCCGGTTCAGATACCCGGAATGAAGTTCCTGGGCACTCAACTGGGCATAGCTGGATAAGTCTGTGCTCCACTTGCCTTTGTCTTGTTGAAGTTTTTCCTCCTTGGCAGTATGCCTGGCCAAGATGACAGGCTCGGTGGGAGCAGTAAAGCCTAACCCGGTAATCTCAACGTCCGCGGATGAAGCGGTAGTTGGCTGGAGAGGGACAGCAGTAGGCGCCGGGCTGACAGGAGCTGGGCTAGCCCGAGGAGGACTAACCCGGATAGGGCTAGCCGGTTCAGCAGCATTCTCTGTATTATCATCTCCCGGAGCAGCAATGTCGTCACGATCAATAGGAATAGGGTCATCAAACTGAGCTGCAGGATTATCTTCTGGAAGGATAGCTGCTTCCGGATCACTGGCCGGTTCAGCGGTAGTGGTTTCAGCTGCCGCTTTGGTTGCTTTCGCTTTCTTGCTAGGCTTCGGCTTTCTGGTAAAAATTGAAAGAACAATGAGAATTATGAAATCAAAAACATGAAGGTAAACCGGATGTTTGAAAAAGACTTACCCAGGCACGGTCTTCAGCACGGGGACCTGTGTAGCAGTTGACTCGCCGGAAGAGGACAAAGGAGCCTCGTGATAGTTAGGATCAGACGGTTTAAGCGGTTTACGTATGAGGCCGGCTTTTGGATGAAGGAGAGTTGGAGAAAGTAAAACCTCGGAGCGACGCCCGCAAGCCGGCGTCAGAGGTATTCCGGATGACTCCACCACATGGCCACTATGGCGCGTGGTCCGGCGTGCTTCATGCTGCTGTTTCTTCAAAAGAAAGTTGGGATCCAGTTGAGCGTAAGGATGAGAAAAGGGATATTTCCGGGACACCCGGTGGATTTTGGGGGGCAGCGGTTCTGAGTCAGAAGAGAGAGAAATTACCTCAACTCCCCCCGCTTTACTTCCTTCCGCCAGATCCTGTGGAAACGCACTGTTAACATAAATTTGGATAAAGGGAGATTAAAGCATATAAGGTTTAATTCGTACCTCCGAATCCGGATCATCCTCCTCAGGATGTGAACCGGAGGTAGCAACAGCCTTCTTCTTCTTAATAGCGTAAGTTTTCCGGCGTGGTTGCTTGGCCGGTTTATCTTGAGTTTTCCTCTTCCAGAAGGGATTGTTGGCATGTGCAGAAGATAGGAAATAAATGCAAGATAATTGATATGGCCAGATTAAAACAAACAGGAAAAGATCGGGAAGGACTTACCGCTGGCGGTTTATTGGTTTCGCAGAACGGAGCTAAACCGGTCCGGTTGCACTCCTCCAAAGGGATATTTAACATTTTCTTCGCGAACTCAGTAACTTCGTCTTCAGGAAGTATTATGTCAATGTGGCGCTGAGGATCATCCGGTTTGCCGGAGTATTCACACATTAGACCTGAGCGCCGGCTTAATGGAAGGATGCTCCAAGAGAGCTAACAGCGAACAAAGTCGACTCCGGTTAAGCTGTTGGCTACGAAGGCCCTGAGCTTAGAAAGCTAAGGGGCAAATCGGGCACGATCCGGGGCGCTGAGGCGTTGCGGCAAGGGGTGATCCGTTGCCAGGCGATAGGCGCGGTAACCCGGCAGCGGGTTCTCTCCTTCAGGTGAAGTGTCCCTACAATAGAACCATGTTTGGTTCCATTCTTTGGGGTGGCTGTGAAGGGCAGCATGAGGGAAACTCACATCCTTTCTCTTTTGGATATTGACGCCGCCCAATTCCTGATGCGGCCCGTCAATAAACTCCGTCCACCGGTTCAGATGGAAAAAGTCTCAGAAAAGGTCCACTGATGGTTCTTCTTGAAGATATGCTTTTGAGAAGACTTGAAAATTGCAGATGTTTGACATAGAATTTGGGCCTACATCCTAAGGGTGGAGTTGAAAGGCAGCTAGTACATCCCGGAAGAATTTTGAACCGGGAGGACTGAACCCACGGGCCAGGTGATCAAAGAAAACTAAAACTTCTGCCTCCTTAGGCGCAGGAGGGCAATCTCCTTCAGGAGCTCGCCAGTGTAAAGAATCCTTGGAGCCCAGGACGCTAATTGAGGCCGCTTTAACTAAGTCATCTTCCGTGATCCGGGAAGGAACCCAGTTGCAAGCGATGAACTGCTTGGCCATCGTTTGGAATAAGGAAGTGCTGAAAAGTGCAGTGCAAAACCCGGTTTACCAGTTACTAAAGCATAAGTCGGAGCATTGTATAAAACTATGGACCTAATTGTCGGTTTACGCAAGGGACTAATGGTATTACTAATCCGGGAGCAAATATGAGTGAAGCAGCTACCGGTTCGTGATAATGGAAAAGCAAAGAATAAACCGTCAATTACGAAATACGGGCTTACATCTAAACCATCAGTAAAACATATGACGTGCAAGTATGGCTAAACCAAGGAGATGAGCTACAGATCTAAAGTATGAAGAAACAATTTCCACAAAAGAGCTGAGGTAAACATGGATCTAAGGCATAAGGAAAAAATGGAATAAATACAAGTTATATTCAGGGAAGACCGTGGAGTTTCTCTACAGATCGAATCTAGACTGATAAAGCTAGAGGAGCTAGGGTTATGATGGCGGAGCGGAAACGCAGGGATTCAGGCCAGAACTAAATAAATCTGAGTCTATAGCAAGGTTAACCTACGGGGATGAGCAGCAAAGCTTCAAGGTTTCATGGCGGAGCTACGGAAGAAGCTCTAGATTGAGATCTACAGGGAAGAAGAAAGAGTACCTGACGAAGTAGAGGGCGGCGGTGAAGGGCTCTGGTAACGTTCAGGGTGATGCAGCGGTCTGGCTTGAGGACGACGGTGAGCTCGAAGAGCGGCGGTGGAGCTTCGAGCGATGGAGATGGAGGAAGATGAAGGCAGAAGGGGAAAAGAGGCATGCCCCAGCGGTATTTATAAGCCGAAGAGCTGAAAACGGTAAGCGCGGGAATCGAGGAGGTCAGAGATTGGATAAAGATCGCGCTGTTGCCTCGATTTTCGGTGCGGCATTTAATAAAGGTAACAGACAGAGGCGAGCATTAAGTGCGGAGACGACGTCACGATGGATTAAGGCGATTCTAGGAGATGACATCATGGCCGGTTTATAAAGCAGATAAATTGCAGGGAGGAAATTTATGCAAGACTTAGAAGACTAACATGAACAAGTTCAAATCAATCTGGGGCCTAATGTCAGGGATATTACTAGCAGGTATAAACCGGCCAGGAAGATCCAGATTACACTGATGTAGTTGTATTATCACAAGCCTAGTAGAATATGTACAAGAGATTACAGCCCATAGAGGTTTAGGGCCCATGTGTAAAGGCCTACGATTTGTAAACCGTCATATCATGTAACTTGGGATGTAAGATAGAAAGAGTAGAGACCGAGGCAGACACGTTTATGAGCCGGCCTCGGGACTCTGTAAACCGGACCGGGCGTCGCCTCTTATATAAAGGGACGACCCGGCGACGGTTCAACGACAAGAAAAGAACAGCTCGAGAGACAGGCAAGCGATTCGCTCCCTGTTCATCGACGCACAAGCAATACCGCCCCAAACTAGACGTAGGCTTTTACCTTCATTGAAGGGGCCGAACTAGTATAAAAACTCCCTATGTCCTTTGTCCGCTTTAACCTCTTCAAGCTAACCCGCGCGATGGCCTCACACCTAAGTCCTCTAAACCGGACATCTGTCCTGCCAATTCCACGACAGTATGTGACTCCTCCAATGGTCCAATTGGATTTTGTTCTAGTGCTTCATATAGTGCAAATATTTGTTGTTGTGGTGACCATGTTCTTGAGCTTGCATGTCAAATTTATATGGTCCAAAGTAGTTTTATTGCATGATATAGCCTCTGGACACATGTAGGAGTAGTTGCTATCACTTTTGTTGAGTTTTGTTCACTTTTCTTTTGAGTCACTATAAATTTCAGGAATTTTCAAAGGAAGAAAATGACGAGGAAAATGTTCCAAGGTGATTCCTCAAAGAAGAAGAAACCCCCGAGACTTGCAATTCGTGAGCCAAATCTTGAACCACCACGGGAAGCTCTAGTACGACCATGTGAATGGCTGTCGGATTATTTCATGACTCATGCATGTTTCAAGGAAGAGTTTCATATGTACATACACAATGCTAGCCTAACGGACTTCTTGGCAGTTAAGTGTTTACAACATTACAATCTCACTGATTCTTTTGTACGGAGATTTGAGTACTCAGACCGTCGAGGTATGCAATATGTTTTGTTTGATCGTTATGATAAGTCGTATCGCATGGAACTTGAGGAGTTTAATGAAGCTTGTAAAATTCCACATTGGGGCACTTGCGCTGAACCATGTAAAGCTGATTGTGCTGAGTTCCTTGCTAGCATTACAGTAGGAGAAACTAGAACTATAACACAAGCCACTATGGGGAGCATTCATTTTCCTGCTTTACACTATTTTGCCCTCTTCATAGGTAGATGTATTAATGGTAAACATGATCATAGCCACCTTTGCGCTCCTAATATTAGTGTTCTTAAAAGCGCAGTAATGAATGAATGATAATATAAATTAGGGGCTATTGTCGCACGTAGGCTATATAAAAATTCTTTAGAGGGAGATTTCTTTGGAGGAATTTATGCTACTCATTTAGCTGACTATCTTGGGGTACCTATAAGAAATGATGACACTCAGTTACCACCTGATTTCCTTGATTACGCTGATGTGGAACAATTTTAGTTTCTTGAGAGGGGTGATGTGCTATTCCAGTACAAACTAAGCTTTGACAGGAGCCTTGTCGTCTATGTTACGCTCCTTGCCCCTGCTTTCTTTGACTTTTAGGTAAAAAGAAGATATTTCATACTCAGAGAGGAGGCAGAAGAGTACGAGAGAGCGAGGGAGACAGATTGCCTCCATGAGGCAGCTAGCCAGGCGGTGGCAGCTGCAATCGAGTACAACCCCAACTACGACTTTGGATATCATCCAAGCCAGCTGTGGCCATAAACCAACTTAGGCCAAAAGCCTAAGTTTGGGGGAGTACGTATGTCTCACCAACATTACATTGATGTTCACACACTCATTCCATTTGTCGGTGTTCATACTTTTCCATTGTATCATCCATGTTAGTTTATTTTTCTTGCTTTCGTCTTGTGTGTTTGAAAAACTTTGAAGACCCAAAAATATTTCCCCTTCCTTTTTGTCTTTTCTTTTTTATTTATTTTTTGATTAGTTGTAGGATTAAAAAGAAAACCCAAAAACATTTCTCATTCTTCTTCCATTTGTTGGGAGATTCCCCGTGTAAATAGTTGTTCTCGTTCTTGTTTTTGCTTTCTTCAGAAAAACAAAAGCTCCAAAAAAAATTAGTATGTTTCTTTGAATTATTTTCCTTTTTCTTTGGGTCGTAATGAGAAGACCATGATAGCAATGTTGAGTGGCTCTCATATGCATTATTGATGATTTATTAAAGAGCCCATATTACCTTGTCTTCCCCTTTGAATAATTGTTTGCAGATTCCAGCTTAGTCCAAGGCACATGCACTCTTATTATTATTCACATCATTCGGTCGTGCAACTGAAAGGCAATAATGATGAAATTTGATGAAGTGATTGAGGTGAAGAAAAGTTGGTACAAACTCGAACTATTTTATTTTTGTAAATATGATTAGCTCATCAGTCTTGATTCAGCCCATTATGTATCAAACATGTTTCCAACGACAATTAGATATTATAGTTACTCATGTCATGCTTAATTAGCTAGGAGTTGATAATGGTTTGTATTGTGTTCCAACATGCATTTAAAATGGTTATGATGTGGTATGATAGGATGGTATCCTCCTTTGAATGTTTTGAGTGTCTTGACTTGGCACATGGTAACGCATGCAGTTGAATCAAAATCAACATAGCCTCCACGATTTTTATGTTCATGGTGATTTATTTCCTACTCATGCTTGCATTCAATGTTTATTAACCTCAAGGCATGTTCATGACCGTTGTCTCTCTCTAGTTGGTCGCTCCCCAATCTATTTGCTAGCCTTAACTTGTACTAAGTGGGAATACTGCTTGTGCATCCACTTTCATAAACCCAAAGTCTTTCCCTATGAGTCCACTATACCTAGCTATATGTGTAATTTACCTGCCATTCCAAGTAAATTTGCATGTTCCAAACTCTAAACCTTCAAGTAATGACTTGTTTTGTATGCCCGAATCGCTCATGTGGTGACTGGGGGCTGTCAGTATCTTCCATGCTAGGTGGATTATTCTCACGATGAGTGGTTATCTACTTTTCATTCAGGACAAAGTGGCTGGTGATAACCCACAAGTGTAGGGGATCACAACAGTTTTCGAGGGTAAAGTATTCAACCAAAATTTATTGATTCGACACAAGGGGAACCAAAGAATACTCTTAAGTATTAGCAGTTGAGTTGTCAATTCAACCACACATGGAAACTTAGTATCTGTAGCAAGGTAATTTAGTAGCAAAGTAATATGGAAATAATGGTAACAACAATAAAAGTAACGATAGTGTTTTGTAGTTTTTGTAACAGTAGCAGCGGAAAAGTAAATAAGCAACAAGCAATATGTGAAAAGCTCGTAGGCATTGGATTGGTGATGGAGAATTATGTCGGATGCGATTCCTCATGTAATAGTTATAACCTAGGGTGACACAGAACTAGCTCCAGTTCATCAATGTAATGTAGGCATGTATTCCGAATATAGTCATACGTGCTTATGGAAAAGAACTTGCATGACATCTTTTGTCCTACCGTCCCTCTGGCAGCGGGGTCCTAGTGGAAACTAAGGGATATTAAGGCCTCCTTATAATAGAGTACCGGACCAAAGCATTAACACATAGTGAATACATGAACTCCTCAAACTACGGTCATCATCGGGAGTCGTCCCGATTGTTGTCACTTCGGGGTTGCCGGATCATAACACATATTAGGTGACTATTGACTTGCAAGATAGGATCAAGAACACACATATATTCATGAAAACATAATAGGTTCAGATCTGAAATCATGGCAATCGGGCCCTAGTGACAAGCATTAAGCATGGCAAAGTCATATCAACATCAACCTTAGAACATAGTGGATAATCGGGATCAAACCCTAACAAAACTAACTCGATTACATGGTAAATCTCATCCAACCCATCACCGTCCAGCAAGCCTATGATGGGATTACTCACGCACAGCGGTGAGAATCATGGAATTTGTGATGGAGGAAGGTTGATGATGATGATGGCGACGATCTCCACTCTCCGGAGCCCCGAACGGACTCCAGATCAGCCCTCCTGAGAGAGATTAGGGCTTGGCGGCGGCTCCGTATCGTAAAACGCGATAATTCTTCCTCTCTGATTTTTTTCTCCCCGAAAGAGAATATATGGAGTCGGGGTAGACGTCGGTGGAGCAACAGGGGGTCCACGAGGCAGGGGGGCGTGCCCAGGGGGAGGGGGCACGCCCCCACCCTCGTGGACATGGTGTGGGCCCCTGGCTTGGTTCTTTCCGCAAATATTTTATATATATTCCCAAATAATTCGCCATTGAATTTCAGGTCATTCCGAGAACTTTTATTTCTGCACAAAAATAACACCATGGCAATTCCGCTGAAAATAGCGTCAGTCCGGGTTAGTTCCATTCAAATCATGCAAGTTAGAGTCCAAAACAAGGGCAAAAGTGTTTGGAAAAGTAGATACATTGGAGACGTATCAACTCCCCCAGGCTTAAACATTTGCTTGTCCTCAAGCAATTTAATTGATAAACTGAAAGTGATAAAGAAAAACTTTGACAAACTCTGTTTGCTCTTGTTGTTGTAAATATGTAAGGCCAACATTCAAGTTTTCAGCAAGATCATGAACTAACCACATTCACAATAACTTTCAGGTCTCATGTCTACTCATATCAATGGCATAATCAACTAGCGAGAAATAATAATAAACCTCGGATGACAACACTTTCTCAAAACAATCATAATATGATATAACAAGATGGTATCTCGCTAGCCCTTTCTGAGACCGCAAAACATAAATGCAGAGCACCTTTAAAGATCAAGGACTGACTAGACATTGTAATTCATGGTAAAAGAGATCCAGTCACAATCATACTCAATGCAAATTAATAGCAATACATGCAAATGACAGAGGTGCTCTCCAACTGGTTCTCTTTAATAAGAGGATGATGACTCAAAATAAAAGTAAATAGATAGGCCCTTCGCAGAGGGAAGCAGGGATTTGTTGAGGTGCCAGAGCTCGATTTTGAAATAGAGATGAATAATATTTTGAGCGGTATACTCTCATTGGCAACATAACAACCAAGAATTTCGGTATCTTGCATGCTACACACATTATAGGTGGTTCCCACACAGAATGGTAAAGTTTATACCCCCCCAACCACCAACAAGCACACTCCACGGCTAGCCCGAAACAACGGGTACCGTCCAAACCAGCAACAACCCTGGGGGAGTTTTGTTTAATTATTATGATTTGAACATGGGACTGGGCATCCCGGTTACCAGCCATTTTCTCATGAATGATGAGCGAAGTCCACTCATCATGAGAATAACCCACCTAGCATGGAAGATATAGACAACCCTAGTTGATACATGAGCTGTTTGAGCATACAAAACATAATTTCATTTGAAGGTTTAGAGTTTGGCACATACAAATTTACTTGGAACGATAGGTAAATACCGCATATAGGAAGGTATGGTGGACTCTTATAAATCACCATTAACATAAATATCGTGGAGGCTATGTTGATTTTGTTTCAACTACATGCGTGAACATGTGCCAAGTCAGACCACTTGAATCGTTCAAAGGAGGATACCACCCTATCATACCACATCACAATTATTTTAATATCATGTTGGCACACAAGATAGACCATTATAAACTGTTAGCTAATTAAGCATGGCATGAGAAACTAGGCTGAATCAGGAACGATGAACTATCTTATTTACAAAAACAAGAGAGGTCGAGTTCATACCAGCTTTTCTCATCTCAATCAATTCATCATATATCGTCATTATTGCTTTTCACTTGCACGACCGAACGGTGTGGATAATAATAATAGTGCACGTGCATTGGACTAAGCTGGAATCTGCAAGTACTTAATACAAGGGAGAAGACAAGGTAATATGGCTCAAGGTTAAATTAACAAAAAAGCATATGAGAACCACTAAGCATTTTCAATCATGGTCTTCTCCTCTTGACCCCCAAAGAAAAGAAAAGAAACTATTTCCACGGGAAAGCTCCCAACAGGTAAAAGAAGAACGAGAAATCTTTTTGGGTTTTATTTTAATTACTACTACTACAGGCATGGAAAGTAAACTAGCTAAAAGCTACAACTATTTTTGTTTTTGTTTTTCTTAAGGTTTTTCTAACACACAAGAAAAAGACTAAGAAAAGAAATGAAACTAGCATGGATAGTACAATGAAAGAGTGTGAGCACCGACAACTAGAATAAATGTGTGAACATGAATGTAATGTTGGTGAGAAACACGTACTCCCCCAAGCTTAGGCTTTTGGCCTAAGTTGGTCTATGGCCAGTATTGGCCTCGCAGATATCCAAAGTCGTAGTTGGGGTTGTACTGAGATGCAGCGGCTACTGCCTGCTGGGCTGCAGCTTGGAGACGGGTTGCTTCCATCGTCTCCTGATACTCATTTGCCTCCTCCCTGGTTATAGTATATCTCCCTTTTGCCTGAAAATCAAACAAGGTAGGAGCAGGAAGAGCAATATGGACAGCGTGACGCCTGTTAAAGATTAGTCGATACTTGAGGGATTGTTCATCCCTCTCTATAAACCGATGGCTGACCATAGCATTATAATCTAAATAAGGAGGCGGTAATAGTTCATCATATTCATGTATAGGCACACCAAGACGGCGGGCTATGCGAGTGGCATAAATCACACCAAATAAATCTCCATCTAAACCATTATGATGTAGCCTACGTGCAACAATGGCTCCCAAGTTATATTGTCTATCTCCTAACACAACACTCTTGAGAACACTAAGATCAGGGATGCACATATGGCAAGCCTCATCTTTACCGTTGATGCATCTACCAATAAAGAGAGACAAATAATGTATAGCAGGAAAATGAATGCTCCCTATGGTAGCTTGTGTGATCTCTCTAGATTCCCCACGGTGATACTAGCAAGGAAGTCTTTATATTCAGATTTGCGAGGATCACCCATACTGCCCCACCGCGGGAGCTTACAAGCATCATTAAAATCTTCTAAGTCCATGGTGTAAGATTTATCATAAAGATCAAACAGGACAGTGTGAGAATTACGTGAAGAAGAAAATTTAAACATTCTCACAAAGGTATCAGTCAAGTAACGGTATTGATGGCACTTATCTTGCATGAAGCCCTCGAGGTCAGCATTACGCACATATGCGTCAAACTCCTCCTTAATGCCTGCTCGAACCATAAATTCCTCCAACGGCCATTCATAAGGCCACACTTCAGCTTCCCTCGGTAGTTCATCGTCCGGCTCACGATCGCGAGCCTTGGTTCTTGCTTCCTTGAGGAACCACCTTGGAGGATTTTCCTATGCATTTTTCTAAAATTTTCTGAAATTTTTAGTAACTCAAAATAAAAGTTAACTAAACTCAACAAGATTGATAGCAACAACTCCTACAAGTGCCTAGAGACTATACCATGCATTAGAACTACTTGGACCAAAGAAATTTGACATGCAAGCTCAAGAACAATGTCACCACAGTAGCAAAATTTGCAATGAAAAAGCACTAGAACAAAAACTAATTGGACCAATGGAGGAGTCACATACCAAGGAACAATCTCCCCAAACAGTTTTGTGAATGGAGCTTTGAGCAAGGAGATTGAAAATTGCAGCAAGATGAGCTAGAACTCGTGCTTGAGCTGGATGGTGATTTTTTTGGGAGGAAGAAGGAGTGTGTGGGTGCAGGAATAAGTGGAGGGGGCCACATGGGGCCCATGAGGCATGGGGCGCCCTGGACCCTCGTGGCCAGGTGTTGGCTCCCCTCGCTGTGTTTTCTATGCCATACATTCTCAAATATTGTAGAAAAAATCATATTTCATTTTCAAGGCATTTGGAGAACTTTTATTTTCAGGGTATTTTTTATTGCATGGATAAGTCTGGAAATAGACAAAAAAATTATTTTTACTTTATTTAATCTAATTAACAAAAAGTAAAAGGAGGGTACAGAAGGTTGTGCTATCTAGATTCACCCATATCATGCTCATCAAAAGGAATCCATTAACAATGTTGATCAGGTCTTGTTAATAAACTCTTTCCGAATAACATGAAACCGGAGAATCTTCGAATAACACTAGGTTACCTCAATGAGGATATGTATGTCCCCAAGAATAAGAATATCATATGTCTTCTTGATAGTATGAAGAGAAAATTCAAAACCTCCAATAGTAATAGTCGAAAATTTTCCAATAGAATTGATACAGTGGACCTGAGGTTGTTTCTTCGGAAAGTGTACCGTATGCTCATTATCATTGACATGAAAAGTGACATTGCCTTTGTTGCAATCAATAACAGCCCCTGAAGTATTCAAAAAGGGTCTACCAAGGATAATAGACATACTATCGTCCTCGGGAATATCAAGGATAACAATGTCGGTTAGAATAGTAACATTTGCAACCACAACAGGCACATCCTCACAAATACCGACATGTATAGCAGTTGATTTATTGGCCATTTGCAAAGATATCTCAGTAGGTGTCAACTTACTCAAGTCAAGTCTACGATATGAAGAGAGAGGCATAACACTAACACCGGATCCAAGATCACATAAAGCAGTTTTAACATAATTTCCTTTAATGGAGCAAGGTATAGTGGGTACTCCTGGATCTCCTAGTTTCTTAGGTATTCCACCCTTATAAGAGTAATTGGCAAGCATGGTGGAAATTTCTACTTCAGGTATCTTTCTTTTATTGGTAATAATATCTTTCATATACTTAGCATAAGGATTTGTTTTAAGCATATCAGTCAAACGCATACGCAAAAAGATAGGTCTAATCATTTTAGCAAAGCGCTCAAAATCCTCATCATCCTTTTTCTTGGATTGTTTAGGAGGAAAAGGCATGGGTTTCTGAACCCATGGTTCTTTTTCCTTACCGTGCTTCCTAGCAACAAAGTCTCTCTTATCATAACATTGATTCTTTGATTGTGGGTTATCAAGATCAACAGCAGGTTCAATATCTACATCATTATCATTGCTAGGTGGAGCATCATCATTAACAATATCACTAGGTTCATGTTCATTACCAGATTGTGTCTCAGCATTAGAAATAGAGATATCATTGGGATTCTCAGGTGTGTCTGCTACAGGTTCACTAGAAGCATGCAAAGTCCTATCATTTTTCTTTTTCCTCTTTTTAGAAGAATTAGGTGCATCTAAATTAGCTCTGTGAGAATCTTGCTCAATTCTCTTAGGGTGGCCCTTAGGATACAAAGGTTCCTGAGTAACTTTACCACCTCTAGTTGCAACTCTAACAGCATAGTCATTATTCTTACTATTTAAGTCATTGAGCAAATCATTCTGAGCCTTAAGTGCTTGTTCTACTTGAGTGGTAACCATAGAAGCATGTTTACTAATGAGTTTCAATTCACCTTTAACTCTAGACATATAATCACTCAAGCGTCCAATGATATAAGCATTACGTTGCAATTGTCTACTAACATAAGCATTGAAGTTTTCTTGTTTCACAATAAAATTATCAAACTCATCTAAGCATTGGCTAGCAAACTTATAACAAGGAATATCACCTTCATCAAATCTATAAAGAGAATTTACCTTTACTACATGTGTCGGGTTATCAAGACCATGTATTTCTTCAATAGGTGGTAAATTCTTAACATCTTCAGTTTTAATACCTTTTTCTTTCATAGATTTCTTTGCCTCTTGCATATATTCAGGACTGAGAAATAGAACACCTCTTTTCTTCGGAGTTGGCTTAGGGGCTAGTTTAGGAAGTGTCCAATTATTTTCATTGGACAACATATTATTCAATAGTAATTCAGCTTGATCAGCTGTTCTTTCCCTGAAAACACAACCAGCACAACTATCCAAGTGGTCTCTGGAAGCATCGGTTAGTCCATTATGAAAGACATCAAGTATTTCATTCCTCTGAAGAGGATGATCAGGCAAAGCATTAAGTAATTGGAGAAGCCTCCCCCAAGCTTGTGGGAGACACCCTTCTTCAATTTGCA
>LR738714.1:513834367-513878970 GCA_902687465.1 Secale cereale | reverse complement strand
TCACTAGAAGCATGCAAAGTCCTATCATTTTTCTTTTTCCTCTTTTTAGAAGAATTAGGTGCATCTAAATTAGCTCTGTGAGAATCTTGCTCAATTCTCTTAGGGTGGCCCTTAGGATACAAAGGTTCCTGAGTAACTTTACCACCTCTAGTTGCAACTCTAACAGCATAGTCATTATTCTTACTATTTAATTCATTGAGCAAATCATTCTGAGCCTTAAGTGCTTGTTCTACTTGAGTGGTAACCATAGAAGCATGTTCACTAATGAGTTTCAATTCACCTTTAACTCTAGACATATAATCACTCAAGCGTCCAATGATATAAGCATTACGTTGCAATTGTCTACTAACATAAGCATTGAAGTTTTCTTGTTTCACAATAAAATTATCAAACTCATCTAAGCATTGGCTAGCAAACTTATAAAAAGGAATATCACCTTCATCAAATCTATAAAGAGAATTTACCTTTACTACATGTGTCGGGTTATCAAGACCATGTATTTCTTCAATAGGTGGTAAATTCTTAACATCTTCAGTTTTAATACCTTTTTCTTTCATAGATTTCTTTGCCTCTTGCATATATTCAGGACTGAGAAATAGAACACCTCTTTTCTTCGGAGTTGGCTTAGGGGCTAGTTCAGGAAGTGTCCAATTATTTTCATTGGACAACATATTATTCAATAGTAATTTAGCTTGATCAGCTGTTCTTTCCCTGAAAACACAACCAGCACAACTATCCAAGTGGTCTCTGGAAGCATCGGTTAGTCCATTATGAAAGACATCAAGTATTTCATTCCTCTGAAGAGGATGATCAGGCAAAGCATTAAGTAATTGGAGAAGCCTCCCCCAAGCTTGTGGGAGACACCCTTCTTCAATTTGCACAAAGTTATATATTTCCCGCAAGGCAGCTTGTTTCTTATGAGCGGGAAAATATGTAGCACATAAGTAATAAATCATATCCTGGGGACTACGCACACAACCAAGATCAAGAGAATTAAAACATGTCTTAGCATCACCCTTTAACGAGAACGGAAATAACTTAAGGATATAGTAATAACGAATCTTTTCATCGTTGGTAAACAGGGTGGCTATATCATTCAACTTAGTAAGATGTGCCACAACAGTTTCAGATTCATAGCCATGGAAAGGATCAGATTCAACAAAAGTAATTAACTCAGGATCAACAGAGAAATCATAATCCTTATCAGCAACAAAGATAGGTGAAGTAGCAAAAGCAGGGTCATATTTCATTCTAGCATTCAAAGACTTTTCTTTCAGCGTGGCTAATAATTTCTTAAGATCATATCTATCATTGCAAGCAAGAAAGTCTCTAGCAATTTCTTCATCCATAACATAACCCTCAGGAATAATAGGCAATTCATATCTAGGGGGAGAATCTTCATCATCACTTTCATAAATATTATCAGTTTCAATATTTGCATTCTCCCTAGCCTTAGCAATGTGTTCATCTAGAAATTCACCTAGTGGCACAGTATTATCAAGTATAGAAGTAGTTTCATCATACATAGCAGAAGTGGTATCATCAAGAACATGCGACATATCAGATTCAATAGCAGGAGCAGGTGTCACAAGTTTACTCATAACAGAGGGTGAATCAAGTGCATAGCTAGATGGCAGTTCCTTACCTTCCCTCGTAGTTGAGGGATAAATCTTGGTTTTTGAGTCTTTCAAATTCTTCATAGTGATCAACATATATAAATCCTAAATGACTTAAAGGATATAGCTATGCTCCCCGGCAACGGCGCCAGAAAATAGTCTTGATAACCCACAAGTGTAGGGGATCGCAACAGTTTTCGACGGTAAAGTATTCAACCCAAATTTATTGATTCGACACAAGGGGAGCCAAAGAATACTCTTATGTATTAGCAGCTGAGTTGTCAATTCAACCACACCTGGAAACTTAGTATCTGCAGCAAGGTAATTTAGTAGCAAAGTAATATGGAAATAGTGGTAACAACAATAAAAGTAACAATAGTGTTTTGTAGTTTTTGTAACAGTACAGTGGAAAAGTAAATAAGCAACAATCAATATGTGAAAATCTCGTAGGCATTGGATCAGTGATGGAGAATTATGTCGGATGCGATTCCTCATGTAATAGTTATAACCTAGGGTGACACAGAACTAGCTCTAGTTCATCAATGTAATGTAGGCATGTATTCCGAATATAGTCATATGTTCTTATGGAAAATAACTTGCATGACATCTTTTGTCCTACCCTCCCGTGGCAGCGGGGTCCTAGTGGAAACTAAGGGATATTAAGGCCTCCTTTTAATAGAGTACCGGACCAAAGCATTAACACATTGTGAATACATGAACTCCTCAAACTACGGTCATCACCGGGAGTGGTCCCGATTGTTGTCACTTTGGGGTTGCCGGATCATAACACATAGTAGGTGACTATTGACTTGCAAGATAGGATCAAGAACACACATATATTCATGAAAACATAGTAGGTTCAGATCTGAAATCATGGCACTCGGGCCCTAGTGACAAGCATTAAGCATGGCAAAGTCATAACAACATCAATCTTAGAACATAGTGGATACTAGGGATCAAACCCTATCAAAACTAACTCGATTACATGGTAAATCTCATCCAACCTATCACCGTCCAGCAAGCCTACGATGGGATTACTCACGCATAGCGGTGAGCATCATGGAATTGGTGATGGAGGAAGGTTGATGAGGACGATGGCGACGATCTCCACTCTCCAGAGCCCCGAACGGACTCCAGATCAGCCCTCCCGAGAGAGATTAGGGCTTGGCGGCAGCTCCATATCGTAAAACACTATAATTCTTCCTCTCTGATTTTTTTTCTCCTCGAAAGAAAATATATGGAGTCGGGGTAGACGTCGGTGGAGCAACAGGGGGGCCACGAGGCAGGGGGGCGCGCCCAGGGGGAGGGGCGCGCCCCCCACCCACGTGGACAGGGTGTGGCCCCCCTGGATTGGTTCTTTCCACAGATACTTTTTATATATCCCAAAATAATTCTCCGTTGAATTTCAGGTCATTCCGAGAACTTTTATTTCTGCACAAAAATAACACCATGGCAATTCTACTGAAAACAGCGTCAGTCTGGGTTAGTTCCATTCAAATCATGCAAGTTAGAGTCCAAAACAAGGGCAAAAGTGTTTGGAAAAGTAGATACGTTGGAAACGTACCAGCTGGTATTTAGGATGCCCAGTTCCATGCTCAAAATCAAATCAAAATATAATTAAACAAAACTCCCCCATGACTGTTGTTGGTATGGACGGTACCCGAGGATTCGGCTAGCCGTGGAGTGTGATTGTTGGTGGAGGGGGAGTACAACTTTACCATTCTATTTGGGAACCGCCTATGATGTATTTGGCATGGAAGATATTGAAAACTCTTGGTCGTTGTGTTGACAACGAAAGCATATCTCTCAAAATTATATTCATCTTTGTTTTAAAAGCTTCGAGCTCTCGCACCTCTTCAAATTGTTGCTTCCCTCTGCGAAGGGCCTATCTATTTACTTTTATTGTTGAGTCATCATCTTCTCATTAAAGCACTAGCTATAGAGCACCGCTTTCATTTATATGCTTTGTTTTTAATTGATGTTGAGTATGAGTGTGACTGGATCTCTTTTACCATGAATTACAATGTCCAGTCGGTCCTTGATCTTCAGAGGTGCTCTGCATTTATGTTTTGCGGTCTCAAAAGGGCTAGCAAGATACCATTATATCATATTGTATCATGATTGTCTTGAAAAAGTGCTGTCATCCGAGAGATCTTATTATTGCTCGCTAGTCAATTATGCTATTGATATGAGTAAATGTGAGACCTAAATGTTATTATGAGTATGGTTAGTTTATAATCTTTGCTGAAAATTTGAACCTTGGCTAGACATATTTGCAACAACAAGAACAAACAAAGGTTGTAAAAGTTTTTCTTTGTCACTTTCAGTTTGTCAACTGAATTGCTTGAGGACAAGCAATGGGTTAAGCTTGGGGGAGTTGATACGTCTCCATCGTATCTACTTTTCCAAACTCTTTTGCCCTTCGATACGTCTCCAACGTATCTATAATTTTTTATTGTTCCATGCTATTATATTACCTGCCCTGGATGTTTTATATGCATTTATATGCTATTTTATATGATTTTTGGGACTAACCTATTAACCTAGAGCTCAGTGCCAGTTCTTGTTTTTTCCTTGTTTTTGAGTTTCACAGAAAAGGAATATCAAACGGAGTCCAAACGGAACAAAACTTTTTGGTGATTTTTTATGGACCAGAAGAAGCCCACGGAGCACCGGAGGTGGACCAGAAGAGCCACGAGGCCACCATAATGGTGGGGGCGCCCCCCTAGGGCACGCCCCCTACCTTGTGGCTGCCTCCTAGGTCCCCCTGACTTGTCCCTGAAGCCAAAAATTCCTATAAATACTGGAAACCCGAAAACAAACCTAGATCAGGAGTTCCGCTGCCGCAAGCCTCTGTAGCCACGAAAAACCTACTGGCAGCCCGTTTTGGCACCCTGTCGGAGGGGGAAACCATCATTGGTGGCCATCTTCATCATCTCAGCGGTCTCCATGACGAGGAGGGAGTAGTTCACCCTCAGGGCTGAGGGTATGTACCAGTAGCTATATGTTTGATCTATCTCTCTCTCTCTATCTCCCTCTCTCTCTCTCTCTCGTGTTCTTGATTTGGCACGATCTTGATGTACCGCGAGCTTTGCTATTATCGATGGATCTTATGATGTTTCTCCCCCTCTACCTTCTTGTAATGGATTGATTTTTCCCATTGAAGTTATCTTATCGGATTGAGTCTTCAAGGATTTGAGAACACTTGATGTATGTCTTGCATGTACTTATCTGTGGTGACAATGGGATATTAACGTGATCCACTTGATGTATGTTTTGGTGATCAACTTGCGGGTTCTGTGACCTTGTAAACTTATGCATAGGGGTTGGCACACGTTTTTGTCTTGACTCTCCGATAGAAACTTTGGGGCACTCTTTTAAGTTCTTTGTGTTGGTTTGAATAGATGAATCTGAGATTGTGTGATGCATATCGTATAATCAAATTCGCGGATACTTGTGGTGACAATGGAGTATGTAGGTGGCATTAGGGTTTTGGTCGATGTGTGTCTTAAGGTGTTATTTTAGTATGAACTCTAGGGCTGTTTGTGACACTTATAGGAATAGCCCAATAGATCGATCAGAAAGAACAACTTTGAGGTGGTTTTTGTAAGTGCATCTAGTGCCACCCCGAGTGGTTTTGAAGTATTGATGACAAACCTGGTTGAAGGACTAACGTGTTTGTGAGAATTGCAGGATAACACAGGTAGTAGTCCCTCATTGATTCGGTTAACCTACCGGAGATGACCCGTAAAAATGTATGAAGACATTGATATCAGTGGTGGTATATGAAGATAATCATATTGAAGACTATGACATGAGAAGACATTGTGTGAAGACTATGGAGAGCGAAGACGTAGATGTTTCGTTGTTTCTTTTCTTCTTTGTTGAGTCATAGGAACCACCATACTGTTAAGTGGGGTCCAAGTGAACTAAGTCAGAGTGACTGAAGTGATGCTCAACCAAATCCTATGTCTTCGAGCGAAGACTATGAGAGCAAATCTCATCCAGAGGCGGATGAGTCAGCTTTACTTGGAGCTCAAGTAAAGTTGCCGTGTGTGTTTGAAATCTGACCGTTGGAACATGTGTCAGTTCCTTAGTGACCCAGGGTCACTTCGGACAAATCAGGTCGGGTTGCCCAGTGGCTATAAATATCCCACCACCTACACGATAAATTGGTGGTTGCTCAGAGTTATTGCACGTCTTTTGTCGTTTGAGAGCAACCCACCTCCGAAGCATTTGAGAGAGAAATCCTTGCGAGGACAAAGCCCAAACACCGAGAGCCAAAGAGTGTTAGGCATCACTGAAGTCTTTCTGTCTGTGTGACCTGAAGACTTATTACACTTGAGGATTGTGTTTCCTCCAGCCGGTTAGGCGTCGCGTTCTGAGCATCCAAGAGTAATTGTGGATTGCCGGTGAACGAAGTCTGTGAAGGTTTGGAAGTCTACCTTGAAGACTTACCAGAGTGATTGGGCGAGGACTAGGTGTTCTTAGCTCAAGGGGAACAAGGTGAAGACGCGGTCTTCTGAGTTAAATCTCAGCCTCCCTAACCAGACGTACAGTTGTCACAGCAATTGGAACTGGTCTAACAAATCACTGTCTTCCCCAAGCTACTGGTTCTATCCCTTCCTTCCCTTTACTTACTGCTCTATGTTGTGTAGACATTGCATGTTTGCTTTATCTGATTGTCTTCACTGAGTATCTACTTGCTGTGATTGGCTTCATTCCTTCTTCCTTTGTGATCACTACTGCCTAGTTGCTATTAGTCTTCATGCTTTCACTTCATTAAATACATGACTATGGCTTATCTAGTGTAGTCCACTTTCCGCTGCATACAAATAGGCTTGAGCTTATCGTTTGTCTTCAAAACTACCATGTTTTGAAGCATTTCATAAAAATCACCTATTCACCCCCCCTCTAGTCGATATACTGCACTTTCAATTGGTATCAGAGCAAGGTACTCCCTTGTTCTGTGTGATTCGGTTTAACCACCTGGAGTTTTAGCTATGTCGACTGTAGGGATAATCAAAGTCTCCGTTGCGTGCCCCGTCTTCGATGGCACCGAATATCCCTACTAGAAGAACAAGATGCGCATGCATCTTGGAGCCATTGACGTGGACCTCTGGTTTGTCGTCAAGAACGGCGTTCCCAAGACTGGTGAAGGTATCACCCCTGCTGATGTCAAGAGGCTCGTTCAATTGGATTCAACGGCCAAAAACATCATCTGTGGTCATCTGACCAAAGGACAGTACAGTCATGTGAGTGCTCTGGACACGTCAAAGGAAGTTTGGGACTGGCTCTCAAAGGTCAATGAAGGAGTCTCTACCCAGAGAGATCAAAGGATCAGCGTCCTTCGCAATCTCTTCAAACGCTTCAAGAGACATGACAATGAAAATGTCCAGCATACTTTTGATCGTCTCACCGACATCACAAATGAGCTTCAAGCACTTGGCGCCACTGAGATTACCAAGCATGAAATCGTCAAGACCCTTCTGAGATCACTCGACAGCTCATTTGATATCCTTGCCCTGATGATCCAAGAACGCCCTGACTTCAAGACTCTTGATCCGTCTGATATACTTGAGAGGCTCAACACACACGAGTTCGAGCTATCTAAGAAGCGTGACATCTACGGTCCCAACTATGGCCGATCTCGCGCCTTGAAGGCAAAAGCAGTTTCCTCATCTGAAGAAGAATCTAACTGCAGTTCTGATGATCCCGAAGACATTGGAAAGGAGCTTGCCATGCTTGTGAAGAAGTTCCAGAAATTCACTAGGAAGAAAGGCTTCAAAAAGTCTTCAAGATCCAGCTCAAGAAATGATGAAGCCTCTACTCATGACTACAAGAAGAGAACATGCCATAAGTGCAAGAAACCTGGTCATTACATCTCTGAGTGTCCTCAGTGGGACAACGAGAACAAGAAAAAGAAGAGCAAGGAATATGATTCTGATGACAAGAAAAAGAATAAATACTCAAAGTCTTCTTCAAAGTCTTCATCAAAGTATTCATCACACAAGAAGAATTCATCTGGCAAGGCTCGCGCTTTTGTTGGCAAGGAGATGGATTCTGAGGAAGAGTCTGCTTCTGAAGAAGCGGAGGTGGAGTCGGAGGAGGAGTCTGATTCTGGTGCTACAAGTCTGGCTTTAGCCACTGCTTACGTGGGCAAGTCCATCTTCAACACTGAAGACAATGGCCCCGTCCCCAACAATGATGATGAGGACGACGACTCTGCACCCACCTTCTGCTTCATGGCACGCGGTGCCAAGGTAAAATCACGCGATGCTTACTTTCAAACATCTAGTGAAGATGACTTTGATTGTGAATCAAAACCTAGCCACAAAACACTTGCTAAAATTGCCACTGAACAGCAGAAAGGCATGGAACATATTCAAAAACTGTTAGACAAAAGCGATGACCTGTTGGACGCGGAAATGACCCGTTCTCAGTCCTTAATTGAGGACATAAAAAATCTTCATGTTAAGTACCAGGAACTTGAAGGTCTTTATGAATCGCTTTCAAAAACTCATGAAAAGCTTTCCCACGATTACATTCAAAGGAAACGAGAACTTGAGAAAGTGAAAGCAGCTCATGAAGATCTTTAAAAGGAGAATGAGTCACTCCGCGCACAACTAATCAGCTCCTCTCACGAAGAGTTTGAACCACCATGTCTAAAATGCATTGAACATGATAATGCTACATCTGTTGCTGAATGCTCTACTGCTGCCACTGTTGCAATATCTTCAACTATTGATGTGGTAACTAACCCCTCTGCTGAGGAAACCACTACTATTGCTGATGAAAATGCTAGGTTGAGGACTTTGCTTGAAACAGGGATGTACAAAAGCCTCAAAGGGCACCAGACTCTATGTGATGTCCTCAAAAAGCAGATACTGAACCGAAACCCTAGGAAAGAGGGTGTTGGGTTCGACAGGAAAATGAATGTTGATGGTTCATACTGGAAGCCTGAACAGTATCCCAAAACCACATGGGTTGCTGCAAAGGAACCTACAGTGGATCCATCTACCCTATCTGGCTTCACTTGTGCTAATCCTGTTATCATTGATGAATTTCTTGATGCAAACTATAAACTGTTTAAGAATCAAAATGGTGAAGTGTTTGCCAGGTATATTGGTACAAACTGCAGGAATGGACCACCTATGAAGAAGATCTGGGTACCCAAAGGTTGTCTTGAGAAGCTTCCAGCAAATACTGTCATGACACCTCCTGGGATGAAGACAAACCCCAGACCAAAGGCTTCATATGGTCCTAAGGCTTCATATAGACAAAGGACTCGCCTGAGTCACCCTAACACAGATGTTTTGCAGGGAAATCATACTCAGACCCATGAATATGAGAGTGTTTCTTCAAACCGCTATGTTCATAAATCAAAGAACTTTTCTGCCTATTCTTATGAGTATTGTTCTCCTCCTGCAAGACTATTTGCTAGGGCCCCAAAGCCAAAATTCTCAGATGCTGCTCTTAGACTCATTGCTTCTAAGCCACCCCTGAAAATGTGGGTGGTTAAGAAGAACTAACTTTCTCTTGCAGGGAAAGGTCTCCAGCCTATAATCAAAGGCTTCTGATGCTATTGCTGGGGACCTTAAACACTTGTAGGGCACAAGATCAAATACCCAAAATGACTTACTGCTCATACTATTCATAAATCACTTGCTGAACATCTTATCAGTCCTAACTTACATCTAAAGCTTTCATAATCCACTTATGCATCAAATGTTTATGCTTCATAATGGCTTTTGGTGAAGCCTATCCTCCTAACTGCATTGTAGGGAGTGACACCAAAGTCTTCAGAATGGATTATGGATAGCGGATGCACAAATCATATGACTGGTGATCGAAATCTTCTCATGGACTCAACTTTACGTCCATCCAACAAGAGTCACATCACATTTGCTGATACTGGTAAAAGCAAAGTGTTGGGTCTAGGTAGAGTTGCAATCTCAAGTGATCAGCACATGGACAAAGTCATGCTTGTTGAATCTCTTGGCTTCAACTTAATGTCTGTCTCAATGCTTTGTGACTTAAACATGATTGTGATCTTTGGTAAATTTCGTTGCATTGTACTAATGGAATCTGACAAGTCTTTAGTATTTGAAGGATACAGAAAAGGTGATTTATATATGGTAGATTTCTCAGCTGGACCGCAGATGGCCGTATGTCTTCTAGCAAAAGCTTCAGAGTGCTGGCTCTGGCATCAGAGGCTAGGACATGCTGGCATGAGGAACTTGCACACTCTCGCAAAGAAGAAGCATGTCATAGGCATCGAGGAAGTCAAGTTCAAGAAAGATCATCTATGTGGTGCCTGTGAAGCTGGGAAGATGACTAGAGCCAAGCACCCCTCGAAGAAAATAATGACGACATCCAAACCCTTCGAGCTGCTTCACATGGACTTATTTGGCCCTACTCACTACTCCACATTCTCTACCACAGCCTATCTCTATGGCTTCATCATTGTTGATGATTACTCAAGATACACATGGGTGCACATAATACTCTACAAGACTGAAGTGCAAGATGTCTTCAGATGCTTCGCCAACCGTGCCATGAACAATTATGGCATCAAGATCAAACATATCAGAAGTGACAATGGCACTGAATTCAAGAACACTAGCCTCAATCTTTATCTGGATGAGATGGGAATCACTCATGAATTCTCAGCCCCATATACACCTCAGCAAAATGGGATCGTTGAGCGCAAGAACAGAACTCTAATTGAGATGGCTCGAACGACGCTCGATGAGTACAAAACACCAAGAAGATTATGGCCTGAAGCTATTGATACTGCATGCCATATCATCAACCGTGTTTATCTTCACAAGCTTCTGAAGAAAACATCCTATGAACTCCTCACTGGAAAGAAGCCAAATGTAAGCTACTTCAGAGTATTTCGAGCTAAGTGCTGGATCAAGGATCCTCATCATAAGTCAAAATTTGCACCCAAAGCTCATGAATGCTTCATGCTCGGATATGGAAAGGACTCACACTCCTACAGAGTCTTCTACATTTTTCTCTATAAAACTGTAGAAACTGTGGATGTGAGGTTTGATGAGACAAATGGATCACAAAGAGAATCCCTACCAAATGTGCTAGATGAAGCTTCACCAAATGAATCTATCAAGCTAATGGGAACTGGTGAGATCATGCCTTCTGAAGCACATCCTGACGAGGAACTCATCATCTCTGCTCCAAATCAACCTGACGACAATGCTCAGCCTGAAGACAATACTTCTGATGAAGACAATGTACAGCAAGAGCAAAATCTTCGCCTAGCTCATCCTCGTGTTGCTAATGAAGTACAAGTTGAGAGGATAATTGATAGCATAAATGCTCCTGGTCCACTCACTCGTTCAAAAGCAACACAGCTTGCAAATTTCTGTGGGCACTTTGCTTTTGTCTCAGTATCTTAACCCAAGAAAGTTGCTGAAGCTTTTATGGAGCTTGAATGGATTCAAGCAATGCAAGAAGAGCTTCAACAGTTTGAGCTGAACAATGTGTGGGAACTTGTCAAGCGTCCTGATCCTCGAAAGCACAATATAATAGGCACAAAATGTATCTATCGCAACAAGCAAGATGAGCAAGGTCAAGTGGTCAGAAACAAAGCTCGTCTTGTTGCTCAAGGACACACTCAAGTTGAAAGGATTGACTTCGATGAAACATTTGCTCCTGTGGCTAGACTTGAAGCTATTCGTATATTGCTAGCCTATGCAAATCATCACAACATACTTCTATATCAAATGGATGTAAAGAGTGCCTTTCTCAATGGAAGAATTGAAGAAGAAGTGTATGTTGCACAACCACCTGGCTTTGAAGACCCAAAACGTCCTGATATGGTATACAAGCTCAGCAAGGCACTGTATGGCCTCAAACAAGCACCTCGTGCCTGGTATGACACCCTCAAAGACTTCCTGAAGAGCAAAGGCTTCAAACCTGGATCCCTAGATCCCACACTCTTCACGAAGACATATGATGATGAGCTATTTGTCTGCCAAATCTATGTGGATGACATTATCTTCGGCTGCACGGACAAGAAATACAGTGATGAGTTTGGTCACATGATGCAAGAACAATATCAAATGTCTATGATGGGTGAGCTGAATTTCTTACTTGGTCTTCAAATTCGTCAGCAAAGCAACGACATCTTCATATCTCAAGAGAAGTATCTTAAAGACTGCCTGAAGAAGTTTGGAATGCAAGACTGCAAAGGGTACTCGACGCCAATGCCTGCTAAACATCATCCGGATCCTGACGCCAATGGTAAAGAGTTTGATCAATAGATATACCGCTCCATGATTGGTTCTATACTTTATTTATGTGCATCTAGGCCAAATATTATGCTTAGTGTTTGCATGTGTGCTCGATATCAAGCGGCACCAAAGGAGTCGCATCACTTAGCTGTGAAGCGAATACTTCGATATTTGTCTTACACCCCAACACTAGGATTATGGTATCCAAAGGGCTCAGAGTTTGATCTAGTAGGATTTTCAGATGATGATTATTCTGGTGACAAAGTTGATCGCAAGTCCACATCAGGCACATGTCACTTTCTAGGACGATCACTTGTCTGTTGGTCTTCAAAGAAGCAAAAATGTGTATCACTCTCCACTACTGAATCTGAATACATTGCTGCTGGATCTTGCTGCGCTCAGCTTATCTGGATGAAGCAAACACTCAAGGACTATGGAGTCCATCTGAAGCATGTGCCATTCTACTGTAATGAAAGCGCCATCAAGATTGCCAACAACCCAGTTCAGCACTCGAAGACAAAGCACATTGAAATTCGTCATCACTTTCTCAGAGATCATGTTATGAAGGAAGATATTGATATCATACACGTCAACACTGAAGAGCAACTGGAAGATATCTTCACAAAGCCCTTGGATGAGAAAAGGTTTTGCAAGTTGCGGTGTGAGCTAGATATCTTAGAATCCTCAAATGTCCTGTAATCAGGCACACATCCTAACACTTATGCATATTGATGACTTAGATGTGCAACACACGAAGTAAAGTATATCTTCAATCAATGAAGACTTACATTCTAAGTGTGAATACTTTAACATGGAATTTGACTTCGGAGCGCCAAGATAATTGTGCGCCGTGTCTGGGTCTAATACTTCCTATACGGTGGGTAACACCACCACCAAATTCTTGTTTGAAGCGTTTCTTGTGGCGTTACATTTGCAAAGTCTTCGCACTTGGTTTGTCTTCATATAGGACATATATATATATATATATAGAGAGAGAGAGAGTTGTGTTCTGTCTTCAACAGCATTCCCTTATAGCTATGTCTTCGTATTTGAATCTTTTGGACTAAGTGAATGTGATCGGACCCTAACCTCTCTATGCTTTCTCATCTCACACTCTGTCTGTCCAAATCATATGCATTCTGTTGAAACAGTCGAATATCTTCTCTGCGTCCTTGTCAGCAGAAGATACGGAGACAAACTTTAAATCTGATTTTAATGCTACATCCGTTATGCCTGAAACCCGGAGAAGCCGGAACGATTACTCCAACAGTCGTGGTGTACGTGAAATCGTGGGACAACTCCCAATGCATTACATGACCGCCGCGTGTCACTCGTACGTGAACCGTCAGGGGCACCTGAGTAATTACGCTGTGCCGTCTCCCATGCCTATAAATGCACGTCCCATCACGGTCAAAAGTTTCTTCCACCACCTCTCCACCTCGACCAACCCTAGCGCATCCGCTAGCTTTCGATGACGTCGGCGACGAAGCGCTTCGCTGCCGCAACTTTGTCGATGCCGTCCTCACGCCGGCCGCGGACATCTTCTTCTCCGCCGTCACCGTAGCTGTCCTCCGTCGCCAAGTTAGGGCACGGAAGACCAAACTGCTGGGCATCCAACTCCTACTCCGTCTAAGAAGTTCATCGTGTGGTAAATAAACTTGCTTTTTACCATCTTCTAGATCCATATAGATTCATCTATTTTACCACAAGAGGTTTCTGCCTACTTAGATATATAGATTTATCATGTCTACATCTCATATCTTGCCTAGTACATTCACATATGCTTCAACTATAGTTAGATTCCTCACTTGTACTTATTCGTGGATTCGTACAAATCTGGAACCAACTCCCATGAGTGAATGTCTTCGCACTATGAGGTCAAAGTCTTCAAAACTGTTTTAATCTTCAAAACTTCTGAGAATGCATATGACCTCTTCCCCTTCCCTCGCATCTCTAATGCTGTCACAGGTACATGTCCGTGGGAGAATCCCTTGGTTCTCATAGTCTGCATTCATTTGCAGAGTTTTTGCAGCGTCACATTCATTCCCCTGAAGCCAGTTCCTGTCTGACCAGCAAACCGAAGCATTTGCCAGTTTTGAAGCCATTCAATTTGAAGCCCTTCAGGTTGAAGCAAATGGCAACTGACAAGACGGTAAGAAAAGGTGGCAGACAGTGCCGTGGCAACACCTCCATTGATTTGCCTCCTGATCTCAGTGAGATATACAAGACTGATCCAGAGGAGGATTACAATCAGAGGAAGACCCGAATCCAATGGATTCGAAGATACTGGGCTGAACAATGGTTCAAGTATAGGTTCGTGACCCAAGAGTATGCCGAGAAAAACGCCATCAAGCATCCATGGGGAGATATCACTTATAAGAATCTTCCCCCCCAAGACTCGTGCTGAAGCCATTGCTCAAGGCTTCTATCCTTGCATGGTTAGAGGGCCACAGCCTGCTGATGCTGATCCAAGCTCTCTGCTCTGGTGTCGCGATGACAATCTGTTCAAGCGAAATCTTCAATTCGCCAAGAACTCGGCCAAAGAAAACAAGAAGCTGTGGGGATTAGACTTCAATCCTGGCCCCTCTGCGCCCCGCGCTGATGGCTCGCGCGAAGCTGAACCGAATCTGGTTGGGCCCTTCTACAACCTAGAGGGCCTCATCAGTCACATAAGGGTTCAAGGGGCAGATGTAGATCAGCCTGAAGCAGATGATGACTCTTAAGAAGCACCTGCAACGCCGAAGCCCCAGAAGAAGAAATCAAAGGCTTCAAAGGCTACTCCACCAAGAGCTTCTAGAGTGAAGCCTTTGGCCACTGCTCCACCTGCACCAAGTGTGCAATCTGAGCAACACTCTCGAATCTCCAAGAGCAGACAGCTGAATAGGAAGCCAACATGCAACCCCAGTCCAGCTCTCACTCCAGATGCAGTACTGAAGACTGCCAATGATGCCCTTGATCTCTCAAGTGATGAAGATCTTGGTGATGATGCTCTGGAGCTATTGATCAAGAGCAAGCAAGATGCTGAAATATTCAATGATCTGCCGCTCTTTGACGTTGAAGTGATCAATAACTTCATTGATGAATGGTTTGACACACCCAACCTGAGCTTCAACGATCTTCAACTTCCAGTTGGCCTCAGCATCTCCTTCCATGGCGCCATTGCTTCTGAGATGGCTCTGGCTCAAAGAATTGTTGAGCTGAAGCAAAAGATAGACTATGAAAAAGCTCAGTTCAAGAAGCATATGAACAAGCTCAGCGTGCAAGAAGTTCAAAACTTCAAGGTTATGATGCAAGAGCTCAAGGAAGCCTTTCGCCGGCGGCGTGAAGAAGCTAAAGGTTCTCGTGAGCGCATCAAGGACTTGGCTGAAAAATGCGTTCAAGCATTCAATGAAGCTGAAAAGCGCAAGGCACTTGGGCGTCCTGGCATTGATCCAAGGATGGCTGCCAAGAAGAAGAAGAAGCAGCCTGTGCCCGAAGCTGAAGAATCTGGGCAGGAAATGCCTCGCATAGTCTTCCCTGCTAGCATGTCTGGCACGAAGCCTAAGGCAACTCCAACCGCTTCAAAGCTCAAGAAGACTAAGGTGGCTGAAGCTGAAGCTCGCAAGCGTAAGCAATCTACTGATGAAGCTCCACCCACCAAGAAGCGAAAGACCAAGAAGGATAAGGCTGCTTCCAAAGAGCCTATCTTTGTCGAGCCAATCTCAGTTGCTCGCCCTGCATCTGCCCAGAGAGAACGAAGACTGACTGTTCATGAGCCTGCTCCCACAGAGGCTGAAGACATTCCAGCTGTCGACCCCACCGCAGCTGAAGACATTGGTCCTCAAGACAATGTTGAAGATGATGAAGTCCTTCCTCAGATCGAATACAACATTGACTCTTCGCCTGTTCTCACGAACAGCGAACGCATCAGCATTGGTCGTCCATTGACGCCAATTGCTCAGGATGACTCGTGGGCTGATCACCCACAGGATACACAAGACACTCCCCAGCAAACTCAAGACACCAGTATGGTGCTTGAAGACGAAGACTTTGAGGCCCAACAACCTCCATCTCCTCAGGCGTCGCCAGCTTTTCGCAGGCTTCGCAAAGGACCAAGGCCTCAAGTCACTGCCCCAATTGCTCAAGAAGGAGTAGAGCAACCATCTGCACATGATGCTGCTCCTACTGGAAGCCACTCAGAATCTGAAGCCAAAGCGGCTGAAGATATTCCGGCTGCATCAGCCAAAAAAGAACCACCCCAACAAGAAGAAGAACAACCCCAAGTTGAAGAAGAAAGTACTACCGCACCCCCTGTTCTCGAGGAGAACATGTCCGACCCTCCAGCTCCTGAAGTGGAGGCAACAAATTCAGAGGCTCCCACCACCAACCCTGAAGCCAATGACGTGGTCATGGCTGAAGCTTATGTGGCACCTGAAGATACTGTGGCGCCTGAAGCACCTGCGCCTGAAGTAACTGTGCCTGAAGCCAGTGCTGTGCCTGAAGCCAATGCTGCCTTGATGGCTTCTCGCCCCTCGTTGGTTACCCCAAGTGGAAGGTTTGAGATGCAGTGTAGCGGAAGTTTTCCCTTGGCAAAGATACCAAGGATCAATTTCCCTGAGACTCCTAGTTTCAACAAGAAGGTGTCAACTTCTAACGGCGCCAGATATTAGCAATCAACATGGACCTGCACACAGATACAAATAACTTTGCTCCCAACGAGTACAGAGAGGTTGTCAATCCCTCCGGCCTTGTCGTTTACAAAGGATCAAACGCAAGTGATAATAGTGATAGGTTTTGCTGCAATAGTAAGTAAAAGCGGAAAGTAAATAGCGGATGTGATCAGTGATGGTAATATGGACCGGGGTCCCATGATGTTCACTAGTGATGTCGCTCTCCCAAAAGACGATAAAACAGCTATGTGAGGTAAACGAATTACAGCTGGGCAATTGACAGGACCATGTGCGCAAACCAATGCTGACTAAGTTGCAAGAAAGGTAGAGGTTCAAAGCATGGGCGGGTTGCCAAGGCAAGTAGACCGAAATCCATCTACATCTACTACTAATCATCCACCTTGAGATATCTATCCAGAACATCTCACTGGTATTAAGTTGCGAGTCCCACCCATAGTGTAAACTCAAAGCAACAGACAACTGCATTAAAATAACTTTGCGTAAAGTAAACAATCCTTGCACCCGCGGGCACAAGCACCGTTGTTTTCCCCCTTGTGGCAACAGCACATCCCCTAGACTCATGTTTCTGTCACTCAAGCTAGTCATCGAGGGGCATGAACCCACAATCAAGCATAACGTTCCCTCTTGGAGTCACTACCTACTACTTGGCCAAAGCAATAAATAACAACGGAGAACATGCAAGAATTACTTACGAACATAAATATAAAAGAGGTGAATCAAATATATTACTCAAACACAATCTGAACATAATCTCACAATCCATCGGATCCCAACAAACTCATCATAGAAACAGCATAAGGATTACATATGTGCCTCGATCATGTAGGGCAGCTCACGAGGACTAATTAGTGAAGCACAAGTATGGGAGGAGAACATCACATAGCTACTGGTCATGGACCCATGGTCCAAGGGAGACTACTCACAACTCATCCGGGAGGCGTCCATGGTGGTGGAGAAGCTCCCGGTGGTGATCCTCCCCTCCGGCAGGGTGCCGGGAAGAGTTCTCCTGGTGCTCCCGATCTTGGAAGCGCGGCGGCGACGGAACAGAGATGAGGTCGCGAAAAAGGGTTCTCCTTTCGAGGGTTTCGGGACACGATATAAATATATGCCAAAGGGGGGCATCAGACGAGGCTCGGGGGGCCCAGGCGCCCCCCCGGCGCGGCCAGGGGGGCGCGCCACCAGGGCGCCTGGAGCCCTGGTGGCCCCCCTCCGGCTGTACTTCGGGTGCCGGGAAGCTTCTGGAACGCTGATATTTTATATAATTTTTTCGGGATTTTTCTGGCAGTTCTCGTAATGGGAAAACCTGAAATACAAAAACAGCCGAAAACAGAAACTGGCACTGGGGTGCACTGAGTTAATAGGTTAGTCCAAATATGATCAAAATTGTATGGAAGTGTATAAATATCATAGCAATATCACCCAAAAGAGGCATGGAGCAAGCAGAACTTATAGATACGTTTTGGACGTATCAACATCCCCAAGCTTAATTCCTGCTCGTCCTCGAGTAGGTAAATGATAACAAGAATAATTTCTGTGGTGACATGCTATTAACCATATAGGACTTTTTCATAGTCACATGACAAAAGCTTACTAAGACAATGAATCTGTAGTAATGAAGTTGCCTCATGAGAAAATCACAAAGAACTGAAAGTTTTACAATATGATACTGAAACATCAAATAGATTTGTAATGAGCATGGTGTGCAAATATGATAAAGTGATATCTCGCTTGCCCCCTTTAGTGAAGCAAAACATAAATGCAGGGGCACCTCCAAGGTTTAAGTGATGACTAGATACAATGATTTCAGAATAAACGATATCACAATCATGCAAAAGACAATGCTACTTTGGGACAATGCACATTACACTCAGAATGGCAATCATGCTCTCAGTAGTTGGTGCTTTTAAAAGAAGGTGGGGACTCTCGAACCGTGGCTTTTGTTGGCAAGGTTGAAAACCCGTAGTCGGAAACAAAGACAAAACATGTACCAGAGCCCTTGGTTTTAAAAACAGAGGTAATAATTATTTTTTTAGATTATGCATGTTCCGTCAACGAATGCTAGCAGACAACTCAATCACTTCTTGAGATGGACAAGTTTCGAGGACCGGCTCCCGAATGAGGATGATCACATCCTCTTAATCTCCTTTGTTTATCACTGCCAAAGTTTTCTGATTTCTCATGAACAAAGCGTGAAGGAGGGTTTGTTTGTTATATTATTTTTGAGCCGGGCGCACTCAATGCCAGTTCTTTCTCGTATTATGGGTTTGCACATTATACATGCAATCCCGGGGTGAAGCTTGCCCAACTTAAAAAGATCGATTAACTACTACTTCCTCATGAACTTAAAACAGAGGCACAAAATAGGAATGCTTTTCTTTGAATAATTTTGAGATGGTACATGCAAGTCTCCGTTAGGAATGGCAGGTAAATACCATGTAGGAAGGTATGGTGGACTCATATGGCATAACTGGTTTAAAAGATTTTGGATGCACAAGCAGTCAGTCCGCTTAGTACAGGTGGAGGTTAGCAAAAGACTGAGAGCGACCAACTAAGAGAGCAATGACGGTCATAATCATGCAGAGCGACAAAGCAACATTGAATCAGGCATGGAAGTTATATCGCTACTCAGAAACAAAAGATCATCAAGGCTTGACAGACTTTCTTTACAGTCTTAAATATGCGTGCGCATACGCCAAGTCAATCAAAGTAAATTCTCGAAGGAAGATATTACTAAACCATACCACATCATAGGCAAACAAATCATGTTGGTATTCCAATAACACATTGGGAACCCCCCAGCTATTTGAGACTAACCATAAGAAAACATGAACTACTAAGCACCATTATGCACGTAGCATCTTTATCATAGACATATCAACCAATGCAACGGAAGCAAAATCTCTTAATAAGATAAGCATGATAACTAAAGAGAGTTCAAGCAACCAATTAAATAAAAGCTCTTTAAAAAGATAAGCATGAAAACTAAGAGCTAAGCATGATAGTAGCTATTGAAAGACAAAGAACACACACAGCAAAGATAGACATGAAAATTCTATGTTGTGTTCTAGGTAGAAGTGGAGTGTGTTTCTCTCCCACATAAAGAAAGCTGAGTTCCGACTCGTTATGAAAAGCTAAAGAAAACTAAAAAGGAAAACTAAAAGAAAGACGCTCCAAGCATAGCACATAACACATGAAGTGATAAAAATATAGTGGAACGAAAGACGAACTGATAATGTTGATGGAGAAGGGGATGCACGGGGGCATCCCCAAGCTTAGACGCTTGAGTCTCCTTGAATATGTCTTGGGGGTGCATGGGGGCATCCCCAAGCTTGAGCGTTTGACACTCCTGAAACTTTTTATCATCTTCCCTCGCACACTTGAAAACTCCCTTCATACATAACTCATCATAATCTGATTAGCGAGGTTAGTACCCATAATAAAATAATTGTTCCTTGCTGGAAATAAAGATATTCTTGAAGGTCTACTGTTTCTCAAGATTGCCAAAAGGTTTTTTCAAAGAAAAATCAAGCTCTAGGTTTGCAAAATGAAGGAAAGGCAAAACATGACAGAATCTGTGAAAAACAGAACAGCAGGTAGTAAATGATTTTTTCGGGGCACTTCTGCAACTCTAATAAAAAAACTCAGAACAGACGCCCGAAAAACAATTATATAGAGCACGCTGTCGAAAACATTCAGACCAAAAAGATGATCTGGTGATTTTATACGAATTTTTCTATCCAAGGACAGAATCTGTTTCCTGGACAGCACGTCACAACTTTTGAACTTTCTAGCAATCAGAGGCTACACTTGGCACAAAGTTGAAAAGCAAAGATACAATGATGATTCTACTGTAGTAACAACATCAAGACACAACAAAAGCAAAATAAAATTTTATTCATGTGGGCTGCCTCCCAAAAGCGCTTTCTTTTATGCCTTTAAGCTAGGCATAATGCATAGAGATCAAGTTTTATCAAGAGTAAAAGAATAGCTAGCCCGTATAACGGACTCAAAAGGTAACTTAATCTTCTTTCAAGGGAAGTGTTCCATCCCTTTCTTGAGAGGAAACTAGAATTTTATATTCCCCTCTTTCATGTCAATGATAGCACCAACGGTGCGTAGAAAAGGATGTCCCAAAATAATTGGACACGAAGGTTCACATTCAATATCCATAATAGTAAAATCAACGGGAACATAGTTGTCATTGACAATGATAAGAACATCGTCGATCCTCCCCAAAGGTTTCTTTATGGAAGAATCAACAAGACGAACACGAAAAGAACAAGAATCAAAAGGTTTCAATTTAAGCATATCATATATTCTTTTGGGCATAACAGAGGTACTAGCACCAACATCACATAAAGCATAGCAAGAGAAGTTATTCAACTTAATTTTAATCATAGGATCCCAACCATCTTCTAGATTTCTAGGTATGGAGGCTTCTACTCTAAGTTTCTCCTCCCTAGCTTTGATAAGAGCATTAGTGATATGCTCTGTGAAGGCAAGGTTAATCGTGCTAGTGCGGGGATCTCTAGACATCTTGTGAAGGAAATCAATAACTTCAGTAAGAGTGCAATTATCAAAATCAAGGTCACTACTATCAAGTAAGGTGGTAGTGGTGTCCTTTAGGTTCACTTGTTTGGTAGTTTCTATAGTCATAGCATCACCATTAATAGGTCCAATGGGACCAGGAGTGCATTGGGTGCTAAGAGTTTGGATATCCTCAACAACTTGGATAGTAGCAACAGTATGGTGGGTAGGAAGGCTCTTAATTCTATCTTCTTCCTCCCTTTCTCTAGCCCATCTCTCTTTAAGTTTAGCCATCATCCTAATGTTTTCATTAATTTTCACTTGAATAGCATTCATAGGAGTGACCTTCCTCTCCTCAAGAGGAGAAGTTCTAATTTTAAGTAATTCTACTTCATTGGCTAAATTGTCTACCTTCGAAGAGAGATCACCTAGTTTGTTTAGTTTTCTTCTACACTATTATTAAAAGCTTTTTGGGTAGTGATGAAATCTTTAAGCATAATCTCTAGTTTAGTAGTGGAGTTCTTGGTGCTAGGATAAGCATTGTTGTTCCCATAAGAATTAGAGGGGAACGGTCTAGGATTGCTACCAAAGTTACTCCTATAAGCATTGTTATTAAAATTGTTTCTAGAGATAAAGTTCACATCTACTTGTTCTTGAGCAATCAAAGAATTTAAAGGAACATCACAAGGATCAACAGAAGATTGCTTCGAAAGTAGAGACATGATCAAGTCAACATTTTCATTTAGGGAGGAAATCTCCTCGACAGAGTTTACCTTCCTACCTGTTGGAGCGTGTTCGGTGTGCCATTGGGAATAGTTGGTCATCATCTCATCGAGAAGCTTCGTGGCAGCACCAAGTGTAGTTGACATAAAAGTTCCTCCCGCGGCCGAATCTAACAAGTTCCGCGAGGTAAAGTTCAAGCCTGCATAAAAAGTTTGGATAACCATCCAAGTAGTCAAACCATGAGTAGGGCAGTTCTTGATAAGAGATTTCATACGTTCCCAAGCTTGGGCAACGTGTTCATTATCCAATTGTTTAAAATTCATTATGTTACTCCTTAGTTGGATAATTTTAGCTGGTGGATAGTATTTTCCAATAAAAGCATCTTTGCACTTGTCCCATGAATCTGTGCTATTTCTAGGCAAAGATTGAAACCAAATTTTAGCTCCTCCTCTCAAGGAGAAAGGAAAAAGCTTAAGCTTAACAATATTACCATTTATTTCTTGGTACTTTTCCATATCACAAAGTTCAACAAAGTTGTTCAAGTGTAAAGCAGCATCATCTCCAGCACCGGAGAATTGATCTTTCATGACTAGGTTCAGTAAAGCAGGTTTAATTTCATACGAAGGTGCTGAAGTGGCAGGTGTAGTGATAGGTGTGCAGATAAAGTCATCGTTGTTGTGACTAGGGAAATCACACAACTTGGTGTTCTCGGTGGAACCCATAGTAGCAAGTAAGCAAGATAACTATTTTTGTGATTTTTGATAAAAGATACTAAAGCAAAAACTGAAAGGTAAACTAACAAGACTAAAAAGCAAAGGTAAAAGATAGCGTGCAACTCCCCTATCTTGAAGAGTGGAGTCCCCGGCAACGGCGCCAGAAAACTTTGCTTGATGGCTTCTCGCCCCTCGTTGGTTACCCCAAGTGGAAGGTTTGAGATGCAGTGTAGCGGAAGTTTTCCCTTGGCAAAGATACCAATGATCGATTTCCCTGAGACTCCCAGTTTCAACAAGAAGGTGTCAACTGCTAACGGCGCCAGATATTAGCAATCAACGTGGACCTGCACACAGATACAAATAACTTTGCTCCCAACGAGTACAGAGAGGTTGTCAATCCCTCCGGCCTTGTCGTTTACAAAGGATCAAATGCAAGTGATAATAGTGATAGGTTTTGCTGCAATAGTAAGTAAAAGCGGAAAGTAAATAGCGGATGTGATCAGTGATGGTAATATGGACCGGGGTCCCATGATGTTCACTAGTGATGTCTTTCTCCCAAAAGACGATAAAACAGCTATGTGAGGTAAACGAATTACAGCTGGGCAATTGACAGGACCATGTGCGCAAACCAATGCTGACTAAGATGCAAGAAAGGTAGAGGTTCAAAGCATGGGCGGTACGCCAAGGCAAGTAGACCGAAATCCATCTGCATCTACTACTAATCATCCACCTTGAGATATCTATCCAGAACATCTCGCTGGTATTAAGTTGCGAGTCCCACCGATAGTGTAAACTCAAAGCAATAGACAACTGCATTAAAAGAACTTTGCGTAAAGTAAACAATCCTTGCACCCGCGGGCACAAGCACCGTTGTTTTCCCCCTTGTGGCAATAGCACATCCCCTAGACTCATGTTTCTATCACTCAAGCTAGTCATCGAGGGGCATGAACCCACAATCAAGCATAACGTTCCCTCTTGGAGTCACTACCTACTACTTGGCCAAAGCAATAAATAACAATGGAGAACATGCAAGAATTACTTACGAACATTAATATAAAAGAGGTGAATCAAATATATTACTCAAACACAATCTGAACATAATCTCACAATCCATCGGATCCCAGCAAACTCATCATAGCAACAGCATAAGGATTACATATGTGCCTCGATCATGTAGGGCAGCTCACGAGGACTAATTAGTGAAACACAAGAACGGGAGGAGAACATCACATAGCTACTGGTCATGGACCCATGGTCCAAGGGAGACTACTCACAACTCATCCGGGAGGCGTCCATGGTGGTGGAGAAGCTCCCGGTGGTGATCCTCCCCTCCGGCAGGCTGCCGGGAAGAGTTCTCCTAGTGCTCCCGATCTTGGAAGCGCGGCGGAGGCGGAACAAAGATGAGATCGCAAAAAAGGGTTCTCCTTTCGAGGGTTTCGGGACACGATATAAATATATGCCAAAGGGGGGCATCAGACGAGGCTCGGGGGGCCCAGGCGCCCCCCCGGCGCGGCCAGGAGGGGGGCCGCGCCACCAGGGTGCCTGGATCCCTGGTGGCCCCCCTCCGGCTGTACTTCGGGTGCCGGGAAGCTTCTGGAACGCTGATTTTTTATATATTTTTTCCGGGATTTTTCTGGCAGTTCTCGTAATGGGAAAACCTGAAATACAAAAACAGCCGAAAACAGAAACTGGCACTGGGGTGCACAAAGTTAATAGGTTAGTCCAAATATGATCAAAAGTGTATGGAAGTGTATAAATATCATAGCAATATCACCCAAAAGAGGCATGGAGCAAGCAGAAATTATAGATACGTTTTGGACGTATCATGCCTCTGACGCAAATCTGCAGCTTGAAGACAATGCCTCTGCTCCTGTTCCGCCTCCACGGCCTCACACAATTGAGCAAGCATACAACAAGGATGATCAGCTTGTTACTGTCTGGTGGCCCATTCTGATTCCGGCACCTACAACTGAACCGCGTGCTGCTGGTCCTAAGTTTGATCATCATGTTGCGCACAGGCCCCAAGTTCAGAAGCCTAAGCCAAGACTGCCAAGGCTTCCAGGTATTGCAACATCTTCAGGGTCATTCAATGCAAATAGCTTCACTGCGCACAACACCTTCTTTGACAGCGCCAAGAACCCATATTCCAAGCCAAGAATATCATCAGATAGGTTCTGCAGCCATCAACAGCGCAGCTACTACTCAAGAGTACTATATGATCAAGGCCGCATTTTCCCTCATATGCATCTTGACACTAAAGCTATTGCTGGTCTGCCCTGCTTGGAGGAAGCTCTTGACTGCTTCCGTGATGCTGGCCTCCTCAATTTTGTCCTGGATAAAGAGCATTGGAATGAAGACCTGCTTCTGCAATTCTATGCAACACTCCACATCCGAGGCTACAGCAGGGATCCGAAGACATGGGTCCTTGAGTGGATGACACACGATGTGCATCATGAAGCTAAAGACTTTGATCTCATTGAGCTTACTTGCCTGCCCACTCCAGGAGATCTATATGAACCTGGCTGTCAACTGCACACTGAAGCCTTGGAGAGTATTTTTCAGAAGCGTCAGCCCAACATGATCCAAATGCTCAGCATGATGAAGCCTCTGCCAAGTGATGCTGAATATCCTAAGGAATTCTTTGTTGAAGACCTTGAGTACCTGCCGCGCACCATCTATCACATCATAAGGCGTACTCTATGGTCAGTCAAAGGACATTCTTCATCAGCCAAGCTTGAAGGCACTATGAAGACTTTGGTCTTCAATATCTGCAATGGCATCAGCTTCAATGCTCAAGATTTCTTCATCAGGCAAATGGCTATGTCTGGAGCTGATCTATTTGGACTGAAATTTTATGCCCCTTGGATAATGCGCCTCATCAAGTTGCACTCAGCTGTCACTTATCAGCCCTCTGCTCGCAACCATCAAATTTTCTTGCCTGAGGTTGATATGTCAGTTGAAGCCATTTACCAAGAGCCCGCTAAAGAGCCAGTTAGTCTTCACAACGCTGATCATCGAAGCTTCACTCAGCAGATTGAAGGGGTTCCAGTAGTCTCACGTGTTTATCCTCTGGCTGGCCGTACTCGTCTACCTCGACACGCTGAAACTGAAGCCACTGAAATCACCATCGCTCAAAGGCCTCAGAAGCGATCTCGTGTTCTGAACAACCGAGAGCTTCTAGTATCCCTTCATCAGAAACAGGAGAAGCATCACCTCTGGTTAAAGCGTCAGATGCAAAGCCTCTTGGTGGATGTCAATCGCATTCGCAATCTTGCCACCAAGAATGCTTTTGTTGCTCATGAAACATGTCGGAGGTCTTGGAAGAGTTTGACCTTGCTGAGTGCTGAAGCGGATCTTCAAGACGATGGCTTCACTGAGAGATTCAAGTTTGACAACACTCCTCCAAGGACTGTTGTTATGCATCAAACTCCATCCCTTAAAGATTCTGAATACTCCTCCTCCGCTGCAACAATTGACGCCGGGGTGATCGATGATCAGGATGACGCTACTTCACCGCCTCCTACTTCAGCGCGCATCGACACTGCACCAACCACTTCTGCACCACCAAACAACAACACCGACCCTGCATCCTCTTCTCCTCCAACTGGGAACGAGTAGAGGCTCTATGTCTTCAAACCTTTTTGGTCCTTACTGACAAAAGGGGAGAAGCATATGGGTTGATAGTCTTCAAGCGGGTCCATATGGGCGGGTGCTTTATAATTTGCCTAGTGTTTAGAACTCTCGTTTTGCTACATTTGGTTCTTTGAGTTGTAACACTTAAACTGATGGTCGTCTGCTACGTTTTTATGCTACTCTGTAATGCGATGATAAATTCCGCATCCGCTACCTTATATTCCGCACTTAGTCATTATTGCAGACATCCATTTTTCATTATGCATGTCATTATCTTCGACATATCAATTATGCATGATGAATTGTCTTCATAAATTGAAGAGGATCTCCACAAGTACAACCTGCCATGTGCATTTGCATTCAAAGGCAAATCAACTATATGCACATCTTCAGGGGGAGCCTTTTGCTACTTACGAAGACAATACCTTATCCTTTACAATTTCACATATCTTTATCCCCGTTGAAAACTTCAACCTGTTTGTCATCAATCACCAAAAAGGGGGAGATTGTAAGTGCATCTAGTGCCACCCCGAGTGGTTTTGGAGTATTGACGACAAACCTGGTTGAGGGACTAATGTGTTTGTGAGAATTGCAGGATAACACAGGTAGTAGTCCCTCATTGATTCGGTTAACCTACCGGAGATGACCCCTGAAAATGTATGAAGACATTGATATTAGTGGTGGTATATGAAGATAATCATATTGAAGACTATGACATGAGAAGACATTGTGTGAAGACTATGGAGAGCGAAGACGTAGATGTTTCATTGTTTCCTTTTCTTCTTTGTTGAGTCATAGGAACCACCGTACTGTTAAGTGGGATCCAAGTGAACTAAGTCAGAGTGACTGAAGTGATGCTCAACCAAATCCTATGTCTTCGAGCGAAGACTATGAGAGCAAATCTCATCCAGAGGCGGATGAGTCAGCTTTACTTGGAGCTCAAGTAAAGTTGTCGTGTGTGTTTGAAATCTGACCGTTGGAACACGTGTCAGTTCCTTAGTGACCCAGGGTCACTTTGAACAAATCAGGTCGGGTTGCCCAGTGGCTATAAATAGCCCACCCCCTACACGATAAATTGGTGGTTGCTCAGAGTTATTGCACGGCTTTTGTCGTTTGAGAGCAACCCACCTCCGAAGCATTTGAGAGAGAAATCCTTGCGAGGACAAAGCCCATACACCCAGAGCCAAAGAGTGTTAGGCATCACTGAAGTCTTTCTGTCTGTGCGACCTGAAGACTTATTACACTTGAGGACTATGTTTCCTCCAGCTGGTTAGGCGTCGCATTCTGAGCATCCAAGAGTAATTGTGGATTGCTGGTGAACGAAGTCTGTGAAGGTTTGGAAGTCTACCTTGAAGACTTACCAGAGTGATTGGGCGAGGACTAGGTGTTCTTAGCTCAAGGGGAACAAGGTGAAGACGCGGTCTTCTGAGTTAAATCTCAGCCTCCCTAACCAGACGTACAGTTGTCACAGCAACTGGAACTGGTCTAACAAATCACTGTCTTCCCCAAGCTACTGGTTCTATCCCTTCCTTCCCTTTACTTACTGCTCTATGTTGTGAAGACATTGCATGTTTGCTTTATCTGATTGTTTTCACTGAGTATCTACTTGCTGTGATTAGCTTCATTCCTTCTTCCTTTGTGATCACTACTGCCTAGTTGCTATTAGTCTTCATGCTTTCACTTCATTGAATACATGACTATGGCTTATCTAGTGTAGTCCACTTTCCGCTGCATACAAATAGGCTTGAGCTTATCGTTTGTCTTCAAAACTACCATGTTTTGAAGCATTTCATAAAAATCGCCTATTCACCCCCCTCTAGTCGATATACTGCACTTTCAGTTTTGTACCTTACAATAATCTCTTCGTTTGTTCTCCACTATTAGTGACTTTGGAATGACTCTTTGTTGCATGTTGTGGAATTGTTATATGGTTTAATTATGTTATCGTTGTTGAGAGAACTTGCATTAGTGAAAGTATGAACCCTAGGCCTTGTTTCTAAGCATTGCAATACCGTTTGTGCTCACTTTTATCATTAGTTACATTGATGTTTTTATATTTTCAAATTACAAAAACCCATATCTACCATCCATATTATACTTGTATCACCATCTCTTCGCCGAACTAGTGCACATATAAAATTTAACATTGTATTGGGTGTGTTGGGGACACAACAGACTCTTTGTTATTTGGTTGCATGGTTGTTTGAGAGAGACCATATTCATCCTATGCCTCCCACGGATTGATAAACCTTAGGTCATCCACTTGAGGTAAAATTGCTACTGTCCTGCAAGACTCTGCACTTGGAGGCCCAACATGAGTCTACAAGAAGAAGGTTGTGTAGTAGACATCAAGCTCTTTTCTGGCGCCGTTGCCGGGGAGGTGAGTGCTGGAAGGTATATCTTTAGATATTTTAATAGAATCTTTTAGTTTCCTGTTTTGTCACTAGTTTGTTTTATAAAAAGAAAATTACAAAAAATGAAATTGAGGTTACCTCACATGCTTCATCTTTTTAATGTCTTTCGTTAAAATGATGGAAAGGAATATTGTGCTCAATTGTTAGAATAAGAAGTTAATAAAATGTTTGGCACTAAATATTTGAATGATGATCATGATTGCAATGTTGCTAGTATGAATTCTTTGAATATCCATGATGCTAATGATATGCGAAGCCACAAGCTTGGGGATGTTATGTTTGATGAAGATGATATTTTTAGTCCCGTAAGTTTTGATGAACAAATTTATTATGATAAAAATATGCCTCCTATTTATGATGATTATTTTGCTGACATATACGATATAAAGAACAATGATAACCATGAAATTGTTCATCATGATTTTAATCAAGTACCACATGATAGTTATTTTTTTGAATTTGCTCCTCCCACTACTATGAATGAGAAGAATTTTGCTTATGTGGAGAGTAGCAAAATTTCCATGCTTGTAGATCATGAAAAGAATTATGTATGTGATAGCTATGTTGTTGAATATATTCATGATTCTACTGCGAATTATTATGAGAGAGGAACATTTTCTTGTAGGAATTGCAATAATATCAAGTTTACTCTCTATGTGTTGAAAATCTTGAAGTTGTGCTTGTTTAGCGTTCCTATGCGTTGATTATTGTTCCCATAAATTGTTTGTTCACAAAATCCCTATGCATAGTAAGTGGTTTAGACTTAAATGTTCTTGTCATGCAATTCATGATGCTCCCTTTATGTTTAAATTCTTATCTTTACATGAGCATCATTGAAATCATCATGCCTAGCTAAAAGGCGTTAAAGAAAAGCGCTTGTTGGGAGACAACCCAACACTTTTACCTACTGTTTTTGTGTGTTCACATGATTAAGATACTGTAGTAATCATGTTTTATAGCTTTTGTTTCAGTAAAGTGCCAAGTAAAGCCTTTGGGATAGTGTGGTTGATAGTTGACTTGATTCTGTGCAAAAACAGAAAGGTTTGCGTCTAGTGCTGAAAATACAATAAATCACTGGAACGTGATAATTACCTGAAAGTTTTATACATGATTGATATACCAATTGCCTACATTGTCCTGATTTTTCAGAATTTTTAGAGTTCCAGAAGTATGCTGGTTGTCCAGATTACTACAAATTGTTTTGTTTTAAACAGATTCTATTTTTCATGTGTTGTTTGCTTATTTTGATGAATCCATGAGTATTATCGGAGGGTATGAACAATGGAGAAGTTGGAATATAGTATATATAATACCAATATGAATTTAGAATGAGTTCACAACAGTACCTAAGTGGTGATTTGCTTTCTTATACTAACAGAGCTCGTAAGATTTTCTGTTAAGTTTTGTGTTGTGAAGTTTTCAAGTTTTGGGTAAGTATTTGATGGACTATGGAATAAGGAGTGGCAAGATCCTAAGCTTGGGGTTGCCCAAGGCACCCCAAGGTAATATCCAAGGACAACCAAGAGCCTAAGCTTGGGAATGCCCCGGGAAGGCATCCCCTCTTTCGTCTTCGTCTATCGGTAACCTCGCTTGAGGCTATATTTTATTCACCACGTGATATGTGTTTTGCTTGGAGCATCATTTAATTTTGTTTAGATTTGCTTGTTGTTATTTATAATAAGTTTTAGTATCTTTTGTTTCGATAAAAAAGACAAGTATAGCCTTTACCATGCTTATTTTCCAAGTATATATGTTGTTGTTTTTTGAAAACAGAAAGTTTTCCATCATTGTCTGAATTCTTATGGATAGTCAGAACGTGATAAAATCTTGAAATTTTTACAAAGTGAGCAAGAATGAGTTCTCTATAACGTGGTAATTTTTCAGAATTTTTAGAGCTAGGGAAGTATGGGAACAGTTCCACTCTTTACAGACTGTCCTGTTTAGACATATTGTTGTTATGTTTGCATGTTTAATGATTCTATTTGAGGATAAGAGTATTAAATATGCAGAGGCATTTAGTATGGAATGTTGAATTATAATTTTAGTGATTTTCTACAGTATGGAATGATAAGGTTTTGAGTTGATTTATACTAACTTATCTCACGAGTTCTTGTTGAGTTTTGTGTGGATGAAGTTTTTGAGATTTAGGGAAACCGCGACATGAGAGGAATTAAAGAGACTTAAAAGCTCAAGCTTGGGGATGCCCAAGGCATCCCAAGATAATATTTCAAGAAGTCTCAAGCATTTGAGCTTGGGGATGCCGCGGTTGGCATCCCACCTTTCTTCTTCAACAATTATCGGCTAGTATTGGTTTAGCCTAAGTTTTTGCTTTTTCACATGATATGTGCTATCCTTGCAATGTCACTTTATTTTGTTTTGCTTGTTGTTTGAATAAAGTACTTAAGATATGAAATTCTTAAATGAGAGAGGGTCTTATCATAGCTAGTTAATTATTTGGCTACTCATTGATCTTCACTTATATCTTTTGAGCTAGGCAATTTTGCTCTAGTGCTTCACTTATATCTTTTAGAGCATGGCAGTGATTTTATTTGTAGAAATTGTTGAACTCTCTTGCTTCACTTATATTATTTTGAGAGTCCTTAAGATTAGCATGGTCATTTGCTTGGGTTATGAAATTAGTCCTAATATGATAGACATCCAAAGTTGGTATAATAAAAACCTTCATATGACAATTGTGATCGTTTTGAGATGTGAGGATGGTAATATTAGAATCATGCTAGTAGTAAATAGTAGGGTAGAGAAAATAATTGAGTTCAGGTTCGTGATTCCCGAAAAATGCACATATGGTTGATAACCCACAAGTGTAGGGGATCGCAACAGTTTTCGAGGGTAAAGTATTCAACCCAAATTTGCTGATTCGACACAAGGGGAGCGAAAGAATACTCTTAAGTATTAGCAGCTGAGTTGTCAATTCAACCACACCTGGAAACTTAGTATCTGCAGCAAGATAGTTTAGTAGCAAAGTAATATGATGGTGGTGGTAGCAGCAATAAAAGTAACAATAATGGTTTTGTAGTTTTTGTGATAGTAGCAACGGAAAAGTAAATAAGCAACTAGCAATATAGGAAAAGCTCGTAGGCATTGGATCGGTGATGGGAAATTACGTCGGATGCAATTCATCATGTAGAAGTTATAACCTAGGGTGACACAGATCTAGCTCCAGTTCATCAATGCAATGTAGGCATGTATTCCGAATATAGTCATACGTGCTTATGGAAAAGAACTTGCATGACATCTTTTTTCCTACCCTCCCATGGCAGCGGGGTCCTATTGGAAACTAAGGGATATTAAGGCCTCCTTTTAATAAAGTACCGAACCAAAGCATTAAAACATAGTGAATACATGAACTCCTCAAACTATGGTCATCACCGGGAGTGGTCCCGATTATTGTCACTTCGGGGTTGTCGGATCATAACACATAGTAGGTGACTATAGACTTGCAAGATAGGATCAAGAACACACATATATTCATGAAAACATAATAGGTTCAGATATGAAATCATGGCACTCGGGCCGTAGTGACAAGTATTAAGCATGGCAAAGTCATAGCAACATCAATCTCAGAACATAGTGGATACTAGGGATCAAACCCTAACAAAACTAACTCGATTACATGATAGATCCCATCCAACCCATCACCGTCCAACAAGCCTACGATGGAATTACTCACACACGGCGGTGAGCATCATGGAATTGGTGATGGAGGAAGGTTGATGATGGCGATGGCGACGATCTCCACTCTCCGGAGCCCGGAACAGACTCCAGATCAGCCCTCCCGAGAGAGATTAGGGCTTGGCGGCGGCTCCGTCTCGTGAAACGCAATAATTCCTTCTCCTTGATTTTTTTCTCCCTGAAACGGAAGATATAGGATCTGGGGGTACGTCGGTAAGGCACCAGGGGGGCCACGAGGCAGGGGGCGCGCCCCCCCACCCTCGTGGACAGGCCCAAGGCCCCCTGGTGCGGATCTTCTTGCAGGTATTTTTTATATTTTCCGAAATAATTCTCCGTTGATTTTCAGGCGATTCCGAGAACTTTTTATTCTGCACAAAAACAACACCATTGCAGTTCTTCTGAAAACAACGTCCGCCCGGGTTAGTTCCATTCAAATCATGCAAGTTAGATTCCAAAACAAGGGCAAAAGGGTTTGGAAAAGTAGATACGTTGGAGATGTATCAACTCCCCCAAGCTTAAACCTTTGCTTGTCCTCAAGCAATTCAGTTGATAAACTAAAAGTGATATAGAAAAACTTTGACAAACTCTATTTGCTCTTGTTGTTGTAAATATGTAAGCTAGCATTCAGGTTTTCAACAAGATCATGAACTAACCACATTCACAATAACTTTCAGGTCTCAAGACTACTCACATCAATGGCATAATCAACTAGTGAGCAATAATAATAAACCTCGGATGACAACACTTTCTCAAAACAATCATGATATGATATAACAAGATGGTATCTCCCTAGACCTTTCTGAGACCGCAAAACATAAATGCAGAGCACCTTTAAAGATCAAGGACTGACTAGACATTGTAATTTATGGTAAAAGAGATCCAGTCATGATCATACTTAATGCAAATTAATAGTAATACATGCAACGACGGAGGTGCTCTCCAACTGGTGCTCTTTGATAAGAGGATGATGACTCTGCATAAAAGTAAATAGATAGGCCCTTCGCAGAGGGAAGCAGGGATTTGTAGAGGTGCGAGAGCTCGATTTTTAAATAGAGATGAATAACATTTTAAGTGGTATACTTTCATTATCAACATAACAACCAAGAATCTCGATATCTCCCATGCTACGCACATTATAGGCGGTTCCCAAACAGAATGGTAAAGTTTATACTCCCCCAACCACCAACAAGCACACTCCACGGCCATCCGAATCCACGGGGTACCGTCCAAACAAGCAATAGCCATGGGGGAGTTTTGTTTTATTATTATGATTTTGAGCATGGGACTGGGCATCCCGATTACCAGCCATTTTCTCATGAATGATGAGCGGAGTCCACTCATCATGAGAATAACCCACCTAGCATGGAAGATATAGACAGCCCTAGTTGATACATGAACTGTTCGAGCATACAAAACAGAATTTCATTTGAAGGTTTAGAGTATGGCACATACAAATTTACTTGGAACGGCAGGTAAATACTGTATATAGGAAGGTATGGTGGACTCATATGGAATAACTTTGAGGTTTATGGAAGTGGATGCACAAGCAGTATTCCTGCTTAGTATAGGTGAAGGCTAGAAAGAGACTGGGAAGCGACCAGCTAGAGAGCAACAACGGTCATGACCATGCATTAAAATTATTCAACAATGAATGCAAGCATGAGTAGGATATAAATCACCATGAACATAAATATCGTGAAGGCTATGTTGATTTGTTTCAACTACATGCGTGAACATGTGCCAAGTCAGATCACTTAAATCGTTCAAATGAGGATACCACCCATCATACCACATCACAACCATTTTAATATCATGTTGGCATGCAAGATAGACCGTTATAAACTCTCAGCTAATTATGCATGGCATAAGCAGCTATGATCTCTAATTGTCATTGCGAACATGTTTCATTCATAACAAGCTGAATCAGGAACGATGAGCCATCATATTTACAAAAACAAGAGAGGTCAAGTTCATACCAGCTTTTCTCATCTCAATTAGTTCATCATATATCATCCTTATTGCCTTTCACTCGCATGACTGAACGGTGTGGAAAATAATAATAGTGCACGTGCATTGGACTCAGCTGGAATCTGCAGGCATTTAATACAAGAGAGAAGAGAAGGTAATATGGCTCAAGGTTAAATCAACAACAAAGCATATGAGAGCCACTAAGCATTTTAATCATGGTCTTCTACTCTTAGCCCCTAAAGAAAAGAAAAGAAACTATTTACACGGGAAAGCTCCCAACAAGCAAAAGAAGAACGGGAAATCTTTTTGGGTTTTCATTTTAACTACTACTACAAGCGAAGAAAGTAAACTAGCTAGAATCTACAACTAATATTTTTTTTGTTTTTCTGGGTTTTTCTAGCACACAAGAAAAAGACTAAGAAAAAGAAATTAAAACTAAGCATGGATGGTACAGTGAAAGAGTGTGAGCACCGACAACTAGAATAAGTGTGAAAATGAATGTAAGGTCGGTGAGAAACACGTACTCCCCCAAGCTTAGGCTTTTGGCCTAAGTTGGTCTATGGCCAGTATTGGCCTCACGAATATCCAAAGTTGTAGTTGGGGTCGTACTGAGACGCGGCAGATGCTGCATGCTGAGATGCAGCTCGAAGGCGGGCTGCCTCCATCATGTTATAATAAGCATTTGCCTCCTCCATAGTTACAGTGTATCTTCCTTTTTCCTGAAAGTTAAACAAAGTAGGGGCAGGAAGAACAATAGGGATGGCATGCTGCCTGTTAAAGATTAGTCGATATTTGAGGATTTGATTATCCCACTCTATAAACTGGTGACTAGTCATAGCATGGCAGTCTAAATAAGCAGAAGGTGAAGGTTCATCATTCGAGTGCACGGACACACCAAGAAAGCGGGCTATGCGAGTAGCATAGATCCCACCAAATAAATCTCCATGCAACCCATTATGGTGTAGTCTACGTGCAACAATGGCTCCCAAATTATATTGCCTATCACCTAGTACGGTACTCCTGAGAACACTAAGATCAGGGACACACATGTGACAAGCCTCATCCTTACCGTTAATGCATCTACCAATAAAGAGAGCAAAGTAATGAATGGAAGGAAAATGTATGCTCCCCATGGTAGCCTGTGTGACATCCCTGGACTCCCCCACTGTAATACTAGCAAGAAATTCTCTAAATTCATATTTGCAAGGATCGCTCATACTGCCCCACTGTGGGAGCTTGCAATCATAGTTAAAATCCTCTAAGTCCATGGTATAAAATTATCATAAAGGTCAAACAGGACAGTGTGAGAATTACGTGAAGATGAAAATTTAAACCTTCTCACAAAGCTATCGGTTAAGCCACGGTATTGACTGCACTTATCATGTATGAAATCCTCGAGGTTAGCGTTACGCTAGTATGCGTAAAATTCATCCTTGATGCCAGCTTGACCCATGAATTCATCTGACATCCATTCACAAGGCCGCACATCAGCATCCCTCGGTGGTTCATCGTCCGGCTCACGGAACGCGAGCCTCGGTTCTTGCTTCCTTGAAGGACCACCTTGGAAGTTTCTCCTACACATTTTTCTGAGATTTTCTGAAATTTTTAGTGACTTCAAAATAAAAGTTAACCAAACTCAATAAGATTGATAGCAACAACTCCTATAAGTGCCTAGAGACTATATCATGCATTAGAACTACTTGGGACCAAGAAAAGTTGACATGCAGGCTCAAGAACAAAGTCACCACAGCAGCATAAATTTGCAACAAATAAAGCACTAGAACACAAACTAATTGGACCAATGGAGGAGTCACATACCAAGGAACAATCTCCCCAAACAGTTTGGTGAATGGTGCTTTGAGCAAGGAGATCGAAAATGGCAGCAAGATAAGCTAGAACTCGAGTTTGAGCTAGTTGGGGAATTTTTTGGGAGGAAGAAGAAGAACATGGGTGCAGGAATAAGTGGAGGGGGGCTACGTGGGGCCCACAAGGCAGGGGGCGCGCCCTGCACCCTCGTGGCCACGTGCTGGCTCCCCTCGATGTGTGTTCAGTGCCATATTTTCTTAAATAATCTAGAAAAAATCTTATTTCATTTTCATGGCATTTGGAGAACTTTTATTTTTGGGATATTTTTTTATTGCACGGATAAGTCTGGAAACAGACAGAAAATGCTATTTTTCTTTTATTTAAACTAATTAACAGAAAGTAAAAGGAGGGTACAGAAGGTTGTGCTATCTAGATTCACCTATCCCATGCCAATCAAAAGGAATCCATTAACAAGGTTGATCAGGTCTTGTTAATAAACTCTTTTCGAGTAACATGAAACCGGAGAATTTTCGAATAACACTAGGTTACCTCAATGGGGATATATATGTCCCCAACAATAAGGATGTCATATGTCTTCTTGATAGTAGGAAGAGGAAACTAAAAACCTCCAATAGTAATAGTTGAAGTTTTTCCAATATAATTGATACTGTGGACCTGAGGTTGTTTCCTCGGAAAGTGTACCGTATGCTCATTACCATTGACATGAAAAGTAACATTGCCTTTGTTGCAATCAATATTAACCCTTGCAGTATTCAAAAAAGGTCTTCTAAGAATAATAGACATACTATCGTCCTCGGGAATATCAAGAATAACATTTGCAACTACAACACCCACATCCTCATAAATACCGACGGGTATAGCAGTTGATTTATCGGCCATTTGCAAAGATTTTTCAGTTGGTGTCAACTTACTCAAGTCGGGTCTACGATATAAAGAGAGAGGCATAACACTAACACCGGCTCTAAGATCACACAAAGCAGTTTTAACATAGTTTCTCTTAATGGAGCAAGGTATAGTAGGTACTCCTGGATCTCCTAATTTCTTAGGCATTCCACCCTCAAAAGTGTAATTGGCAAGCATGGTGGAAATTTCTACTTCAGGAATCTTTCTTTTGTTGGTAATAATATCTTTCATATACTTAGCATAAGGATTTGTTTTAAGCACATCAGTCAAACGCATACGCAAAAAGATAGGTCTAATCATTTCAGCAAAGCACTCAAAATCCTCATCATCCTTTTCCTTGGATAGTTTCGGAGGAAAAGGCATGGGTTTCTGAACCCATGGTTCTCTTTCCCTACTGTGTTTCCTAGCAACAAAGTCTCTCTTATCATAACGTTGATTCTTTGATTGTGGGTTATCAAGATCAACAACAGGTTCAATTTCTACATCATTATCATTGCTAGGTTGGGCTTCCACATGAACATCATCATTAACATTATCACTAGGTTCATGTTCATTACCAGATTGTGTCTCAGCATCAGAAACAGATATATCATTGGGATTCTCAGGTTTGTCAGCTACAGGTTCACTAGAAGCATGCAAAGTCATGTCATTTTTCTTTTTCTTCTTCTTAGAAGAACTAGGTGCATCTAAATTAGCTCTCTAATAATCTTGCTCAATTCTCTTAGGGTGGCCTTCAGGATACAGAGGTTCCTGAGTCATTTTACCACCTCTAGTAGCAACTCTAATAGCATAGTCATTATTCTTACTATTTAATTCATTGAGCAAGTCATTCTGAGCCTTAAGTACTTGTTCTACTTGAGTGGTAACCATAGAAGCATGTTTACTAATGAGTTTCAGTTCACCTTTTCCTCTAGATAGATAATCACTCAAGCGTTCAATCATATAAGAATTGTGTTGTAATTGTCTACCAACATAAGCATTGAAGTTTTCTTGTTTCACAATAAAATTATCAAACTCATCTAAGCATTGGCTAGCAGACTTATAACGAGGAATATCACCTTCATCAAATCTATAAAGATAATTTACCTTTACTACCTGTGTCGGGTTATCAAGACCATGTATTCCTTCAATAGGCGGTAAATTCTTAACATCTTCAGCTTTAGTACCTTTTTCTTTCATAGATTTATTTGCCTCTTGCATATCTTCAGGACTGAGAAATAGAACACCTCTTTTCTTCGGAGTTGGCTTAGGGGCTGGTTCGGGAAGTGTCCAATTATTTTCATTGGCTAGCATATTATTCAATAGTAATTCAGCTTGTTCCACTGTTCATTCCCTAAAAACACAACGAGCACAACTATCCAGGTGGTCTATGGAAGCATCGGTTAGTCCATTATAAAAGACATCAAGTATATCATGCATCTCAAGAGGATGATCAGGCAAAGCATTAAGTAACTCGAGAAGCCTCACCCAAGCTTTTGGGAGACTCTCTTCTTCAGTTTGAGCACAGTTATATATTTCCCGTAAGGCAACTTGTTTCTTATGAGCGGGAAAATATTTAGCAGAGAAGTAATACATCATATCCTAGGGACTACGCACACAACCAGGATCAAGAGAATTAAACCAAGTCTTAGCATCACCCTTTAACGAGAACGAAAATAACTTAAGAATATAGTAGTAGCGAATCTTTTCATCATTGGTAAACAGGGTGGCTATATCATTCAACTTAGTAAGATGCGACACAACAGTTTTGGACTCATAGCCATGGAAAGGATCAGATTCAACCAAAGTAATTAACTCAGGATCAACAGAGAATTCATAATCCTTATCAGTAACACTGATAGGTGAAGTAGCAAAAGCAGGGTCATGTTTCATTCTAGCATTCAAGGACTTTTCTTTTAGCTTAGCTAATAACTTCTTAAGATCATATCTATCATTGCAAGCAAGAAAGTTTCTAGCAGTTTCTTCAAGCATAACATAACCCTCAGGCACAACACGCAATTCATATCTTTTGGGAGTAGTTTCATCATCACTTTCATAAATATCATCAGTTTCAACATTTGCACTCTCCCTAATCTTAGCAATTTGTTCATCGAAAAATTCACCTAGTGGCACAGTATCAGGCATAGAGGTAGTTTCATCATACATAGCAGAAGTAGCATCATCAAGAACATACGACATATCAGATTCAATAGCAGGAGTAGGTGTCGCAAGTTTACTCATAACAGAAGGAGAATCAGTGCAGAGCTAGATGGCAGTTCCTTACCTCCCCTCGTAGTTGAGGGTAAGATCTTGGTTTTTGAGTCCTTCAAATTCTTCACAGTGATCAACAGATATAATTCCCAAGTGACTTAAAGAATAGACCTATGCTCCCCGGCAACAGCGCCAGAAAATAGTCTTGATAACCCACAAGTGTAGGGGATCGCAATAGTTTTTGAGGATAAACTATTCAACCCAAATTTGTTGATTCGACATAAGGGGAGCCAAAGAATACTCTTAAGTATTAGCAGCTGAGTTGTCAATTCAACCACACCTGGAAACTTAGTATCTGCAGCAAGATAGTTTAGTAGCAAAGTAATATGATAGTGGCGGTAGCAGCAATAAAAGTAACGATAGTGTTTTTGTAGTTTTTGTGATAGTAGCAACGGAAAAGTAAATAAGCAACTATCAATATAGGAAACGCTCGTAGGCATTGGATCGGTGATGAGAAATTATGTCGGATGCAATCTATCATGTAGAAGTTATAACGTAGGGTGACACAGAACTAGCTCCAGTTCATCAATGCAATGTAGGCATGTATTCCGAATATAGTCATACGTGCTTATGGAAAAGAACGTGCATGACATCTTTTGTCCTTCCCTCCCGTGACAGCGGGGTCCTATTGGAAACTAAGGGATATTAAGGCCTCCTTTTAATAAAGTACCGAACCAAAGCATTAACACATAGTGAATACATCAACTCCTCAAACTATGGTCATCACCGGGAGTGGTCACGATTATTGTCACTTCGGGGTTGCCGGATCATAACACATAGTAGGTGACTATAGACTTGCAAGATAGGATCAAGAACACACATATATTCATGAAAACATAATAGGTTCAGATCTAAAATCATGGCACTCGGTCCCTAGTGACAAGCATTAAGCATATCAAAGTCATAGCAACATCAATCTCAAAACATAGTGGATACTAGGGATCAAACCCTAACAAAACTAACTCGATTACATGATAGATCCCATCCAACCCATCATCGTCCAGCAAGCCTACGATGGAACTACTCACACATGGCAGTGAGCATCATGGAATTGGTGATGGAGGAAGGTTGATGATGACGATGGCGACGATCTCCACTCTCCGGAGCCCCGAATGGACTCCAGATCAGCCCTCCCGAGAGAGATTAGGGCTTTGCGGTGGCTCCGTCTCGTGAAACACGATAATTCCTTCTCCTTGATTTTTCTCTCCCCGAAACAGAAGATATAGGATCTGGGGGTACGTCGGTAAGGCACCAGGGGGGCCACGAGGCAGGGGGGCACGCCCTCCACCCTCGTGGACAGGCCCAAGGCCCCCTGATGTGGATCTTCTTGCAGGTATTTTTTATATTTTCCAAAATAATTCTCCGTTGATTTTCAGGCGATTCCGAGAATTTTTTATTCTGCACAAAAACAACACCATGGCAGTTCTGCTGAAAACAGTGTCAGTCCGGGTTAGTTCCATTCAAATCATGCAAGTTAGAGTCCAAAACAAGGGCAAAAGTGTTTGGAAAAGTAGATACGTTGGAGACGTATCAATGGTCTATAAAAAGCTCAACCAAAACGAGATGCTTGTGTCTTGATTGTTCACCTTTGTGTGAAGGTCGGGGGCGCACAATGGTTAACTCCTACCAACCTCTCCCCTAGGAGCATGCGTAGTAGTACTTTGCTTCGAGGGCTAATAAATCTTTTGCAATAAGTATGTGAGTTCTTTATGACTAATGTTGAGTCCATGGATTATACGCACTCTCACCCTTCCACTTTGGTAGCCACTCTAGTGTCGTGCAACTTTCACCGGTGCATAAAACCCTCCTTATACCTTTCTCAAAACAGCCACCATACCTACATATTATGGCATTTCCATAGCCATTCCGAGATATATTGCCATGTAACTCCACCATTCCATTTGCTATGACACGCTTCATCATTGTCATATTGCTTTGCATGATCATGTAGTTGACATAGTATTTGTGGCAAAGCCACCATTCATATTTTTCATACATGTCACTCTTGATCATTGCACATCCCGGTACACCACCGGAGGCATTCATATAGAGTCATATCTTTGTTCTAGCATCGAGTTGTAATATCGAGTTGTAAGTAAATAAAAGTGTGATGATCATCATTATTAGAACATTGTCCCTTGTGAGGTTATCAAAAATAAAAGAGGCCAATGAAGCCCAAATAAAAAAAGGCCAAAGAAGCCCACCAAAAAAGAGAGGCCAAAGAGCCCAAAACAAAAAAATGAGAGAAAAAGAGAGAAGGGACAATGTTACTATCTTTTTACACACTTGTGCTTCAAAGTAGAACCATGTTCTTCATGATTGAGAGTCTCCTATGTTGTCACTTTCATATATTACTAGTGGGAATTTCCGTTATAGAACTTGTCTTGTATATTCCAACGATGGGCTTCCTCAAATGCCCTAGGTCTTCATGAGCAAGCAAGTTGATACACACTCACTAGTTGTCTTTTTGAGCTTTCATATACTTATAGCTCTAGTGCATCCGTTACATGGCAATCCCTACTCACTCACATTAATATCAATTCATGGACATCTCCATAGTCCATTGATTTGCCGAGTTGATGTGAGACTTTCTCCCCACTTTTGTCTATTATCACCTTATATTCCACCCATAGTGCTATATCCATGGCTCACGCTCATATATTGCGTGAAATGTTGAAAAGGTTGAAGCGTGTTAAAAAGTATGAACCAAATGCTTGGCTAACACCGGGGTGGTGATGGGCCTCGAACCCCTCGTTGGATTACCCCAAGTGGAAGGTGTAAGATGCAGTAAGTAGAAGTGTTTTCCCTTAGCAAAGATGCCAAGGATCGAATCCCCAGAGACTCCTAGGTTCAACAGGTAGGTGTCAACTACTAACGGCGCAATTAGCAATCAACGTGGACCTGCACACAGATACAAATAACTTTGCTCCCAACGAGTACAGAGAGGTTGTCAATCTCTCCGGCCTTGTAGTTCACAAGGGGTTAAAAGCAATATGATAGTAGTGATAGATAGTATTTTGCAATAGTAAGTAAAATAGCGGAAAAGTAAAATAGTGTATGTGATCAATGATAGTAATATGGACCGGAGTCACATGATGTTCACTAGTGATGTCTCTCTCCCAAAAGATGATAAAACAGCTATGCGAGGTAACAAATTACAGCTGGGCAATTGACAGGACCACGAACGCAAACCAATGCTGACTACATTGCAAGAAAGGTTGAGGTTCAAAGCATGGGCGGTACGCCAAAGTAAGTAGACCGAAATCCATCTGCATCTACTACTAATCATCCACCTTGAGATATCTATCCAGAACATCTCGCTGGTATTAAGTTGCGAGTCCCACCCATAGTGTAAACTCAATGCAACAGACAACTGCATTAAAAGAACTTTGCGTAAAGTAAACAGTCCTTGCACCCGCGGGCACAAGCACCGTTGTTTTCCCCCTTGTGGCAACAGCACATCTCCTAGACTCATGTTTCCGTCACTCAAGCTAGTCATCGAGGGGCATGAACCCACAATCGAGCATAACGTTCCCTCTTGGAGTCACTACTTACTACTTGGCCAAAGCAATAAATAACAACGGAGAACATGCAAGAATTACTTATGAACTAAAATATAAAAGAGGTGAATCAAATATATTACTCAAGATCAATCTGAACATAATCTCATAATCCATCGGATCCCAGCAAACTCAACATAGCAACAACACAAGGACTACATAGGTGCCTCGATCATGTAGGGCAGCTCACGAGGACTAATTAGTGAAGCACAAGAACGGGAGGAGAACATCACATAGCTACTGGTCATGGACTCATGGTCCAAGGGAGACTACTCACGAGTCATCCGGGAGGCGTCCATGGTGGTGGAGAAGCTCCCGGTGGTGATCCTCCCCTCCGGCAGGGTGCCGGGAAGGATTCTCCTGGTGCTCCCCATCTTGGAAGCGGCGGCGGCGGCGGAACAGAGATGGGATCGCGAAAAGAAGTACTGTTTCAAGGGTTACGGGGGACCCTTTAAATATCTGCCAAAGTAGGGCACCGGGGGGCTCTCGGGGTGCCGAGCCCCCCCCCCCCAGCGCGGCCCAGCGGGGGGGGCGGGGGCGCCCACAGGGCGCCTGGGGCCCCTGTGCCCCCCAGGCTCCCCTTCGGAAGCAGTGTCGTTCCCGATACGCTGATTTTTTATATATTTTTTCTGTATTTTTCTGGGCAGTTCTCGAAACGTGAAAACCTGAAATACAAAAACAGCCGAAAATAGAAACTGGCACTGGGGTGCACTGGATTAGTAAGTTAGTCCAAATATGATCAAAAGTGTATGGAAGTGTATGAATATCATAGCAATATCACCCAAAAGTGGCATGGAGCAAGCAGAAATTATAGATACGTTTTGGACGTATCAACAACCCCAAGATTAATTCCTGCTCGTCCTCGAGTAGGTAAATGATAACAAGAATAATTTCTGTGGTGACATGCTATTAACCATATAAGACTTTCTCATAGTCATATGACAAATGCTTACTGAGACAATGATTCTAAAGTAATTAAGTTGTCTCAAGAGAAAATCACAAATGACTGAAAGTTTTACAACATGAAACTGAAACATCAAAAAGATTTGCAATGAACATGATGTGCAAATATAATCAAGTGATATCTAGCTTGCCCCCTTTAGTGATGCAAAACATAAGTGCAGGGGCACCTTCAAGGTTTAAGTGATGACTAGATACAATCATTTCAAAATAAACGATATCACAATCATGCAAAAGACAATGCTACTTTGGGACAATGCACATTACACTCAGAATGACAATCATGCTCTCAGTAGTTGATGCTTGAAGTGCTAGAGCTTTTTATTTTGAAACATGGAAGCAATTGTGTCAACGGTAGTAGTACTTCATATGTGTCATGCATAAAACATCTTATAAGTTGCAAGCCTCATGCATCGAATACTAATAGTGCTCGCTCCTTGTCCTAATTAGCTCGGATTCCCATGGGTTATCATTGCATTGCATATGTTTTTACCAAGTGTCACAAAGGGGTACCTCTATGCCACCTGTACAAAGGTCCAAGGAGATAGATCGCATTTGATTTCTCGTTTTTGATAAATCTCAACTTGATGACATCCATACCGGGACAACAGAGAAAATAGATGATGGACTCCTCTTTAATGCGTAAGCATATTCTCATGAGAGATTGAGGATTAAGGTCCAAGCTAAAACTTCCACCATGATGCATGGCTTTGGTTGGCGGCCCAATGTTCTTCTCTAACAATATGCATATTAATTCAACCCACGGTAAATCACCCTTACTTCAGACAAGACGAACATGCATAGCAACTCACATGATATTCAACAAGTGTGACAGTTGATGGCGTCCCCAGAAACATGGTTACCGCTCAGCAAGCAACTCATAAGAA
>LR738714.1:513797779-513829875 GCA_902687465.1 Secale cereale | reverse complement strand
GGGGGCGCGCCCACAGGGCGCCTGGGGCCCCTGTGCCCCCCCCCCCCAGGCTCCCCTTCGGAAGCAGTGTCGTTCCCGATACGCTGATTTTTTATATATTTTTTCTGTATTTTTCTGGGCAGTTCTCGAAACGTGAAAACCTGAAATACAAAAACAGCCGAAAACAGAAACTGGCACTGGGGTGCACTGGATTAGTAAGTTAGTCCAAATATAATCAAAAGTGTATGGAAGTGTATGAATATCATAGCAATATCACCCAAAAGTGGCATGGAGCAAGCAGAAATTATAGATACGTTTTGGACGTATCAAGTGGGCATGATCACCTTATGTTGAGAAGAGGGAGCATAATAAGGCTATATGATTTTCTAGGAATAACTTTCTTTAGCAATGTTATTTTTGAAGCTTGATGATTCACTATCTAGTATGTTTAAAATATTATTGTTCTCATGTCAAGATAAACTTTTACTTGAAACTTATGGATCTGAACTTTCATACCACTTTAAAGAAGAATTGCAGGGATAAATATGTTGGGTAGCATTCCACATCAAAAATTCTGTTTTTATCATTTACCTACTCGAGGACGAGCAGGAATTAAGCTCGGGGATGCTTCAACCGTCTCCAACGTATCTATAATTTTTTATTGTTCCATGCTATTATATTACCTATCTTGGATGTTTTATATGCATTTATATGCTATTTTATATTATTTTTGGGACTAACCTATTAACCTAGAGCCCAGTGCCAGTTTCTGTTTTTTCCTTGTTTTTGAGTTTCGCAGAAAAAGAATATCAAACGGAGTCCAAATGGAATGAAACTTTTTGGTGATTTTTTATGGACCAGAAGAAACCCACGGAGCACCGGAGGTGGACCAGAAGATCCACGAGGCCACCACATGGGTGGGGCCCCCCCATAGGGTGCGGCCCTACCTTGTGGCCGCCTCATGGGTCCCGCTGACTTGTCCCCGACGCCAAAAACTCCTATAAATACTTGAAACCTTGAAAACAAACCTAGATCAGGAGTTCCGCCGCCGCAAGCCTCTATAGCCACGAAAAACCAATCGGGAGCCCGTTCCGGCACCCTGTCGGGGGGAACCATCACTGGTGGCCATCTTCATCATCCCGGCGGTCTCCATGACGAGGAGGGAGTAGTTCACCCTCGGGGCTGAGGGTATGTACCAGTAGCTATGTGTTTGATCTCTCTCTCTCGTGTTCTTGATTTGGCATGATCTTGATGTACCGCGAGCTTTGCTATTACAGTTGGATCTTATGATGTTTCTCCCCCTCTACCTTCTTGTAATGGATTGAGTTTTCCATTTGAAGTTATCTTATCGGATTGAGTCTTTAAGGATTTGATAACACTTGATGTATGTCTTGCATGTGCTTATCTGTGGTGACAGTGGGATATTCACGTGATCCACTTGATGTATGTTTGGTGATCAACTTGCGGGTTCCGTGACCATGTGAACTTATGCATAGGGGTTGGCACACGTTTTCGTCTTGACTCTTCAGTAGAAACTTTGTGGCACTCTTTGAAGTTCTTTGTGTTGGTTTGAATAGATGAAACTGAGATTGTATGATGCATATCGTATAATCATACCCGCGGATACTTGTGGTGACAATGGAGTATCTAGGAGACATTAGGGTTTTGGTTGATGTGTGTCTTAAGGTGTTATTTTCGTACAACTCTATGGCTTTTTGTTACACTTATAGGAATAGCCCAATAGATCGATCAGAAAGAATAACTTTGAGGTGGTTTCGTACCCTACAATAATCTCTTCATTTGTTTTCCACTATTGGTGACTTTGGAGTGAATCTTTGTTGCATGTTGAGGGATTGTTATATGATCTAATTATGTTATCGTTGTTGAGAGAAGTTGCACTACTGAAACCATGAACCCTAGGCCTTGTTTCTAAGCATTGCAATACCGTTTGTGCTCACTTTTATCATTAGTTACCTTGCTGTTTTTATATTTTCAGATTACAAAAACCTATATCTACCATCCATATTACACTTGTATCACCATCTCTTCGCCAAACTAGTGAACCTATACTATTTACCATTGTATTGGGTGTGTTGGGGACACAAGAGTGTAAGTGCATCTAGTGCCCCTTAGTGATTTTGGTGTATTAAAGACTTATAGGTTAAGGGACTAATGTGTTTATGAGTGTACACAGGTCTATAAGTCTATGAGGAGTTTGATATTTACTGAGAAATTCGACCCCTAAAAATGAAGTTCTTTGACTGAAGACGTTGGATTTCTGAAGACTTTCTGAAGACTTTGAAAGTGATGAAATTGGTGTGACCTTGAAGACTTGGTATTCATTTGAGGAACATGAAGCGTGAAGACTTTTGTTTTCGTAGTTTCTTTTTCTCTTTCTTGAGTCATAGGAAACACCGTACTGTTAAAGGGGGTCAAGGAAATACTAAGGAAAAATTTCCATGTGATGCTCAACTCAAAATCCTACACCTACCAATCCCTTCGAGTGAAGCCATTGGAAATCTCATACAGTTCAGTCATATTCTCCAGTGAAAGAGACGAAGTTCTTCTGGTCTCTGAGGAATTTGTTCTGACTGAGGAGTTAGGAATTCGCCAGTGCGGATTACCTACACAAGTGAGGAACATGATAGCCCTGAGGAATTTGATACTCAAATTTCCGACCGTTGTTGTGCTACGCGCCAGCTGTCCCAAAATATCTACCTACCTAACGGTCATATCATTAAAGGGCATTTATGTCTTATCATGTCGGGCTGCTCCCTTGGCTATACACAGCCGCCCCTACAACCACTAGCTGGTTGGCTGCTCCGAGAGAAACTGACACTTGTCATAAGAGCAACCCATCCTCCGAGGACTTTGAGCGAAAATCATCAAGTGAGGACAAACCCAAACCAAACCCAAAACACCTTCAAACCCAAAAGTGATTGAGCATCACTGAAGAGATTGATCATGCGTGGATCCGACGCATGTTAGCTTTGAAGATTGTGCTTCTTCCAGATGGTTAGGCGTCATAGTCTAGAGCATCCAAGAGGAATTGTGGATCGCCGAGTGACCGAGCCAGTGAAGGTTCGGAAGTAAACTGAAGACTTACCATGAGTGATTGGGCGAGGTCTGTGTGACCTTAGCTCAAGGGGAATATGGTGAGGACTTGGTGTCTTGGACTATGTGTCCAGGACTGGGTGTCCGGGACTGTGTGTCCTCAGGTTTAAATACCTAGCCGCCCTAACCAGATGTACAACTGAGACATCAGTTGGAACTGGTCTAACAAATCATTGTCTTCACCAAGCTTACTGGTTCTATTTCCTCAAGTCTTTCATTTCCTCATATCAGTGTTGTATGCTTGTTCACATCTGTTTGAAGACTTTGACTGAAGACTTTCTCAATTTCCTCAGTTCAATTTCTTCAATCTGTTTGTCTTCATCTTGTGTTATCATGTGATTACGCTTTCTGTACTCTGTGTTTGTCTTCATTTCTTCATGATGACTATGCTTGTATTCTGCTATGTTTACTACTGAGTACTTATTCCGCTGCAAGTAGTTCTTTGCTAAGGAATTTCCACAACAGCAAATTCCTTAGTAAAGAATTCATAAAAATCGCCTATGCTACCCCCTCTAGTCGATATAACGCGCTTTAAATTGGTATCAGAGCAAGGTACTCCCTTGTTCTGTGTGATTTTGGTTTAACCGCATGTAGTTTTAGTTATGTCGACCGCAGGTATGATCAAGGTCTCAGTTGGGTGTCCTACCTTCGATGGACGGACGACCCCTACTGGAAGAACAATATGTGAATGCATCTTGAGGCAATTGATAACGATCTCTGGTATGTTGTGGAAAATGGTGTTCCCTCGGTATCACCTTCTCTGAATGTTGCTGATGTGAAGAGATTCAAGCAACTCGATTCTCAAGCGAATAATATCATTTGTGGCCATCTAAGCAAAGGACAGTATGGAAGAGTGAGTGCTTTGGAAACTGCTAAGCTTATCTGGGATAGGCTTTCCAAAGTCAATGAGGGAGTCTCAACACAGCGTGACTCTCGAGTTGATGTTCTTCACAATCTCTTCAACCGTTTCAAAAGACTTGACAATGAAAATGTTTAGCAAACCTTCGATCGCCTGACTGACATCTCAAATGAACTTCAAGCACTTGGTGCCACTGACATCACCGACCATGAAGTGGTGAAGAAATTGCTGAGATCGCTTGATTCCTCGTTTGATACTCTGGCATTGATGATTCAAGAGCATGGCGATTACAAGTCACTTGATCCCGCTGATATCCTCGAAAGGCTAAACACTCATGAGTTCCAACTTGCTGAAAAGAGAGATCTCTATGGTCCGAGCTATGGCAGATCACGTGCCCTGAAGGCCAAGGTCGTCTCTGAATCTGAAGGTGAATATTCTGGTAGTAGCCTTGGTGATCCTGAAGAACTGAGCTAGGAGCTAGCATTGCTCGTGAAGAAATTCGAAAGGTTCTCAAGACGTGGTCGCTTTGGAAAGTTCTCAAAGAGAAATGATTCCTCATCCAGTGACTACAACAAAAGGCTATGTCACAAATGCAAGAAGCCTGGTCACTACATTCAAGATTGTCCTCAGTGGGAAAAGGAATCCAAAAAGAAGAAATACAAGGATTACAGTTCTGATGATGCTAAGAAGAAGAAGAAATCATCAAAATCTTCATCATCAAAATCCTCAAAGTCATCATTTCACAATAAGAACAGCTCCAAAAAGGTTCGAGTATTCATTGGCAAGGAAATGGACTCTGAAGCTGAATCTGAGGATCATGAGGAAGAGGAGGAATCTTAGGAATCTGAGTCTGGTGTGGCAAGTATAGCTCTCACTACTGCATTTGTCAGCAAGTCTATCTTCAACATTGAAGAAAATGGTTTCACCAACAAGGCTGATGAAGACAATGATGACTATGCTCCCACCTATTGCTTCATGGCAAAGGGTGCCAAGGTACTCAAATATACCTCCCCTGAATCTAGTAAGGATGAATCTGATGAAAATCTTAAGCCCAGCTACTCTAAACTTGATAAAATTGATGTGCAACAACAAAAGGCTCTTGATAAGGTTCAAAACATGCTAGATAAAAGTGATGATATGTTGGGTGAAGAAATGGATCGATCTAAAATCTTGACTAAAAATCTTCAGAGACTTCAGTCCAAGTATGATAACCTTCAAGGTCATCATAACACTCTCTTGTCTGATCATGAGAAGCTTTCTTATGAATTTCTTCAAAGAAAGCAAGATCTTGAAAAGCTAAGAGTGAGTTATGAAGATCTTCAGAAGGAGCACGGTTCATTACTTGCTCAATAAATCAGCGCTTCTGAGGAAGAATTCATTCCTCCATGCTTGAAATGCATTGAATGAGAAACTACTAATTCTTCACCTGAATGTTCAAATGCTTCAAATGCTACAAATTCTTCACCTGTCTCTGCTATCACTAATTCCTCATCTGAGGACATTGCTAGTATCACTGACAATGCAGGGCTAAAGGAATTGTACATGACAGGCATGTACAAAAGCCTCAAAGGGCATCAGACTCTTTGTGATGTGCTTAAAAAGCAGATCCTCAACAGGAACCCTAGGAAAGAGGGAATTGCCTTTGAGAGGAAACTTAATGCTGATGGTTCATATTCGAAGCCTGAGCAGTACCCCAAAACCTCATGGGTTGCTGCAAAGGGACCTCTAGTTGATCCATCCAATTTATCTGGCTTTACATGTGAATCTCCTCATTCTTCTAATGAGTCATTTGACTCCAACTGTAAACTATTAAGAAATCAGAATGGTGAAGTATTTGCTAGATATATTGGAACTAACTGCAGGAATGGACCCCTATGAAGAAAATCTGGGTCCCTAAGAGGCACCTTGAAAATCTTCAAGTGAATGTCCTCATGAAACCTCGTGTGAGGAATAGGAAACCCAGATCCAATTCTTCATATGGATCAAAATCTTTAGATGGAGTAAAATCCTCATACGGACCAAATTCCTCATATGGATCAAATTCCTCAAAAAGGATCAAAGTCCTCATATGAATATCATCGTGCTAACAACTCTGTTTTGCATGGAAGAGCTAAGGGCTATGAATATGAGCTTTATTCATCTAACCGTTATGTTCATAAGTCCTCGAAGAATTACTCTACTTATTCATATGATTATCCTAACTCCTCTTATGTGAAACGAAACGGGTTGACGTCTATGCCACCTTTCTCTTATGGAGCTCGCAGAGTGATGAACTCTTTGCCACCCCTTCAGATGTGGGTGGTGAAGAAAAGGAACTAATCTCTTCTGCAGGGTCAGGTCTCCAGACGTGCTCAAACATCTGAAGAATTTGCTCGAGACCTGAAAATGCCTGAAAGGACGCAGGCTAATCACGAAGAAATGAACTCTCATTTCTCACGTCCTCATACTGCTTTATCTGTTGCATTGCTTGATGAAATTGATCTGATGATTTGATATCATATTCTTCACTGATGAAGTATATGAGTATGTAAGCTACACTAATTCATCTGCAAGATGATCAACCCAAAGCCACTGAGTAGGTCCTCGCTAGTGGATGTACAAATCACATGACTGGTGACAAGAATCTATTGATGGATGCTCCCTTATCTCCATCCCATCTGAAGCACATCATCTTTGCTGACAAAGGCGAAAGTCGGGTATTGGGTCTAGGTAAGGTTGCGATCACTAGGGATTGACACATGGACACAGTCATGCTTGTCGAGTCCTTAGGATACAACCTCATGTGTGTCTCAATGCTTTGCGATCTAGATATGGTTGTTGCTTTTGGAAAACATCGTTGTGTTGTGATCATGGAATCTGACAACTCCATAGTCTTCGAAGGCTTTAGGAGAGGAGACTTGTATATTGTTGATTTCTCTACAAGACCTCAACCAGCGGTGTGTCTCCTTGCAAAAGCTTCAGAAGGCTGGCTATGGCATCAACGACTTGGTCATGCAGGCATGAGGAATTTGCACACGCTTGCAAAGAAGAAGCATGTCATTGGCATTGAGAATGTCAAATTCCTCAAGGATCACTTATGCGGTGCCTATGAAGCTAGAAAGATGACCAAGGCCAAGCATCCAGCAAAGACTATCATGACTACTACTCGACCATTTGAATTGCTTCACATGGATCTCTTCCGTCCTAATCATTATTCTGCGGTTTCAAATGATGCTTCTGTATATGGCTTTGTTATTGTTGATGATTGCTCTCGATATACATGGGTACACATTATTACTTACAAACATGAAGTGCAGGAAGTCTTCAAATGATTTTCCTCAAGGGCTTCAACCAACTTTGGTGTGAAGATCAAGCACATCAGAAGTGACAATGGAACTGAGTTCAAGAACTCTGGTCTCGATGACTATCTTGATGAACATGGTATTACTCATGAGCTATCTGCTCCTTATACTCCTTAGCAGAATGACGTCGTGGAGCGCAAGAACAGGACTCTTGCTGAGATGGCTCGCACTATGCTTGATGAATACAAAACGCCTCGTCGTTTCTGGATTGATGCAATTGATACTGTGTGCCACATCATCAACAGAGTATATCTTCACAAATTCTTGAAAAAGACTGCCTATGAACTCCTCACTGACAGAAAGCCAATGTGAGTTATTTCAAAGTCTTCGGTGCTAAATGTTGGATTAGAGATCCTCATCACAACTCAAAATTTGCACCGAAAGCACATGAAGGGTTTATGCTTGGTTACGGAAAGGACTAGCACACCTACAGAGTCTTCAACAACGTTCTTCACAAAGTTGTTGAAACTGTAGATGTGTGGTTCGATGAAACTAACAGCTCGCAAAGAGAGCACCTACCTACTGTGATAGATGAACCAGCACCTGAGGAAACTATCAAATTCAAGGCTACTGAGGATGTCATTCCTACCGAAGAATCTGCTGAAGAATTCATTCTAGAACCTGAAGAACGTCGAGCTGATGCACCTGAGGAAAATGCTGAAGAAAATGGTGCTGAAGAAAATGCTGATCAAATTCCTCGACGACAACCAGCTCATCCTCGCGTTGCAAAAGAAGTGCAGATTGAGAAAATCATCAGCGACATCAAAATACAAGGCCCTCTCACACGCTCAAAAGCTTCACATTTATCTAACTTTTGTGGGCACTTTGCTTTTGTCTCTATCACAGAGCCCACTAAGGTAGATGAAGCATTTCTGGAGCCTGAATTGATTCAAGCTATGCAAGAAGAATTACATCAGCTCGAGCTCAACAACGTCTGGGAACTGGTCAAACGTCCAGATCCTCGCAAGCATAATATCATTGGCACAAAGTGGATCTACCCCAACAAGCAAGATGAAAATGGCCTTGTGGTAAGGAATAAGGCATGGCTTGTAGCTCAAGGCTACACACAGGTTGAAGGAATTGATTTCGATGAAACTTTTGCACCTGTTGCTAGACTTGAGGCTATTCGCATATTACTTGCTTATGCGAACCATCATGATATCATTCTCTATCAAATGTATGTGAAAAGTGCATTCCTCAATGGTAAGCTTGAGGAAGAAGTATATGTTGCTCGACCCCTAGGTTTTGAAGATCCAAAGAATCCTGACAAAGTCTTCAAACTCAATAAGGCTCTCTATGGCCTCAAGCAGGCCCCTCGGGCTTGGTATGATACTTTGAAGGAATTCCTCAAGAAGAAAGGCTTCAAACCCGGTTCACTTGATCCTACTCTTTTCAATAAATCTTATGATGGTGAATTATTTGTGTGCCAAATATATGTTGATGATATTATCTTTGGTTGTACTGACCAACGCTATAGTGATGAATTTGCCTATATGATGATTGCAAAGGCGTCAAAATTCCTATGCCCACAAATGGCCATCTGTGCACTGATGAAAATGGTATTGACTTCGATCATAAGGTATAATGCTCCATGATTGGTTCTTTATTGTACCTATGTGCATCTAGGCCAGATATAATGCTTAGTGTTTGCATGTGTGCCCGATTTCAAGCTACACCGAAGGAATCACACATAAGGCTATGAAACATATTCTTTGATATCTAGCTCACACATCAACACTTGGATTATGGTACCCCCAAGGGCTCGGCTTTTGATCTCATTGGATATTCAGACTCTGACTATGCTGGTGATCATGTGGACCGCAAGTCAACATCCGGTACATGTCATTTCCTCGGAAGATCTTTGGTCTGTTGGTCCTCGAAGAAACAGAACTGTGTATCACTGTCTACTGCTGAAGCTGGGTATATTGCTGCTGGCTCATGCTGTGCTCAATTGTTATGGATGAAGCAAACTCTCAAGGACTATGGTGTCAACGTGAAGAATGTGCCTCTACTCTGTGACAATGAGAGTGCCATCAAGATTGCTCACAACCCAGTTCAGCACTCGAAGACAAAGCACATTCAGATTCATCATCATTTTCTTCGTGATCATGTGTTGAAGGGCGACATTTCTATTGAACATGTGAAGACTGAAGAACAACTAGCCGATATCTTCACAAATCCCTTGGATGAGAAGAGATTTAGCAAGTTGCGGTGTGAGCTAAATATTTTAGAATCTTTGAATGTTCATGGAATTGGACACTCATCCTAACACTTATGCAAAATTGATGACTTAGATGTGCAACACATGAAGAAATTGTTTTTCTTCAATCAATGAAGAATAACGCTCTAAGTGTGAAGAAATTAATGAAGAATTTGATTCTCAAAACCCTACGACAATTGTACGCGGTGTCTGAAATCATCATTCTTATACGGCGGGTCACGCCACCACAAAAGTTGAAAATCCTCAATTTGAGTTTTCGAAATTCCTCAGTTATTCATATTATATATATATATATATATATATATATATATATATATATATATATATATATATATATATATATATATATATATATATATATATATATATATATATATATATACATATATGAGCTTATGTCCTCTAGAACATTCACTTATTGCTATTTTTTCACGTTGCTTTTTCTGCTAAGTGAATGTGATCGGACCCTTCCCCCTCTATGCTAAACTCAACCCATTCCATTCACAAATTCTTCATATGCGTTCTATTTGAAACTTGTTCAAAATCTTCACTGTGTCCTTGTCGGCTGAAGAAATTGCGAACGCAACGTTAAAACTTATCCTTTCCAAAATTTTCAGTTTTTGCCGCTCAAATCGTTCCGCTTCCCACAATAATACTTATCTATTCACCCACGATCTCACACGATCTTCACTACACATTACGTGGGTGACACATGTCGTGCGAATGAGAAGGGTCAGGGGCACGTTCGTCCAATTTCTTCGGGCGAACGGTTATTCATCTTAGCTATAAATACCACTCCCCTTCCCTCACTTCACTTTTTACTCCGCTCGTTCTCACTCTCCCGCTCGAGCTTCTCCAACCCTAGCGCCGCCACTACTCCATCGTTGCCGGTGAGGAAGAGCTTCACTGCTTCGACCTCATCGCCGTCGTACTCGCGCCGGCCGCGGATTTCTTCACTCCACCGCCGCCGTAGCTGTCTTCCTCTACCGAGTTAGGGTGTGGAAGATCTGCACAGACGAACTTCACTTCTCCATCTCACAGTTCGTCGTGTTCTTCATCCAGGGTAAATAAAAGTTACTTTTACTACTATCGGGGATATACCCCGCGGCGTAACCCGACCGGAAGTATAACCCGGCCAAACATGGCAGTTTACTTGAGACAGTTTACACTTGACGATTCACTGGTAATCCGGCGGCGGATCACGGATGACAAGGCCCAGAAGGCCGGTTCATGTTATGGTGGGCCGGTTTATGAAGAAAGCATAAGGAATATTCACCTACAAAGGAAGCAAGACTAGGACTCCTTGCAATATAGTAATCCTAATCCTACTAGGACTAGTCATGTAACCCGCCCCTTCAACATATATAAGGAGGGGCAAGGCTCCCCAAAGAGGGAGAAGTTCTCACAAGTTAGAGGTGCCATATTCTTTAGGGCTAGACACAACTAAAGGATCGCCGGTTTACCGACGACTCCATGAGGATCATAATGAGACCTAGCCTCAAACATCATGTAGGGCTATTACCGGATGATGTTTCCCGGGGCCCGAAGCTATCTAAACCCTTGTCTTGCGTTGCGTCTCTCGATTCCGCTCAACCCCTCTCAAGCTACTACATAGATGCGCGGCCTCACGACTAAGTCCTCACACTAGGACATCTGTCGTGCTAAATCCACGATAGTTGGCGCCCACCGTGGGGCCTGCGCACGGTGGTGTTGAGTTCTTGGAGGGAGCTCTTCATGGATCAAGAAGCTCACGATTGGCAAGATGAGGAAAAGATGGTTTGATAGTCAAAATCATGACTAACTTTGGAGTTTACAACACAGGAGTTTGAGATCAAGAGGTTCGGGTTCCGTTGTCTGCGCTGCTAGACGTGATGAGGCGATCCGCCGAAACCGTTTCTACGTTGAGTCCGAGGTTGACAAGGAGTTGATCTGCTGCACGGTATGTGTACAAATCGTTACGGGTTACAGTCGGATTCGCCGAGTTCCTTGCCGCCGGTTCCGAGTCCCAAGAAGGCCACTGCTGATTTTCAATGAACCGGAATAGCTACTGCTCCCGAGCGATTACAAGATCCTGCCGCGGCTGCTTCCCATCAGGCCATCATCAAATCGAGAAAGTATTAGTATAGTTGCTCCTCACGTGGTGGTCAAGGCTGGTCCATAAGATTAAATTTTTGGTCTCCTATTGCACTATACGTGATACTAGTACTAGTTCAGTACAGATCATCTGTCCGCACCGGGGCCTCATTAAGCTGCTTCCGCTGAGCCGCCCCGCCTCTGCACCATGCCCTCCAATCGCCATCTCCAAGTCGCCCCTGAGCGCTTGGGGCCTGACCAAGCCGTCGCAGTGGCCTCGCAGTTCGCTTTCCGCAAGTCGCCGAGAGCCCGAGATCGATAAGAGCGTTTCCGCCGCATGCAACATACTATAGGAATCCACCGCAGTCATTGGTGATTTTCGCTATGGATTCGACAACCGGGTCCGATTGCCATTGGGCGATTGCTACAAAAATCGGTCCGATGAATAGTTGTTAGATCGAGTCCGTGGAGCTGTTGGATGGGCTCGGGCACAACTTTATCTCGGTCTGCCTTCAAACAAGACTGGTTGGTTTCTATTGCACTGAGCCGCCACGGCCGCCCAGTTTGCCTGCGCGCCTCCGTGTCACCTTGCTGCTTCCTTCTTCGCAGAAGTCCTCATGTCAGCTGTTGCGGCCACTCGAGCCGCCGCCTTGCGGCACGTCGAGCTAAACCTCTACGGCTCTGTCAAAATCGTTGCCGCCGGCTGCCTTCAAGTCGGCTGCCATGGTCCACCTGCGCTGAGCTGCTGCCTATGCCTTATGATATGGTTTGTCCGCGGCTAGCCGTTGTCACCTCTGTCTTTGCAAGCTGCCACGCCCGAGCACTCTGTTGAACTCGCCTCGCCAGGCCGCCCCGCATCGAGCGTCCGCCGAAGAGCCGCCCCGGCCTGAGCCGCTCGAGCACCAAGACCCGCCGTTCCAGCCCCGAGCCGGCCGCGATGGATTATGGAGCCAACGACAGGTTTGATGGACTCTGGAGCTAACGACGTGAAGCAAAAAAAGTTACCAGGAGATGCTAGTACAAGTAGTACTGATGATGAACAGTACATAGCTCGCATCCCACGCCCCTGGTATCTGCCTGTGTCATGCTGGCTGACAGACACACGTAGACCCGCCGTCTCTCTAGTTCGGTCTGTTCCAACACATTAGGGTGCAAACAAAAAAGGTGGATCGATCTGCAACAAAAGATACTAGTGCAAGTCCCATTAATCGGACAACAAGCGGATCAATTCATATGTCATCCTAAAGCATCAGGTGATATCTATCCTATTTTTTCATACATATTAATTCATCCGAGCAAAAATACCTCGCCCTGCTGTATTTTATATGCAGGAAAAGTATTCATTACAAAGTGGTATTATACCGCGGAGATGGAGGCATGCCAACATCATTTGGCACAAAGTGGTCGTCGTTACTCAACGGACTCCCGCACCGGCTTACAGCGTCGGGCCATCTCTCGCGATCGCGCCGATTTACCACACCGTGGCCGTAATTCGCGACCGCGCCGGCTTACAACGAGGAGGGAAACTAGCCCGTCGGCGCCAACCGACCCATCTATTGTTCGAGCAAATCAGGTGTTATCCCTCCTATATATTTTATCAGGACATTTTATTTCCTCTGAGCACCATTACACTACCCTATTGGTGTTTTTTATATACAGGTAAATATCATTGTTATACTGCGGATATAAAACACGCACCGGCAACGTTCTACAACGGCGTTTTCCTCCGTGTCACATTACCTGATGAACGAACGGCCGGTTCACGCGTCCACACCGGTTTACAACGTGGAGGACAACTTGCCCGTCCGTACCGGCCTATAATATTGCGGTCAAATTATCTGTCTGCTCTTATGGTCGACTCGGCTGTGATTGATATCAGTTTCACCGTGGTGATAATCAACTCCGCGGTGGATAATTTTTGGCCTAAAGATGTCAGGTGAAATCCATCCAGTATATTTTGATATTATATATCATTTTCTTTAAAAGAGCAATTACTCGGCTTGCAAAGTCATCTAAATGCAGGGCCCTAAACCGCCACGGTGCCGTTTTAAACCGCCGGTCATTTGTCTTCCTTGCGGGTGTTGCATCCAAACCGCCCTTGCGAGCTGCCAGTGTATCAGCCATCTTTTTCATAAGAGTATCACATGGGGGCTTCCAAAGAAGCTTTCCATGGCCTCTTGAACCAGCGCCCTTGATAGAATAAAAGAATTAGCCGTGTCTTTTACACAAAAGAGTATCACATGGGGGCTTCCAAAGAAGCTTTCCATGGCCTCTTAAACCGGCGCCCTTGATAGAATCAAGGAAACAGCCGTGTCCTTTACACAAAGGAGTATCACATGGTGTCTTCCAAAGAAGCTTTCCATGGCCTCCTAAACCGGCGCCCTTGACAAATCAAGGAATCAACCATCTTTTCTATACAAAACAAGAATCACATGGGGGCTTCCGCGGGCAAGGAAGTTTCCCATGGTCTCTTGAGCCGGCGGCGGTATGAAGCCCATCATAAGAGCACTGATATGGTTGCTTCGGCAATTTCCACATGATGATGAGGGGTAAAAGAGGGTTTGATGCCTAGCACAACTCAAACATATGCCCCGATGAGCAAACGGCTCACACACTACCTGGGGGCTCTCAGCAAGTTGAATACCCTTGTAGTGAACATGGCTTGGAAGCCCGGTGCATGCACCTAAACCCCGGATTAACCTGCCTGCATCAAGTAAATCACGTAGTCCAGGTAAACCTGGTATGACCCGTCGAACTTGTCACAAGTCAATCCTTCGGGACCCTGAACTTGGTCATGTTAAATTGACGATCATCGAGTTGATTACCCAAAGACAAAATCTTTACGAGATTTTGAAACATTAGGTAGCTATGTACATCGATGATTTGGTTAAGGATTGCGGAGCATCTTGATAGGCTTTGCTAAAATGGTTAATGATAGTAGCCTGGCAGCTCATAAAAAGCCTCGAATTTGGAGCCTGGCGGCTCGTAAAAAGCCTCGACTACATGGTCTTATTTGCCCAAAAACTTTATTTTTATTTTTTATGATTGCACAAATCTTTATCTTCAAGGTCATTGGTTTTTTAACCAAGTCCATTGATGCAAGACTGGACAACTACAAGGTTGACCATACGTCTATAGAGTTAAAAGTCTAGGTCATGGACACCAGCGAGAGTTAAACCGGCGTTGATCGTAACCCGGATCGGCCTTTATGCTAAGCCGACAAGAGAACCGAGGGCTTCATCAGCACCCGCGCTTTAAATTATTCCTACCGGATTAAGGTTTGCAGATATACTTAATCACAGGTATGATATATGATTATATCTTATACACAGTTCAAGTTATTAACTTAGATCATGTGTTTGTGCACTATGACCCATCCGGCGATAAACCGCCAGGACACTTTAAACATTGTCTTATGCAGAAAACAGGTTGTCAGTACATGATTAGTTATAATGATTGGTTTATTAAACCGGCCTGGCTTTCGGCTATAAGTCGCCAGTATGAGATAAGATAATGATCGGTGTTTATTAAACCGGCCTGGCTTTTGACTATAAGTCGCCAGTATGAGATAAGATAATGACCGGTGTTTACTAACCCGGCTTGGTTTTGTTAATAAACCGGCAATCAATGATAATCACCAATGTTCAAATTTTGGGTTATCATCCTTACTACACTGGCTTGGTAAAACCAACCGTGTGATCATTCATCACTAGAACCGGTCTTCAAACCGGGTTATATTATTCAAATCTTTAATAGCCAACATGGCTGGATTTTTATTATGGTTATCAATATTATGATTGAGGTTTTCAAAGTCACTTTAAGCGCAATGGATATTATTTCATCAATGTAAATGATTTATTCTACAATGGAAGGAATAGTCTCGAGTCGCTGCAGGCTACGACCCGGCACTTTGGGGCTACATTATTCACATTGAGATTACATCAAATATGCAAGTCCCATGTCACTGCCAGCATGCACCATGGCACTTGGGGGCTAATGCAAAGTTATTTTTTGCTCACCTTATTGAAGACCCGACTCATCACATTGTAATGAGCCGGCCCTTGGGGGCTACCAATTGCTCCTGTCAAACAATTCAAGGTACACAAGTATTAATCCATTATATTAAAGGGTTCACTTCTCAGTTGGTAAAGCACAAAGCTCTTAACCTTGTGGACGTGGGTTCAAGCCCTACAATGGGAGTTACATTATATATTGTTATTTTCAATGAAGTATATACAAAGTCCCTGCTCATTATTACATAATAACCCGGCCCTTGGGGGCTACACTGGTTGAAGTTTTTATGAGCATCAGGTAATTATAAGTCCCAGGCTGCTGCAAGCATGACAACCCGGCACTTGGGGGCTACATATGTGGAATATTCAGTTTTACTAGTGACTGGGATGAACAATCTGGATTTCTTCAAGGTTGCAACATTTATATTGAAACAAGTCTTAAGCTATCACTATGTTCTCCTCTTAAGACTTTGGGGCTACAGGTAATATGCATATAAAGGAGGAACATCTTCAAGTTCTCAGTTTTTGGCAAATCAGAAAGATTAATTGTGTGACCCGGCGTTGGCAACAATCATAACCCGGCATCTATAAACAGTCATGATCATGAATTATCAGTTTTTATAACCCGACAATAGTGGTAATCATAAACCGGCATCCTCAAGCCGGCTCGATATCAGTTGAATGTTTCAAAAGACCAATATTTTTGTCAAGTCGGATCGTTGAAGGCCGATTCAAATAGATTCTTGATTTACAATATTTCTTCGGCGAGCAAATTGATTATGAAGCTGGTCTATTGACCCGGAGTTTTCAGAAGAAGTGCCTGGATTTTTTGCATTGGTAATGTTTGAACATATCTGCTAAGGAGATTTGCTATGAGATCATGGATACATATCAAGGAGGAAATGACAAGGATTTAAGGATGATCAGGTGCCGGTTCAGGAAAATATTTTAACCCGGAGCACAATTTATCAAATTTGTTCTCGTGTTTATATATGCAGGAAGGATCAAGTTTAACATGGATAAATCCAAATTAAACTCGGGGCTAATATCGAGGATATACCCCGCGGCGTAACCCGACCGGAAGTATAACCCGGCCGAACTTGGCGGTTTACTTGAGACGGTTTACACTTGACGATTCACTGGTAACCCAGCGGGCGGATCACGGATGATAAGGCCCAAGGCCCAGAAGGCCGGTTCATGTTATGGTGGGCCGGTTTATGAAGAAAGCATAAGGAATATTCACCTCCAAAGGAAGCAAGACTAGGACTCCTTGTAATAGAGTAATCCTAATCCTACTAGGACTAGTCATGTAACCCGCCCCTTCAACATATATAAGGAGGGGCAGGGCTCCCCAAAGAGGGAGAAGTTCTCACAAGTTAGAGGTGCCATATTCTTTAGGGCTAGACACAACTAAAGGATCGCCGGTTTACCGACGACTCCATGAGGATCATAATGAGACCTAGCCTCAAACAGCATGTAGGGCTATTACCGGATGATGTTTCCCGGGGCCCGAAGCTATCTAAACCCTTGTCTTGCGTTGCGTCTCTCAATTCCGCTCAACCCCTCTCAAGCTACTACATAGATGCGCGGCCTCACGACTATGTCCTCACACTAGGACATCTGACGTGCTAAATCCACGACAGCTACCCTCTTTGATTCAAACGTTTTCTTCAAAAATCTCAAAAGGTGTTTTTCTTCGTCAAATCTTCACACACTAAACACCTCACATGTCATCTGTTCTTTACTTGATTTCTCTGAGCTATGTTTTTCTTCAAGATTCCTCAATTGTGTGGATTTTCAATCTACACAACTCTGGAACCTAAGACAAAGAACGCTTAGTCAAATTCTTCAAGACTCAGCTGGTCAAATTCCTCAAACTTGCTCTTTTTACAAAACCCTCTGAGAACGCATATGACCTCTACAAATTCCTCGCAACTATACTCTGTTCACCGGTACTCATGTCCGCTGCTGAATCACTAGGTTCTCATCAACTTAACTCATTTGCAGCGTTCCTCGAAGAAAAGTTGCACACTTCTTCAGAAAATTCAATTGTTCAAATTCCTCGTCTGAAGAAAATGGCTGATGGAAAGAAGCCACAGAAAGGAGGAAAGAGGCCTGAGGTCAATACTGCTTTTGAAATACCTGAAGACATTTATCCTGACTATTGCACTCCTGATGAGGCAAAGTTCGGAAAAGAGGACAAGAATCAGCGCAAAGTGCGCATACAAAGAATAGACAGGAGATGGGCACGTGAGTGGAGGGAGTACAGATATGTGACTCCCAAATACATGAAGAAATTTGCACTCAATCCTCCCTGCACAAGACCTCCATTGGCACATGGCCAAGTTGCTGATCCCACAAGCCTCAAGCGTGGTGAGGATTTTCCTGAAGAATGGGCTAAGCGCCAGGCCAAGTTGGCCAAAGAAGCAAAAGAAGCGGTGAGGAAATTCAATGAAGACTCTGCTGCTGCTGCCTCTGCTGAGGCCTCTGCTTCGAAGCCTAAAAAGGCCATGGCTAAGAAGCCTGCTCACAAGACAAGTGCTTCTTCCTCAGCAATGCCCTCACGGCCAGTTTCTTCAAAGCCCTCATGGCAAATTCCTCAGACTGATCCTGCTCCTTCAAAGAGCTCAGCTCCTTCGCAAAAGTCTTCAGATGCTGCAACAAAGTCATCTGCTCCAGTGCATCTTGCCACATGTCAGAGGACTGCGGGCATATCCATTGCCTCAGGAGCCTCTGCAAGCTCCTCAGCTGCCCCAAGTTCCTTAGCAATACCAAGTTCCTCAGCTGGTCCCTCGCTGCTGAAGAAAAAGACAACTGCTGGACGAGGCTCTCGCCCAAGTCCTCATAAGAAACAAGTTGCTTTCCAAGTGCCGTCTGATGACGAAGCTGATGATGAAGAACTTGTTCAAATCATCAGAGACAGGCAAGAAAGGGCCGCTAGAGCCAAAGGAAGTGAAGTACCACTGCTGTTGGATCCAAAGGTGATCCTTGATTTCATTGATCTCTGGCATAAGGACCCAAACACTCCTATGTCTGACTTCAACTTGACTCCTGGCCAAAGTCATATGTTGACCGCCTTCATAGGCGAAGAAAAATGGAAGTTTGAAAGGGCTAGGCAGACAAAGAAAGTGTAGTACAAGAAGGAGCGCTTCCTGAAGAAAAATGTTGTCAACATGACAACTGAAGAACTTGTAAAACTTCAGGGTGAAATCAAAACCCTCAGTGATGAATTTGAAGCATATCGCGCTGACTGGATGGGTGCCAAAGTCAGATTTGTAAATCTGACTAAAGGTTTTCTTCAAGTGCTACTCGTAAAATGCACATTGAAATTCCTCAGGCTGAAGCATCTGCTTAGTCTGCTGAAGGACATGCCAGCACCGCTGAAGAACATCAGGCTGCTGAAAAAAATCCCAGGGCTGATGACCCCACTCCAGTCGCTGAAGAAATTGCCAGGGCAACCTCTAGTGTTGCGCCTGAAGAAAATGTCAGGCCAGCTGAAGCCCCGAAGGCTGTGCCTGAAGAACGTGAAGAAGTCAGGACAACTGCATCGGTTGCGCTTGAAGAAAATTGAACCAGATTCCTCTGCTGCTCCTGCGCCTACACCAACTCCTATCCTTCCATCTGCATCAGATGTGAAGAAGACAAAAGCTTCAGAGCGTGCAGCTGCGAAGAAAAGGAAGGCATCAGCTTCTTCAGATTCTTCAGCTCCGAAGAAAATGAAGCCCTTGACAAGCTCAGCTGAGAATCCAATTGATGTCGTTCCAATTTCCTCTATGCCATCAAAGGACCTTGTTCCTTTTGATGAAGATTATGTGATTCCAAGTGAATCGGATGAAGACATTCCCTTTGCTGCTTCCTTAGAGCAAACGGATGAAGAAATTGAAGTGGATGACATCCCTTCAACCCCAATCATCTCCTCGCCTATGCCTCAGTTTACTGCTGAAGAGGCTAGCGTTGAAGAATTGGAAGAACAAGACGTCCGACGTGGACATTGGGAATGCCACTCCTTTGATGACTAATGAATTCTGACATAGTCAGCATCCCAACTCCCATTTTTTTCATGCTACTCCAAACAAATTCCTCATTCAGCAACGCCAACTGTTCCATTGGGCTCTGAAGAAACTCATCCCACACAATCTGTTCATGAAGACATTCCAGCCACTAGTGCTGAAGAAACTGCTGCTGCTGCTGAATCTGTGAAGACTGCCACTGAAGAGGAACCAGAAATTCCTCAGACTGAAGAACCTGAGATTGCCAATCCGGAGGTTGTGATGCAACTAACTGACACTCCTCAACCCAAGCCAAAGGATCCTTTCTCAAGGAAGCAAACTTTCAAGAAGGCTAATTTCTTCGGCGAGCATGTGTTCTTCACTGATTTCAATCCCTATGACTCTGCTCGCATAAGGAGGAGGCGTTTCTGGACTACCAGTCAGGCAAATTTCTATTCCTCAGTGCTTTACAACAAAGACAAAGTCTTCGATCATCAGCATATTCCTCACGTGGATATGGAATCTCTGACGTGCTTTGTGCCAGTCCTTAGTGTTCTTCATGACGCTGGACTGTTGGGTTTTGCACAGATATATGCGATTGGAATGAAGAACTGATTCTCCAATTTTATGCAACCCTGCACATCACAGGCAATTCTGAAGATGTAAATTCATGGGTGCTGGACTGGATGTCTGAAAACACTCACTACAAGGCACCAGCCACTGAATTACTTCAAGCTCTGCATCCCAGTCCTCCCACTGAAGCAGCATGTTGCATGTATGAAGAAACTGAACTCACTGATCATTACATGCAAGTGCTTATGAAGCCTTTGAAGCCAGGTCAAGCCTCAAGGACCAAATTCCTCGTGAAGGAATTGTTGTTTCTGTCACGGACTGTCTATCGCATTCTGACGAAGACATTGAGTCCAATCAAGGGCCACGACTCGAATGATGAAGAATTCGTTGGCATCATGAAGAATCTGCTATTCAACATCATCCATGGCATTCCCATCAACTTCCATTATTTCTTCATGAGGACAATGGCAAATGTTGCACTGTCCCCTTTCAACCTGAAGCCTTATGTTCCATGGATTATGAGATTCATCAGGACAAGGTCTTCAGTGAATTACAAAGCTGACACTCTCAATCATTGCAGCTACTTGCCCCCAATTGAAGTCCTCAAACGGACATTTTCCTTAACTGATGACAAGGGCAAGGTCACTGCTATTTTTTATGAAGGCACTCGTCCATTGGATGGTCAGTTTTGCAAAGCTGCATCCTATTCCAGTAATGATGACTCTGTCACTCATGACTCTGCCGCCAATGCTCCCAAGAAAAACCCTCAAGGCACAGCTCCCAGGGTGATGACTGATCGTGAGCTTCTCCTCAGTCTTCATCAGAAGGTTGATCGCAACCACAAATGGGTCAAGCGTCAGTTTGGTTCAATTCTTCACAACATGACTTCTACACATAATAGAGTGAAGAAAAACCATTACTACCTTCATGAAACCCTCAACCGCACCTAGGTTGTTCTGTCTCATCTGTATGGCAAAGAAGATCTGAAGAAAATGGGTCTCAAGGATGACTTTGACTGGCCTGCTCCTCCTCCAAAGAAATACAAGAAGGTAAAGGTTCCTCCCTTGGTGGCCAGCTCCTATTCTTCATCGCGTGAAACCGACGAGTATGAAGACTAGGACGACACTGCGGCAGGCCCTACATCAACCATCGACCCCAACAACGCTGGCGCTCCTTTATCATCTTGAGATTCTTCAGGGGCGTTAGTTCTCAGTTTCGATCCTTTTGGTCATTCGATGACAAAGGGGGAGAAATTTGAGTTAGTCTTCAAGCGGGTCTATATATATGGGCGTTTTTTTGCTAAGTTACAACTCTCGTTCTTCTGATGACTTTGTGGATCGAGTTGTAAACTTAAACTCTATGGTGACCTCATACTTTTGCTGTGGTGTTTCTGCATACTTATTCCTTATTAATGTTATGCACGCATGCTGAATTACATCAGTCACCATATTTCATCATGCATTTCAAATTCTTCATATTATATGTCAAATGCGTGTATGAATTACAAGATATAGGGGGAGATCTCCATGATTCTACTCTTCAAGTGTGCATTGCTTCAAAAGCCAATTCCTCACTATGAACATCTTCAGGGGGAGTTCTTCTATATCTTGCAATCAAATTCCTTAACATCAGTATTTACACTTCATATGTTTATCCCCGTTGAAACTTAACCTATATTGTCATCAAGCACCAAAAAGGGGGAGATTGTAAGTGCATCTAGTGCCCCTTAGTGATTTTGGTGTATTGAAGACTTATAGGTTAAGGGACTAATGTGTTTATGAGTGTACACGGGTCTATAAGTCTATGAGGAGATTGATATTTACAGAGAAAGTCAACCCCTAAAAATGAAGTTCTTCTACTGAAGACTTTGGATTTCTGAAGACTTTCTGAAGACTTTGAAAGTGATGAAATTGGTGTGACCTTGAAGACTTGGTATTCATTTGAGGAACATGAAGCGTGAAGACTTTTGTTTTCGTAGTTTCTTTTTCTCTTTCTTGAGTCATAGGAAACACCGTACTGTTAAAGGGGGCCAAGGAAATACTAAGGAAAAATTTCCATGTGATGCTCAACTCAAAATCCAACACCTACCAATCCCTTCGAGTGAAGCCATTGGAAATCTCATACAGCTCAGTCATATTCTTCAGTGACAGAGACGAAGTTCTTCTGGTCTCTGAGGAATTTGTTCTGACTGAGGAGTTAGGAATTCACCAGTGCGGATTACCTACACAAGTGAGGAACATGATAGCCCTGAGGAATTTGATACTCAAATTTCCGACCGTTGTTGTGCTACGCGCGAGCTGTCCCAAAATATCTACCTACCTAACGGTCATATCATTAAAGGGCATTTATGTCTTATCATGTCGGGCTGCTCCCTAGGCTATAAATAGCCGCCCCCTACAACCACTAGCTGGTTGGCTGCTCCGAGAGAAACTGAGAGCATCTCCAGCCGTTGCCCCCCCCCCCAGGACGCGTAAAAATCGCCCCTGGGGGCGAGCCGGAGATACAATCGGCATTGGGGTGGTTTTGCGCCAAGTCATCGCCCCCAGGCGCCGAAATTGGCCCACTTTGCAGCCCAATTTCGACGAATAAAGGGCCCATATGGGCGAGAATAGGCCCATATTCGGCGTGGTTTCGCCGTGTCTCGGCGTTCAATTATCAACACAATTATTTCTTATCACATATTTCATCACAGAAAAATCAAATACTTCAACAAAAATAGTACAACAACAAATAGTTCAATACAAATTATATAGTTCAACAAATAAAAACTCGTATTTCATCACACGGCGTCCCCCTTGAGCCTCCATAGGTGCTCAATCAGATCTTTCTGCAGTTGATGATGCACCTGTGGGTCTCGGATCTCCTGACGCATACTGAGATAGGCAGTCCAAGTTGCCGGTAGATGGTGATCAACTTCGGCTAGAGGACCCTGCCTGTAGTATGGTTCAGTGTCAAACACTGGGTCTTCTTACTCGCTCTTGATGATCATGTTGTGCAAGATGACACAGCAAGTCATAATCTCCCACATTTGATCTTTGGACCAGGTCTGAGCGGGGTACCGAACAACAGTGAATCGAGATTGGAGCACACCAAATGCCCGCTTGACATCCTTCCTGCAAGCCTCCAGAACTTTTGCAAACCAGGCGTTCTTGCCTCCTGCCGAAGGGTTTGAGATCGTCTTCACAAATGTCGACCATCTCGGATAGATGCCATCTGCTAGGTAGTACCCCTTGTTGTATTGGTGCCCATTGATATCGAAGTTCACCGGAGGAGAATGGCCCTCAACGAGCTTGGCAAAAATAGGAGAGCACTGCAGCACATTGATGTCATTGTGAGTTCCTGGCATACCAAAGAAGGAGTGCCAAATCCAGAGGTCCTGTGTGCCTACCGCCTCAAGCACCACACTGTAACCGCCTTTGGCGCCTTTGTACGTCCCCTGCCAACCAAATGGGCAATTCTTCCATTTCCAATGCATGCAGTCGATGCTTCCAAGCATCCCAGGAAATCCTCTTGCCGCATTCTGGGCTAGGATCCGAGCAGTGTCTTCCACATTGGGTGTTCTCAAGTATTGTGGCCCAAACACTGCCACCACTGCCCCACAGAACTTGTAGAAACACTCTATGCTGGTGGACTCAGCCATGCGCCCATAGTCATCGAGTGAATCACCGGGAGCTCCATATGCAAGCATCCTCATCGCTGTCGTGCACTTCTGCATGGAGGTGAATCCAAGAGCGCCAGTGCAATCCATCTTGCTCTTGAAGTAGTTGTCGAACTCCCGGATGGAATTCACAATCCTGAGGAAGATCTTTCGGCTCATCCGATAACGGCGCCGAAATGTTTTCTCGCCGTGAAGTGGAGCATCGGCGAAGTAGTCGGAGTAGAGCATGCAGTAGCCTTCAAGACGAAGCCGGTTCTTTGCTTTCAACCGCCCCGGCGCCGAGCCACTTCGCCTGGGCTTTTCATGGCTCGCCAACAGCTGGGCGAGGGCGGCGAGCACCATGAGATGCTCTTCTTCCTGGACGTCAGCCGCGGCTTCCTCCTCCAGCAGCACGGTGAGCTCTTCCTTGTCATCCGAGTCCATCGCCGAGACAGGCAAAATGCCGAACACCTTACGCTCGGTGGGCGTGTACCCGCCGCTAAACCGCGCCTCCACGGCCGGAAACGGCGGCCGGAAACGCCCAGCTGCTGTGGGAGGGGCTGCCGCGGCGAAGCGCTGCTATTTTCCGGCGGGGAATGGCTATCTAGCGGAGTAGGGCGGCGGCCGTCGCCGGGATATAGCTAGTGGTGGCCGAGGGCGCGGGGGGGTGCGAGGCGAGTCGGGGGATGAAAACCTTGATTTTTTTTTTCCCTGTAGGTGTGGGCCAGGCGCGCTTTTCCCTAGCGCCAGAGCCCCCAACTGCTCCCCAGCGTGCCGGGTTCGGCCTGTGACCACCGGGCGGAAAAAAGGTCCGAACCGGCGATTTTCGGCGTCCTGGGGGCGCCTGGGCCGTTTTTTCGTCGTCGGCGCCGAAAAACTGCCCTAGGGGGCCTGTTGGGGGCACGGCTGGAGATGCTCTGACACTTGTCATAAGAGCAACCCATCCTCCAAGGACTTTGAGCAAAAATCATCAAGTGAGGAAAAACCCAAAACCAAACCCAAAACACCTTCAAACCTAAAAGTGATTGAGCATCACTAAAGAGATTGATCATGCGTGGATCCGACGCTTCTTACCTTTGAAGACTGTGCTTCTTCTAGACGGTTAGGCATCATGGTCTAGAGCATCCAATAGGAATTGTGGATCGCCGAGTGACTGAGTCTGTGAAGGTTCGGAAGTCACCTGAAGACTTACTAGGAGTGATTGGGCGAGGTCTGTGTGACCTCAGCTCAAGGGGAATACGGTGAGGACTTGGTGTCTTGGACTGTGTGTCCAGGACTGTGTGTCCTCAGGTTTAAATACCTAGCCGCCCTAACCAGATGTACAACTGAGACAGCAGTTGGAACTGGTCTAACAAATCATTGTCTTCACCAAGCTTACTAGTTCTATTTCCTCAACTCTTTCATTTCCTCATATCTGTGTTGTGTGCTTGTTCACATCTGTTTGAAGACTTTGACTGAAGACTTTCTCAATTTCCTTAGTTCAATTTCTTCAGTCTGTTTGTCTTCATCGTGTGTTATCCTGTGATTACGCCTTCTGTACTCTGTGTTTCTCTTCATTTCTTCATAATGACCATGCTTGTATTCTGTTATGTTTACTTTTGAGTACTTATTCCGCTGCAAGTAGTTCTTCGCTAAGGAATTTCCTCAACGGCAAATTCCTCAGTAAAGAATTCATAAAAATCGCCTATTCACCCCCCCTCTAGTCGATATAACGCACTTTCAACGAGACTCTTTGTTATTTGGTTGCAGGGTTGTTTGAGAGACACCATCTTCATCCTAGGCCTCCCATGGATTGATAAACCTTAGGTCATCCACTTGAGGGAAAATTGCTACTATCCTACAAAACTCTACGCTTGGAGGCCCAACACGGGTCTACAAGAAGAAGGTTGTGTAGTAGACATCACCCTTGTTTTGGACTCTAATTTGCATGATTTGAATGGAACTAACCCGGACTGATGTTGTTTTCACTAGAATTGTCATGGTGTTATTTTTGTGCATAAATCAAAGTTCTCGGATTGACCTGAAAAATTACGGAGAATTTTTGTGGAATATATAAAAAATATTGGCACAAGAAGTTACCAGGGGGGCACCCAGAGGCCACAAGCCCTGGGGGTGCGCCCACCCCCCTAGGGCGCGCCCTGCAGGCTTGTGGCCCCCCTGGACCACCTCGAACCCTAATTCCAACTCTATCTATTCCTATTCGCGGAGAAAAAAGAGAGAGAAGGATCCATCACGTTTTACAATACGGAGCCGCTGTCACATCCTATTCTTCATAGGAAGGGTTGATCTGGAGTCCGTTCGAGGCTCCGGAGTGTGGAATCTACCACCGTCGTCAACATCAACCTTCCTCCATCACCAATTTCATGATGCTCACCGCCATGCATGAATAATTCCATTGTAGGCTTGCTGGACGGTGATGGGTTGGATGAGATTTGTCATGTAATCGAGTTAGTTTTTCTAGGGATTGATGCCTAGTATCCACTTTGTTCTGAGATTGATGTTGCTATGACTTTGCTATGCTTAATGCTTGTCACTAGGGCCCGAGTGCCATGATTTAAGATCTGAACCTATTATGTTTTCATGAATATATTTGTGTTCTTGATCCGATCTTGCAAGTTGTAGACACCTATTACGTGTTATGATCTGCATACCCCAAGGTGACAATAATTGGAATTCTTTCCGGTGATTGAAGTAGTTTGAGGAGTTCATGTATTCACTAAGTGCTAATGCTTTGTTCCGGTTCTGTATTAAAAGGAGGCCTTAATATCCCTTAGTATCCATTAGGACCCTGCTACCACGGGAGGGTAGAACAATAGATGTCATTCAAGTTTTTTTCCATAAGCACGTGTGACTATATACGGAATACATGCCTACATTACATTGATGAATTGGAGATAGTTCGTTGTTTCCCTAGGTTATAGCTTTTACATGATGAATATCATCCGACACATATCATCACCGATCCATTGCCTACGAGTTCGTCACATATTAACCTTTGCTGAGTTACTTTCGTTGTTGATGTTGTTACAATCACTACAAAACTATTACTGTTACCGTTACTATCATATCACTTTGCTACTAAATACTTTGATGTGGATATTAAGTCTTTCAGTTGTGGTTGAATTGACAACTCAACTACTAATACTCATGAATATTCTTTGGCTCGCCTTGTGTTGAATCAATACATTTGGGTTGAATACTCTACCCTCGAAAACTGTTGCGATCCCCTATACTTGTGGGTTATCACTCCCCCAAGATGGGATGTTCCATTAATATCTCACAAGAGCCAACTAAGATACAAACAAGATGCAAAAAGGCTCAACATATGACCCACGCATACATGATGTGCAAACCAACATAACATACACTTGATTTCACAAAATAAGAAAATTGGAAGCAGAACATATACAAACACATGCATGGTACAAAACTAAAACATGCAATGGGGAAAGTAACTTTCAATGTAAACAATTTAATAACAAGTTACCGCAAGGAGGCGCATTGGATATAAGACAGAAACAAGATAATTCGAATGACTTGGCTTGAGACAATATAAATGATGAAGACCCCTTAATTGTTCAAAATGTAGCCAAGTCTCCAGTGCCCTCCATAAACACCTATTGGTCAAGTTTGAGCTTGTTGCCCCCAAAACAAATTGGGTCCTAAGAGATTAGTCACAATAGGCTTGGCTACCCAAATGGTTCTTTTCTTTACACCACTTTGAGTACCAACAAACTTGACAAACACATTGTCAACCTTATCCTTACCAAGAGAATAGACATAATCAATAATAATTGGTTTGGATAAGGTACCATTCGTGCGTGAATAAGCAAGGTGACCCTTCTCATGTCATAAGTATCAACATCTACTCTTTTCTTTCTTCTTAGTTGACTTCTCAACATGAAGATCATTACCTTGATTCTTCTTTGGAAGTGGTCTTTCTTTAACTTGTGGTTAACCATGAGATTGAACTTGTGGCATCTTCCCTTGTTGTTTGTCATAATTGGACTTCTTATTCAATGGGAAAGATCTAACATAATGCCTTCAATTTTGCACTTGAAGCAAATAATCTTGGCCGAATTCTTGAATTGTTCTTGGCCCTTCTTCTTGTTTCTCTTGGACTTCTTATTGGAGTTGAATCCAAGTCCAACTTTATCATTGGGGGATTTTTGCACACCCAGGATATTTTTGAGTGTGGACTTCCCTTCAGGGCACTTTTGCAAGTCAATCTTCAAGGAAGTGACTTGGGCCTTGAGCTCTTTGATTTCCTCTACATGGTTAGTATCAACACAAGTACTAGAGGAAGTATAAGCTTCATCAATAGAGCAACAAGGCAAGGAAAGTAATTCATCACAAGATTTACCAATGTTATGCGTAGATAAATTACAAGGACTGGCACATGGCAAGATAGCATTTTGACTTGAAGTAGTGCTAGTATCCACATGAGACTCACTAGATGTTACCTTGATAATAATATCCTCATGGGCTATATCGTTAGAAAATTATGGATACTAGAAGATCATCATGAGAGCTTGTGATCTTTACATGACTTTCTTCCAATTTCCCATAATTGCTAGATATCAACTCAAGTTGAGCCCTTAGCTCAACATTCTCCTTCAAAATGGATGCTTCGCGAGATGCAGAATTAGTATCACAAGCATCATCATTAAAAAGAAGAGGAGAAGACAACTTGGCAAGCTCTTTTAAATATGAAGCTTTAAGTTGAGCATGAGACTCGGTGAGTTTTATAAGCTCACTCTTAATGACCCTTGAGCCATTTTCGAGGTGCTCAATGTCCTCAAGGAGTTTAACATGTGCGACTTCAAGCTTGTCATTTTTAGTGTTGAAATCATTGGCCACCTCAAGAGCTCTATCATGAGATTCCCTCGGTCTAAATAATTCTAGAGCAAAAGTCTCCTCAAGAGATTCCTTCGTGGTTTGTTGAAGTTAAAGAGCTTGAGATAGGTCCGCAATCTCGTTAGCATAATCACGCTCATGACCTTCCATTTTCTCAATGGTGGCCTCGTGCTCCTTGAGATGAGATTCCAACTCCTCAATGTATTTCTTGTCCTCAATGGCAATAGACATGATTTCCATGAAATTGGAACGAGCAATTTTGTTTTTATGAAGAGCTTTAAAAACCATTTCCCCCTTAATTTTTAAGGAAGCAACATTATCATTCTCTTCATCAAAATTCTCATCCCCATTAACATCAACATCATCATTAAGAGATATATTGGGATTCAAAGTAGGAGATACCTTCAAAGCCTTAGCCATAAGGCAAAAGTGAGAAACAATAGATGATGATGTAGGTTCACCTGAAGCACCATTTAACACCATATCTCGTTCCATGGAGTGTTGGGTTTCCTCTATATTGTTAGCACAACAACTCGAGGAAATACATGCATTTTTATCATGGTAACAAGACATAGCAAGCATATCATCATGAGATTTATCCAAGCAATTTATACATGATATGCAAGGACTATGAACACAAGAATGTGAAACAATTAGAGAGCTCAAAGTGTTGAAGTCCAAAGATGGAGCATTGCAATAAGATAGTGATGAGGGATCATCAACAATAAGCACACTATCATCATTGCAATGACCAATGCTACTCACCATTTCATTACCTTTTGGCAAACCACATGTAGGTGAAGTAGAAGAAGTTGAGAACACAACACGGCCGGGGGTGGAGGGAGAACAATCATCCCCATAAATCTTGGACACGCCATATTTTTCTTGAAGCTTTGTCCACAACCCATGTGCATCCCGGAATGGCATGAGTTGAAATATAACTACATTGCTCAAAGCATCGAAAAGCACATTAGAAGCTTGAGCATTTAGATAAGAGTTTTTATCATCCTCTAAACATAATATTTGGGGTTCCTTTGGAGGAGAAAACCCCATATCTACAATTCGCTCTAAATTTGGGTCCATGGCCCTAAAGAGATTAAGCAATTGAAATACCCAAACATCAAAATTTGTGCCATCAAAACTAAGAGTGTTAGAGAATCCTAATCCCCTAGTCGACATCTTTACTCTCAAGGTGGTTAAGCCTAATAAAGAGAAATGAGGCTCTAATACCAATTGAAAGATCGTGGATGTCGCCTAGACGGGGTGAATAGGCGCTTTAATATAATTACGGTTTAGGATTGAACAAATGCGGAATAAAACTAGCGGTTAAATTGTCAAGCACAAGACCTACAACAACTAGGCTCACCTATGTGCACCAACAACTTAATCTAAGCAAGATAAACAACTTAGTGATAGCAAGATATATAACATGAAACACTATGGCTATCACAAAGTAAAGTGCATAAGTAAAGGGCTCAGGTAAGATATAACCGAGGCACGCAGAGACGACGATCTATCCCAAAGCTCACACCCTTGCGGATGCTAATCTCTGTTTGGAGTGGTGTGGAGGCACAATGCTCCCCAAGAAGCCACTAGGGCCACCGTAATATCATCACGCCCTTGCACAATGCAAGATGCCGTGATTCCACTTAGGGACCCTTGAGGGAGGTTACCGAACCTGTACAAATGGCCACCCGTGGGGCGGTCATCGAACCCGTACACTTTGGCAACCCTTGAGGGCGGTCACGGGAACCCGTATAAATTGCTCGGGGCAATCTCCACAACCTAATTGGAGACCCCGATGCTTTCTCGAAGCTTTAAACCATAATGATTGAGCTCCAAGGCACCACTAACAGTCTAGGGCGCCCAAGCACCCAAGAGGAAGAAGCTCTAGGGTACCAAGAACCCAAGAGTAAAAAGCTTCTCAAACTTCACTTTCATGTATCACCATGGAGAACTCAAGCCTATGCATGAAATGCAATGCCAAGGGCACACTAAGTGCTCAAGTCCCTCACTCTCAAATCTCACCAAAGCAATGAAAGCTATCGAGGAATATGAGAGGAAGAATAAGAAGAGAACACCAAGAACTCCAAAATCTAGATCCAAGGGGTTCCCCTCACATAAAGGAGAAAGTGATTGGTGGAAATGTGGACCTAGATCTCCTCTCTCTTTTCCCCCAAAAACTAGCAAGAATCCATGGAGGGATTGAGATATAGCAAGCTCCAAGAGATCAACAATGATGGGGGGAAGCTTGCAAGAGGATGAGGGTTGAAGGTGGAAGACGGGGGTTGTTGCACACAGCCGCCACCCCGGGCACCCGGACAAAAGGGGTACGGGCACCCAAACCCAACAGAGGAAAAAGCCATACAACCCCGGTCACCGAGGGGTAGGGGACCGGGCACCCGGGCTTGACCGAGAGGGGGATGCTGGGATGGGCCGGACACCCGGGGCCCCAAACCCCGGGCACCCGCACCGGACAGCAAAGGGGAGAGGAGGTAAGGGAGCAGCCCGACTGACCCTGGGTACCTAGAGGCCCGAGACCCCGGGCACCCGCAGTAGGTAGAGAGGAGCGGGAACCGGTAAAATTGAAGCAGTCATAACTTTTGCAAATGAACTCCGAATTCGACGAAACAAAGTTTGTTGGAAAGCTAAAGACAAGGGTTAACACAATCTTGATAGATATATCAAGAAATAGCTAAAGCCCATGAAAACAAACCTAACCCCACATAGAACTCTCACGTAGACCATGGGTTAGTACACAAAGTGTAATGGACAATGCTTACCATACCATGGGATCACTTGATCCCTCTCGGTACATCTTCTACACTTTGTGTGTTGATAAACTTCATTCACTCTTTGACTTAGTCTTGATCAACCTTGCATCATGTCCTCTCTATGACCAATCTTTGGATAATTCCTTGAATAGCACCTTGGTCATCACATAATGTCCTTGAAACCAACAAATGGACTTCAAGAAAAGTCTATGGACAAATCCTATGAATATAAATCAAGGCAACCATTAGTCCATAGAGAATGTCATCAATTACCAAAACCACACATGGGGGCACCATGCTCTTTCACTAATACCTTTGGAAGGACCGTATGAAAAAATACAGAGGCAAACCTTCTACAAAGAATAATATGATTCCTTGTTTCTACCTACATAAATGGTAAATCACCTGCTTTCACAAACGGATGGACCCCTAAGGGCATCTCTAGTGGCATTCACCGAATTCGGGCGAGTCCACATCATTGGTCACGATGGAAGCTGGACACATCTAGATTCTCCTATTTCTCCATATTTGAGATAGATTGGGGATTTATACCGGATTTGGGGGCTCAATTAGAGATTCTTTTTAATTTGAGCAATGTGTCAAATATATGAGATAGTGTAAGGGAGCCCACATGAGATGCCCTAACTAGGTCCCAACAGCAACGAA
>LR738714.1:513776415-513792248 GCA_902687465.1 Secale cereale | reverse complement strand
GTCACCTCATCCCTAGCCAATCTTTGCTTATTCCACAGCTCCTGTTTCGAGTTACAAATATGAACAACTGAACCAGTATCAAATACCTAGGTGCTGCTACGAGCACTAGTAAGGAACACATCAATAACATGTATATCAAATATACCTTTGTTCACATTGCCATCCTTCTTATCCGCCAAATACTTGGGGCAATTCTGCTTCCAGTGACCACTCCCTTTGCAGTAGAAGCACTCATTTTCAAGCTTAGGTCCAGCTTTGGGTTTCTTCACGGGAGCAGCAACCTGTTTGTCGTTCTTCTTTAAGTTCTCTTTCTTTCCTTTGCCCTTTTTTCTTGACACTAGTGGTCTTGTTAACCATCAACACTTCATGTTCCTTCTTGATTTCTACCTCTGCCGATTTCAACATCGAGAAGAGCTCGGGAATTGTTTTCTCCATCCCTTGCATATTATAGTTCATCACGAAGCCTTTGTAGCTTGGTGGTGGAGATTGAAGAACTCTGTCAATAACACTCTCAACTGGAAGATCAATTCCCAGCAGAGTCAAGTGGTTATGATACCCAGACATTTTGAGTATGTGTTCACTGAAAGAACTATTCTCCTCCATCTTGCAGCTATAAAACTTGTTGGAGACTTCATACCTCTCAACCTGGGCATTAGCTTGAAATGTTAACTTCAGCTCCTGGAACATCTCATATGCTCCATGACGTTCAAAATGTCTTTGAAGTCCCGGTTCTAAGTCGTAAAGCATGGCACACTGAACTATCGAGTAGTCATCAGATCGAGCTCGCCAGGCGTTCATAACATCTTCATCAGCTCCTACAACAGGTCTGTCACCTAGCGATGCATCAAGGACATAATTCTTCTGTGAAGCAATGAGGATAATCCTCAAGTTATGGACCCAGTCCGTGTAGTTGCTACCATCATCTTTCAACTTAGCTTTCTCTAGGAACGCATTAAAATTCAAGAGAACGGTAGCACGGGACATTGATCTACAACATAGATGTGCAAAACTATTCAGACTAAGTTCATGATAAATTAAGTTTAGTTAATCAAATTACTAATGAACTCCTACTTCAATTAACATCCCTCAAGTAATCTAAGTGATACATGATCCAAATTAACTAACCCATGTTCGATCATCACGTGAGATGGGGTAGTCATCAATGGTGAACATCTCTATGTTGATCATATCTACTATATGACTCATGTTCGACATTTCGGTCTCCAATGTTCCGAGACCATGTCTGTACATGCTAGGGTCGTCAAGTTTAACCCAAGTATTCTACATGTGTAAAACTGGATAACACCCGTTGTATGTGAATGTAGAGTCTATCACACCCAATCAGCATGAGGTGCTTCAAAACGACGAACTTTAGCAACGGTGCATACTCGGGGAGAACACTTTTATCTTGAAATTTAGTGAAGGGGGTCATCTTATAATGCAATCGTCGTTCTAAACAAAATAAGATGCATAAAGGATAAACATCACATGCAATCAAAATATGTGACATGATATGGCCATCATCATCTTGTGCTTTTGATCTCCTCTCCAAAGCATCATCATGATCTCCATCGTCACGGGTTTAACACCTTGATCTTCATCGTTGCATCGTGGTCATCTCACCAATTATTGCTTCTACAACTATTGCTAACTCATAGCAATAAAGTAAATCAATTACATGGCGCTTGCATTTCATACAATAATTAAGAGACAACCATAAGGCTCCTATCGGTTGTCGATATTACAAAACATGATCATCTCATACAATAACGTATAACCCATCACGTCTTGACCATATCACATCACAACAAGCCCTGCAAAAACAAGTTAGATGTCTCTACTTTGTTGCTCCAAGTTTTACGTGGCTGCTACGGGCTTCTAGCAAGAACCGTTCTTACCAACGACAAAACTACAACGGTGATTTATCAAATTTGCTATGTTAACCTTCTTCAAGGACTGGACGCAATCAAATTTGATTCAACTAAAGTAGGAGAAACAGACACTCGCCAGCTACCTTTATGCAAAACAAGTTGCATGTCTATCGGTGGAACCGGTCTCATGTACGTGGACATGTAAGGTTGGTCTGGGCCGCTTCATCTTACAAAACCACCAAATCAAAATAAGACGTTGGTGGTAAGCAATATGACCATCACCGCCCACAACTCTTTGTGTTCTACTCGTGCATATCATCTACGCATAGAACTGGCTCATGATGCCACTATTGGGAAACGTTACATGGAAAACAAACAAAATCTATGTACATGCAAGATCTACAAGGAGATGCATAGCAACGAGAGGGGAGAGTGTGTCTACGTACCCTCGTAGACTGTAAGCGGAAGTGTTTAGTAACGTGATTGATGTAGTCGAACATCTTCGCGATCCAACCAATCAAGTACCAGACGTACGACACCTCCGCGTTCAGCCCACGTTCAGCTCGGTGACGTCCTCGCCTTCTTGATCTAGAAAGACGGGCGAAGTAGTAGATGAGTTCCGGCAGCACGACGATGTCGTGACGGTGATGGTGAAGCAATCTCCGCAGGGCTTTGCCTAAGCACTACGAAAATATGACCGAGCATGTAAACGATGGACGGGGGCGCCGCACACGGCTAAGCAATTGTCGTGGTTATGTGTGGCACCCCCAACTCCCGCATATATACAGTTGGGGGGAGAAGGGAGCAGCCAGGAGGCGCCCCCAAGTAGGCGAATCCTACTTGGGGTCCTTCCCAAGTGCCCCCCCCCTTACCATATTACCGGAAGGGGAAAGGAAAGGGGGGAGAGGGAAGGAAGGGGGAAAAGAGGGGAGAGGGAAGGAAGGGGGAGGCTGAATCCCCCCTTTCCTTTCTCCCACTTGGTCGGCTGCCATAGGGGGTGCGCCTACCCCTTGTGGGCTGGTGTGCTCCCCTCTAATGGCACAGTAGGCCCATTACCCTCCTGGGGTGATCCGGTACCCCCTCCGGTATACCGATGACTACCCGGTACACTCCGAAACACTTCCGGTGTCCGACTACCATCGTCCTATATATCAATCTTTACCTACGGACCATTCCGGTGTTGGAAATTGTGACGCCCGAAGACCGACGTCCCAGAAGATCCCAGAAGATTCCAGAAGATTCCAGATGTTCCGGGTTGCCCGTGTGTTTCTTTTGTGCTTGCTTTATTTATTTTTGCATTGCATCATGTCATCATGCCATCATGTCATTCATTTTGCATCTCAACCTAAATAAATTGTGTGGACCTTCGGTCCATTTAAATCGAGGGAAGGTGTCTTCTCTTTATAACATATTCCCCAAATATTATGGAGCTATTATAAATAAATATTCCATTCTTTGGAATTACCCGCAACACACTTGCATATTTTCCCCATGTCTTTTCACTTCGAGTTTCTACTTCTAAACCTTGCCAATAATTCTTTTCCCAATTATCGAGGTTCTTCCAAAAAACCCCTCCAACAATTTTATTAAATTCCTTACATTTTTGCGGGTCCAGGAAAATTTGACCTCATGTCCTAATTCCATCCCTACCCTCTTTTTTACTTTCTTCTCTTCTTTGTTTTTTAATAAGAAGAGAGCAGTCCAGCCGCAAGCCCAGCCGCACCTTCTGGCCTCCGGCCCAACTCCTTCCAGTTGGCCCATCCGGCCCAAGTCTCCGCTAACCCTAGCCTCGCCTGGCCCGACCGATCGCTCGTCCCTTCTCCCTCTACAGCGCCGCCACTTCCTTCGCCCCTCTGCCCGTTTTCCTCCCTCGTCCCTCTTCCTCAGTCCCGCGAGCCAGGCTGCAAGCCCCCGATTCCCTCGCTTCTTTCCCTCGATCCCCAGGCCCCGTTCCCCATCGATCTACCCTAGCCGGAGCCGGCCGCCCCGAGCGCCATCTCCCTCCCGTCGCCCCAGGCGTCGCACCCCTCCGGCCTAGGTCCTCGCCTCCTTCTTCTGCGCAGCCGCCGCGCCAGGACCCCGACCCGCGCCAGGCTCTCCATCGCCAAGTCCCAGCGGCCAGGTGCTGCAACACTTCCATCGCCGGCCCGGCAAGCCGAAACCCCTCCGGCTGCCCAAGCCCTCGTCTCCAGCAAGGCCGAGGCCTCGTCCTCCGGCCTCCCTCCTCGCAGATGGACCGCGGGCCCTCTCCTCCGCGCCCCGATGGCCACTGCTAAGGCCACCGCAGCTCCCTCGCCATGGGAGCCGGCGACCGCCCCTTCCCTCCAGCCGCCTTGGATGGGGCCGGACCCGTCCTCCAGCAGCGCCTGCTGCCTCCTCCCGGCTCCCAGCGCCGGCCCGCACCTCGTCCTCCCCGACGCCATGGCCTCCCTCTGGCCTCCCTCCGTCTGCGTCCTCCCTCCGTTCCCAGCGCCATGGAGCCGAGCTCCAATGTTTTTGCTGCTGCCATGGCCTCGCCGCTGTCCCGTGCTGCTGTTTTGTTTGTTTTGTTGTGTTGCCTTGCTGTGAACTTGTCAGGGAACCGTGTACGCCTACACGCCAAAGACCGCAACGACCTGAACATCTACGGAAAAACGACATGTACATCTACGAGAACGTCTACTTCCGCTACCGTCGCCCGAGTACAACTACAGCTTTTCGTCAAGTTCGACTACCGACGACTTGAACATCTACGGAAAAACGAGCTCGTGAACGGCTACGGAACAAGTACCACTACATACGTGAACGACTACCGTCGCCGGAAGCGTCAAGTACCACGACTACTCGGAGACTCCAAGTACCCCTACCGTCGCCCCGTGTACCTCTACGGAACGACTACTTCCTCTTCGAAAACGAGAACAACTTCTTCCTCTACGAACGTGTACCACGACTCCCGAGAACAACTACTACCACTATGTCCCTCAACACTCGAACCGCTTCGAGAACGATTGTTCCGAAGGTATAACCCCGAGACGATGACCCGTGGATGAATGTTGTGTTGTATGAGTTGTGCTCCACTTGTGCTCCGTGTCCGTTTCATCTCTTTTGTCGTGCTCCTCGGTTGCCTCGTCGCCGACTCGTGGGAACCCGGTAACGGGATCGCCCCCACCTTTCATCTTGTTTGACTCGCTCACGCCATCTTTCCTTTTGCACCGGACTCTCAACGAGTTACCGGCACCGATATGATGTCGTGGCATCATTTTCGGTTATCGTTGCCGTGGCACCCTTTTCCTTCCACCGCGATGACAATACTTCATATCTCTCTTGTCAACCTTTTAATAAAATTGCATAAACTTGATCATGTCATCCGCATCATGTTAACAACATTATAAAGTGTGAATTGTTGTTGCTTATAATTACTAAACATGCTCATGGGGATTTTTCGGATATGTTGTTGTTATTTTCCGGCCTCATTTAAAATGTCTAAATAGTGTAGTTTCTTTATGCTTCACCTCTTGCCATGTTAAAACATTTAATCTTGTCTTGTTAATAAACGAGAGTCAATTAAATAATTAAATGTGGTGTTTCGTCAATATGCAACTCGTTGCATATTGATCTCCACTTAACTTGTAGTATTTGTTTGTGCACTTTGCCATGCCATGCATAATTAAACCGGACATGCATCATACTTGTTTGTGCATCGTATGCCATGTTTATGATATGTGTGTTTACCGTGTTGTTTTGCTTCTTTCCGGTTGCTTCTCTTGTTAGCTTCGGTTTCGTTCCGGAGTTGTGAGGATTCTCTCGTCTGTGTTGCTCCGTCTACTTCATGGACCCGTTCTTCTCCCTTGTGGAATCCCAAGCAAGATGACCGAACCCGGATACCATTACTATCTTTGCCTATTGCTAGAGTATCGCTCTTTAGTATTTTTGCCTCGATGCCCATGTCTTTCTTGTCAGCCTCCTACTTGTAACCATGAACCTGTTTAACCACCCTACCTATGCAAACCGTTGCTTGGCTAAGTACGCTTCGCTCAGCCCCTCTTATAGCATTGTTAGTTGCAGGTGAAGATTGAAGATGCTTGCTTCATGTTGAAGTTTGGTTGGGTTATATCACACTATATAAATGCTTAAAATGAAATCATCTATATACTGGCAAGGGTGGAAGGCTAAGCCTTTTGCTTGGTGATTTGTTCCACTCATGCCGTTAGGAACCGTATAAACCGGTGTTATGTTCCTTGATTATGCGTTCCTAACACGGTTGGGGTGTATGGGACCCCCTTGATAAACCGCTAAGTGCTAAGTCTTTTCCAGCAAGTCCCAACATTTGGTACTATTTGCCTCATAATAACAACTTAATTAATTAATTAAATTTGCATAGGGGGTCGCGTCCCCGAGGATTCTTAATTCTACATAGCAGGGGGGGCCAGTGCTGATGGTGTTGGTCCCAAACGGGGAGCCTGCGGGACCGCCTTGGGGAAACCCGAGGTATCTGGTATAACCCGTAGCTTCGCCCATCCGGTCGTGTCCTGAGACTAGATACGCGCGGCTACTATCAGGGTGTCGACACGCCGGGAGGATTTGCTGGATTAGCCTTACCTTAGTTCGGTTTAACTTGAGCACGGGATTCCGAGAATACTCGGGTCTTCCCACCTTGGAGTTGCGACTCCGCGGATCGTGGGCTTGTAATGGGTCAAGTTGGAACACCCCTGCAGGGTTTGAACTTTCGAAAGCCGTGCCTGCGGTTATGTGGCAGATGGGAGCTTGTTAATATCCGGTTGTAGATAACTTGACACAATGTTTCTAATACACTACCAGCGTGTGTTCCGTGACCGTCAATTTCCGAATAGGGATTCGGGAGTTGAACACGGAGGGGTTATGTTTGACCGGCTTTAGTTAGGATCACTTCGTGATCATCTCTCGACCGAGGCTTTCTCTTCTCGCTCTCTATCACGTAAGCTAGTTGCTAGTTGCTGTTGCAGACACTACTCTTTTCTTCAGCCTTATCCTCTCCCAAGGCTTAAATAGTCGTGTTACCCGGGAACGGGATTGCTGAGTCCTCTGTGGCTCACAGTTACTTCATCACACCAGATGCAGGTTCAGTCGAGTTTGATGCAGGAGTTGGATCAGTTCTTCACTGGGAGCTAGATGAAGAGTTCGACCATATGCTTTTACATTTCGACGATCAGTAGTGGTTTCTACTAGGATTCGATCCTGACCTGTGGCTCTATGTTGTTTTGGTATCTTTCTTTTGATCTTCACCCGTAGTCGGGTTGTGATGTTTCGAATGATGAATTGCTTATGTAATGTATTGTGTGAAGTGGCGAGTGTAAGCCAACTATCTCCTTTTGCAATTTAATCCCTCTTTTACATGAGTCGTGCAAGGATACCAAACTTGAGATCATTCTAGGATGGGCTTATACCTTTAAGTCGTGCCTCGACACGTAGGAGGTATAGTCCCATCCTAGGCATTACAGAAATATGCCCTAGAGGCAATAATAAATTGGTTATTATTATATTCCCTTGTTCATGATAATTTTTTATTATTCATGCTAGAATTGTATTGATAGGAAACTCAGATACATGTGTGGATACATAGACAAACACCATGTCCCTAGTGAGCCTCTAGTTGACTGGCTCGTTAATCAATAGATGGTTGCGGTTTCCTGACCATGGACATTGGATGTCGTTGATAACGGGATCACATCATTAGGAGAATGATGTGATGGACAAGACCCAATCCTAAGCCTAGCACAAGATTGTGTAGTTCGTATGCTAAAGCTTTTCTAAATGTCAAGTATCTTTTCCTTAGACCATGAGATTGTGCAACTCCCGATACCGTGGGAATGCTTTGGGTGTACCAAACATCACAACGTAACTGGGTGGCTATAAAGGTTCACTACGGGTATCTCCGAAAGTGTCTGTTGGGTTGGCACGAATCGAGACTGGGATTTGACACTCCGTGTGACGGAGAGGTATCTCTGGGCCCACTCGGTAGGACATCATCATAATGTGCACAATGTGATCAAGGAGTTGATCACGGGATGATGTGTTATGGAATGAGTAAAGAGACTTGCCGGTAACGAGATTGAACAAGGTATCGGGATACCGACGATCGAATCTCGGGCAAGTACTATACCGGTAGACAAAGGGAATTGTATACGGGATTGATTGAATCCTTGACATCGTGGTTCATCCGATAAGATCATCGTGGAGCATGTGAGAGCCAACATGGGTATCCAGATCCCGCTGTTGGTTATTGACCAGAGAGTTGTCTCTGCCATGTCTGCATGACTCCCGAGCCCGTAGGGTCTACACACTTAAGGTTCGATGACGCGAGGGTTATAGGGAAAGTATGTACGCGGTTACCGAATGTTGTTCGAAGTCCCGGATGAGATCCCGGACATCAAGAGGAGTTCCGAAATGGTCCGGAGGTAAAGATTGATATATAGGAAGTGAGGATTTGTCCACTGGAAGTGTTCCAGGCATCATCGGTAATGTACCGGGACCACCGGAAGGGTCCGGGGGTCCACCGGGAGGGGCCACCAGCCCCGGAGGCCTACGTGGGCGAATAGTGGGAAGGGACCAGCCGCTAGGTGGGCTGGGGCACCTCCCACCAAGGCCCAAGGCGCCTCCAAGAGGGGAGGGGGCAAACCCTAAGGCACATGGGCCCTAGGGCCCACTTTGGTGCGCCCCCCCTCTCCCTCTCCCCTTTGGCCGCCACTCTAGATGGCATCTAGGGCTGCCGCCCCCACCCCTAGGGACGGAACCCTAGAGGGGGCGCAGCCCCTCCCCTCCCCCTATTTATACTTGAGGTATGGGGGCTGCCCAACAGATGACTTGATCTCTCTCTTGGCGCAGCCCTACCTCTCTTCCTCCTCGTCTCTCGTAGTGCTTGACGAAGCCCTGCTGCAGTCCCGTACTCCTCCACCACCACCACGCCATCGTTCTATTGGAAATATGCCCTAGAGGCAATAATAAAAGTATTATTATTATATTTCCTTGTTCATGATAATTGTCTGTTATTCATGCTTGAATTGTATTGTACGGAAACAGCGATACATGTGTGAATATATAGACCACAATGAGTCCCTGGTAAGCCTCTAGTTACCAGCCCTTTGATCAACAGATGATCACGGTTTCCCGATCATGGACATGTGATGTTAGTGATAATGGGATCACATCATTAGGAGAATGATGTGATGGACAAAACCCAATCCTGAGCATAGCACGAGATCGTATAGTTCGTAATGCATAAGCTTTTCGGCGTCAAGTATTTATTCCTTAGACCATGAGGTTGTACAACTCCCGGATGCCGTAGGAATACTTTGGGTGTGCCAAACGTCACAACGTAACTGGGTGGCTATAAAGGTACGCATCGGGTATCTCCAAAAGTGTCTGTTGGGTTGGTATGAACCGAGACTGGGATATTGTCACTCCGTATGACGAAGAGGTTCCTCTGGGCCCACTCGGTAAGACATCATCATAATGAGCTCAAAGTGACTAAGGAGTTAGTCGCGGGATGATGAATTACGGAACGAGTAAAGAGACTTGCCGTGACGAGATTGAACAAGGTATCGGGAATACCGACGATCGAATCTCGGGCAAGTACCGTACCAATGGACAAAGGGAATAACATACGGGATTGAGTGAATCCTTGACACAGTGGTTCATCTGATGAAGATCATCGAGGAACACGTGGGAACCAACATGGGTATCCAGATCCCGCTGTTGGTTATTGGCCGGAGAGTGGTCTCGGTCATGTCTACGTGTCTCCCGAACCCGTAGGGTCTACACACTTAAGGTTCGGTAACGCTAGGGTCGTAGAGATACATGCACGTGGAAACCCGAAAGTTGTTCGGAGTCTCGGATGAGATCCCGGACGTCACGAGGAGTTCCGGAATGGTCCGGAGGTAAAGAATAATATATAGGAAGTCCAGTTTCGGCCATCGGGTGATCTCCGGGGGTCACCGGGAGTGTCCCGGGACCACCGGAGGGGTCCCGGGGGTCCACCCGGTGGGGCCACCCATCCCGGTGGGGCCCCTAGGCCGCAAGGGGAAAGGGGCCAGCCCCTGGTGTGCTGGCGCACCCTACTGGGCCCTCCCTCATGCGCCTAGGGTTGGAACCCTAGGGGAGGGAGGCGCCCCCTATGCCTTTGGGGGCAAGTCTCCCCCCCAAGGCCGCCGCCCCCCTGCAGATCACATCTGCAGGGCTTGGTGCACCCCCGTGGCCCCCTATATATATGTGGGGGGGAAGAGGGCAGCCGCACCAAAGTCTCTGGCGCCTCTCCCCCTCCCGTCACACCTTCCTCCTCCTCCGCAGGGCGCCGGCGAAGCCCTGTAGGAATTCCGGTTGCATCCACGACCACGCCGTCGTGCTGCTGGATCTCCGACGACCTCTCCTCCCCCCTTTCTGGATCAAGAAGGAGGTGACGTTGCTGTATCGGACGTGTGTTGAACGCGGAGGTGCCGTCCGTTCGGCGCTGGGATCATCGGTGACGAGGAACGCGAAGAGTACGACTACTTCATCCACGTTTCTTCAAACGCTTCCGCACGCGATCTACAAAGGGTATGTAGATGCACTCCATTATGCTCGTTGCTAGATGACTCCTTAGATTGATCTTGGTGAAACGTAGGAAAATTTTTGAATTCTGCTACGTTCCCCAATAGTGGTATCAGAGCTAGGTCTTATGCGTAGCATCTTGCACGAGTAGAACACAAAGCAGTTGTGGGCGTTTGAGTTTGCTCAACTTTCTTGCCATTACTAGTCTAATCTTGATTCGGTGGTATTGTGGGATGAAGCGGCCCGGACCGACTTTACACGTACGCTTACGTGAGACTAGTTCCACCAACAGACATGCACTAGATGCATAAGGTGGCTGGCGGGTGTCTGTCTCTCCTACTTTAGTCGGATCGGATTCGATGAACAGGGTCCTTATGAAGGGTAAATAGAAATTGACAAATAACATTGTGGTTTTGGCGTAGGTAAGAAACGTTCTTGCTAGAAAACCTATAGAAGCCACGTAAAAAACTTGCAACAACAATTAGAGGACGTCTAACTTGTTTTTGCAGCATGTGCTATGTGATGTGGTATGGCCATAGAAGATGTGATGAATGATATATGTGATGTATGAGATTGATCATGTTCTTGTAATAGGGAATCACGACTTGCATGTCGATGAACTTGACAACCGGCAGGAGCCATAGGAGTTGTCTTAATTATTGTATGACCTGCGTGTCACTGAATAAACGCCATGTAATTACTTTACTTTATTGCTAAACGTTAGCCATAGTAGTAGAAGTAATAGTTGGCGTGACGACTTCTTCAAGACACGATGATGAAGATCATGATGATGGAGATCATGGTGTCGAGCCGGTGACAAGATGATCATGGTGCCTCGAAGATGAAGATCCAAGGAGCAAGATGATATTGGCCATATCATGTCACTTTAATTGATTGCATGTGATGTTTATCATGTTTATGCATCTTGTTTACTTAGAACGACGGTAGTAAATAAGATGATCTCTCACTAAAATTCCAAGAATTGTGTTCCCCCTAACTGTGCACCGTTGCTAAGGATCGTTGTTCCGAAGTACCACGTGATGATCGGGTGTGATAGGTTCTAACGTTCGCATACAACGGGTGTAAGCCAGATTTACACAAGCAATACACTTAGGGTTTACTTGACGAGCCTAGCATGTACAGACATGGCCTCGGAACACGGAAGACCGAAAGGTCGAACACGAGTCGTATAGAAGATACGATCAACATGAAGATGTTCACCATTGATGACTAGTCCGTCTCACGTGATGATCGGACACGGGCTAATCGATTCGGATCGTGTATCACTTAGATGACTAGAGAGATGTCATTCTGAGTGGGAGTTCATTAAAATTTGATTAAGATGAACTTAATTATCATCAACTTAGTCTAAATTCTTTACAATATCTCTTGTAGATCAAATGGCCCACGCTCAAGTTTCCCTCAACTTCAACGCGTTCCTAGAGAAAACCAAGATGAAAGACGATGGTAGCAACTATACGGATTGGGTCCGTAACCTGAGGATTATCCTCATAGCTGCCAAGAGATCATATGTCCTTGAAGCACCGCTAGGTGATGCACCCGTTCTCCCGGCGACCCATGACGTTATGAACGCCTGGCAGTCGCGTTGTGATGATTACTCCCTGGTTCAGTGCGGCATGCTTTACAGCTTAGAGTTGGGGCTCCAAAAGCGTTTTGAGAATCACGGAGCATATGAGATGTTCCAAGAGCTGAAAATGGTTTTCCAAGCTCATGCCCGAGTCGAGAGATATGACATCTCCGACGCATTCTACAGCTGTAAGATGGAGGAAAACAGTTCTGTCAGTGAGCACATCCTCAAGATTTCTGGATTGCGCAACCGCTTTTCTTAGCTGGGAATGAATCTCCCAGATGAAGCGGTCGTTGATAGAATCCTCCAGTCGCTCCCACCTAGCTTCAAGAGCTTCGTGTTAAACTTCAATATGCAGGGGATGGAGAGGTCCATTCCCGAGGTGTATTCAATGTTGAAATCAGTGGAGGTGGATATCAAGAAAGAACATCAAGTGTTGATGGTCAATAAAACCACTAAGTTCAAGAAAGGGAAGGGTAAGAAGAACTTCAAGAAGGACGGCAAAGGAGTTGCCGTGCCCAGTAATCTAGTTGCCGGGAAGAAGCCAAAGAATGGACCCAAGCCTGAAACTGAGTGTTTTCATTGCAAGGGAACGGGGCACTGGAAGCGGAACTGCCCCAAATACTTAGCAGACAAGAAGGCCGGCAACGTCAAAGGTATATGTGATATACATGTTATTGATGTGTACCTTACCAGCGCTCATAGTAGCTCCTGGGTATTTGATACCGGTGCAGTTGCTCATATTTGTAACTCTAAACAGGAGCTGCGGAATAAGCGGAGACTGGCGAAGGATGAGGTGACGATGCGCGTCGGGAATGGTTCCAAGGTCGATGTGATCGCCGTCGGCATGCTACCTCTATATCTACCCTCGGGATTAGTTTTGAACCTTAATAATTGTTATTTAGTACCAGCTTTGAGCATGAACATTGTATCTGGATCTCGTCTTATGCGAGATGGCTACTCATTTAAATCGGAGAATAATGGTTGTTCTATTTATTTGAGAGATATGTTTTATGGTCATGCCCCGCTGGTCAATGGTTTATTTTTGATGAATCTCGAACGTGATGATACACATATTCATAGTGTAGATGCCAAAAGACGTAAAGTTGATAATGATAGTCCCACATACTTGTGGCATTGCCGCCTTGGTCATATTGGTGTCAAACGTATGAAGAAGCTCCATTCAGATGGACTTCTAGAGTCTCTTGATTATGAATCATTTGACACGTGCGAACCATGCCTCTTGGGAAAGATGACCAAGACTCCATTCTCCGGAACAATGGAGCGAGCAACCAACTTGTTGGAAATCATACATATCGATGTGTGCGGTCCAATGAGTGTTGAGGCTCGCGGAGGCTATCGTTATGTTCTCACCCTCACAGATGACTTGAGTAGATATGGGTATATCTATTTGATTAAACACAAGTTTGAGACCTTTGAAAAGTTCAAGGAATTTCATAATGAGGTTGAGAATCAACGTGACAGAAAAATAAAGTTCTTACGATCAGATCGTGGGGGTGAATATTTAAGTCATGAATTTGGCACGCACCTTAGGAACTGTGGAATTGTTTCACAATTGACACCGCCCGGAACACCTCAACGTAACGGTGTGTCCGAACGTCGGAATCATACTTTGTTGGACATGGTGCGATCTATGATGTCCCTCACCGATTTACCGCTATCTATTTGGGGTTATGCTTTAGAGACTGCCGCATTCACTTTAAATAGGGCTCCGTCAAAATCCGTTGAGACGACACCGTATGAACTTTGGTTTGGCAAGAAACCGAAGCTGTCGTTTCTGAAAGTTTGGGGTTGCGATGCTTATGTCAAGAAACTTCAACCTGAAAAGCTCGAATCCAAATCGGAAAAATGCGTCTTCATAGGATACCCAAAGGAAACGATTGGGTACACCTTCTACCACAGATCCGAAGGCAAAGTCTTTGTTGCCAAGAATGGATCCTTTCTGGAGAAAGAGTTTCTCTCGAAAGAAGTGAGTGGGAGGAAAGTAGAACTTGATGAGGTGACAGTCACCCCTCCTGAACCAGAAAGTAGCGCAGCGCAGAAAATTGTTCGTGAGGTGCCTGCACCGACCAGGGAGGAAGTTAATGATTATGATCATGAAGAAATAGATCAAGTTACTACTGAACTTCGAAGGTCCACAAGGGCACGTTCCGCACCAGTGTGGTATGGCAACCATGTCCTGGAAATCATATTGTTAGACAACGGTGAACCTTCGAACTATGAAGAAGCAATGGCGGGCCCGGATTCCAATAAATGACTTGGAGCCATGAAATCGGAGATAGAATCCATGTATGAAAACAAAGTATGGACTTTGGTGGACTTGCCTGATGACAGGCACGCCATAGAAAACAAATGGATATTTAAGAAGAAGACAGACACGGATGGTAATGTGACCATCTATAAGGCTCGGCTTGTCGCTAAGGGTTATCGACAAGTTCAAGGGATTGACTACGACGAGACTTTCTCTCCCGTAGCGATGCTGAAGTCAGTCAGAATCATGTTAGCTATTGCCGCATTCTATGATTATGAGATATGGCAAATGGACGTCAAAACGGCATTCCTTAATGGCTTCCTCAAGGAAGAGTTGTATATGATGCAGCCGGAAGGTTTTGTCGATCCAAAGAACGCTAACAAGGTATGCAAGCTCCAGCGCTCCATTTACGGGCTGGCGCAGGCATCTCGGAGTTGGAATATTCGCTTTAATGATGTGATCAAAGCATTTGGCTTTATACAGACTTATGGAGAAGCCTGTATTACAAGAAAGTGAGTGGGAGCTCTGTGGCATTTCTCATATTATATGTGGATCACATATTGCTGATGGGAAATGATATAGAATTCTTGGAAAATGTAAAGGCCTACTTGAATAAGATTTTTTCAATGAAGGACCTTGGAGAAGCTGCTTACATATTAGGCATCAAAATCTATAGAGATAGATCAAGACGCCTCATTGGTCTTTCACAAAGCACATACCTTGACAAAATATTGAAAAGGTTCAATATGGATCAGTCCAAGAAGGGGTTCTTGCCTCTTTTGCAAGGTATGAGATTGAGCAAGGCTCAGTCGCCGACCACGGCAGAAGATAGAGAAAAGATGAGTGTCATTCCCTATGCCTTGGCCATAGGTTCTATCATGTATGCCATGCTGTGTACCAGACCCGATGTGAACCTTGCCATAAGTTTGGTAGGGAGGTACCAAAGTGATCCCGGAATGGAGCCCTGGACAGCAGTCAAGAACATCCTGAAGTACCTGAAAAGGACTAAGGATATGTTTCTCGTTTATGGAGGTGACGAAGAGCTCGTCGTAAAGGGTTACGTCGATGCTAGCTTCGACACAGATCTGGATGACTCTAAGTCACAAACCGGATACGTGTATATTTTGAATGGTGGGGTAGTCAGCTGGTGCAGTTGCAAGCAAAGCGTCGTGGCGGCATCTACATGTGAAGCGGAGTACATAGCTGCTTCCGAAGCAGCACAGGAAGGAGTCTGGATGAAGGAGTTCATCACCGACCTAGGAGTCATTCCAAGCGCGTCAAGCCCGATGACTCTCTTCTGTGACAACGCTGGTGCTATTGCCATTACGAAGGAGCCCAGGTTTCACAAGAAGACCAAGCACATCAAGCGCCGTTTCAACTCCATCCGGAATTATGTTCAAGATGGAGACATAGATATTTGTAAAGTGCATACGGATCTGAATGTCGCAGACACGTTGACTAAACCCCTTCCACAGGCAAAACATGATCAACACCAGAACTCTATGGGTGTTCGATTCATCACAATGTAACTAGATTATTGACTCTGGTGCAAGTGGGAGAA
>LR738714.1:513747420-513765977 GCA_902687465.1 Secale cereale | reverse complement strand
GAATGCTTGAGCTCCAACAAGAATCTTGATGAAGACTTCGAGGATGAATTAAATCTTGATGAACCACCATGAAAACTCCGGTAATGAAAGCATGACAAGTGAAAGATGAAAATAATAAGATTCAAGGCCTGCGATGAATTAGATGGAGCTTTGAAATGATAATTGAAATAACTTGGAGCTCCGAAAAACAACATGAACAACTTAGAACCAAGGATATGATATGACGAACAAGCTCTGGAAAAAAAAAGATTATTCACTTCGAGGAAAATAAGAATAAGATTTACTGTATGCTTATCCTTCATCAAATTAAATTGATGACAAGCAACGGATTTGGCCTACTACTTATTCTTCTTGAAAAGGATTGGAGAGAGGTATAGCCGAATTTGAGAAAAATCTTGAACAACTCACCGGTAGGATTATGAAAAGAGCAAATGAATTAATACGATAACAACGGGAGAGTAAACTTGAAAGAACCACCGTAAGAATATGGAGACGAAAGAAGAGACATCGATGAAGAATATTTGTAAGACAAAGTTGAAAACTGAGAACGAAGAAATATTCTGAAATGATGGCCTTCGGAGGATCACAATGGAAAGAATTCATGAAATGCTTCGGATGGGTATAAAAAGAATTCCTCACAAACAGACCACTTATGAGGATGGTATGAAGCTAGAACCACGAATCTTTAAGAGAACGGGCCAAGATTTAAGAGAAACTCTTCTTCGGTCTTCAAATCCTGAGAATGACAACGAGAACCACCTTGAAGAATTGCAAGATACTCCGGAAGAATAAAAAGATGGAAGGTTTAACCAAACATGAAAAGAATTTGAAAACTAGCTGGGAGAAGGCATATGACTGATGGAATCCATACTTACGTCACACTTTGAAAAGAATTTGAGTATAACTCTAGAAAAATTAGAAGAGTGAGGTAAGATCCTGGAAAAAGACCTGTGGGTTAGGGCCCACTAAAGAAATCACCGTTGAAAAAGATTGCTTAAGAGATATTGCACCGGTTGAATTAAATGGCTTGAATAAGATGACAACGCTCAAAATAATTTGAACGGATTAAGAATGGAATTATGAATCTTCAGCACTCCGGAGAAGAATTAGAGAGTTGAATAAGCAAGAGAGACTTCGGATAAGAAATTACAACATGTGAAAACATGTGAAACAAAAGGAAGAGATATGATCAACACCGAAGCTTGAATTTCTTCCACTGGAGAAGAAACAAGAACGGAGAATGATGAACTTGAAGCTCTTGATCATCTTCACGATAATTCACCGGATAAGAACATTGAAGGAAAACAATGAAGAAACCTCACATGAATAAAATGGATACTTGATTAAGAATTCTGGCTCCATAAGAAAAGGGAGGGAGGGCAGGGAAAACAAAGACAATTTGGGATGAATGGAACAGATAAATCGTCGGATTTCTCAACGGCGTCCGTATGGAATAACTTGAAGAGAAGGCACACCGGTTGAAAAGGATTAACATGAAGATCTCGATGGTCAAGAAGAACTAGCACTCCAGTAGAAATATGAGAACACCGATTAGGAAGGTATGGAATCAACACTTGACATCGAAGCAACTTGAATACCAGAATCAAAACAAAAACAAAGGATAGATATGTTGCAACAAAATATTGACAACATCATTCGAACGAAGAATTGAACGAATGAATTCCATAGCTACATCAACTTGTCAAGAAGCCACTTGGAGAACAAAAGGTAATTAAAAACAACAAGGAGCAGATAGAACAAATACAAGATAGAAGCTTCGTTCCACATGTTCGTGCTGAAAGCTCATGGAACGTGTTACGAAAGGGTTTTGCAATCCCCGGATCAGCATAGCCAAGGACCCTTTAAGATGCAACTCCCGATCGAAACAACGCCCATAAAACCACTTCACTCAATGTAGAACCCCGAACTCCATATCATGCATTCGTTGGAAGAATGCCTACGAGCTACTAGATGAACCCACCTATTAATTTCTGAAAGTTTCCAGTTATGCAATCAGGTGTTGGGGATACAGGGGAAGCATCGCGCACTCAACTCTAATCCTACATCCAGCTGTATCCATCCTTCAACACATAACCAGTTATTTCCGGAAACCGTTTACCTCGGACCTTCAAAACGCATCTGCTATACAAGCTATGGCAATACTCCCGAACTACCTCCCCATTACTGGGTGATGTCGGGGTTATCTTGCCACTAACCGCATAGGAGAGTTTTCGATGTCGGTCGTCTTAAGTATTCCAGAACTGCTGTGATATATTTGTGACGACAACACCTCGGAGCTCAACTCCCCGGAACACTGTCACAACCCCTAAATGACAGGAGGCATCGAGAACAATGTTCTCGTCACAAAGACATCGAAACAATCCAAACAATACCCCGCGTGATCCTAAAAAAAATTGGTGAATTTTTTAGAGTAGAAGAGACAAGAGTAATCATCAGGAGTCCTCACCAGAGTGAAAAGAGATGAGGAGCAAAAGAAATGCTACTCTCCGATATATATATATATAGGACTCAAAACATTTAAGTGTGTGCCTAGACTCAACCGTCAACGATTCGATCAATCAGTGGGGGCTTCTAGGTCGGGGAAGGCTCTGAATACCAACTTGTAATGCCCAGGATGGGACTATACCTCCTACGTGTCGAGGCACGACTTAAAGGTAAAAGCCCATTCTGGAATGATCTCAAGTTTGGTATCTTTGCACGACTCATGTAAGAAAATAGGGATGAAATTGCAAAAGAATAGTTGGCTTACACTCGCCACGTCACACAATTCATTACATAAGCAAATCATCATCCAAAACACCACAACCCGACTACGGGCTAAGATCCAAAAGAAAGATACCAAATACATAAAGCCACAAGTCCGAATCGCCCCTAGTAGAAACCACTACTGATTGTCGAAAACGTCACAAACATACGGCTACGCTCTTCATCGAACTCCCACTGAAGTTCTGATCCATCTCCTGCATCGTACTCAGTTGTACCTGCATCTGGTATTGTAGTATATGTGAGCCACGAGGACTCATCAATCCCATAACCATGGGTATCAAGACTAGCAAAGCTTTATGGGTATGGAAAAGGGTAGTGGTGAGGTTGCAGCAGCGGCTAAGCATAATATGGTGGCTAACTTACGAGTACAAGAATAAGATGAGCATCTATGCAAACGGTCGCAAACTAGTAGTGATCACTAAAGATCCTGAACTACCTACGAGTCAAACATAACCCCGCCGTGTTCTCTTCTCAAAGTGAAAAGAGACAGTCACAGTTACTCACACAGTTGTGTGTTTTACTTCGGATCCTCTGTCAAGTTTTCTACAACCGGACATTAACAAATTCCAATCTGCCACATAACTGTAGGCACGACTTTCGAAATATTATAACCCTGCAGGGGTGTCCCAACTTAGCCCATCACAAGCTCTCACGATCAGCTGAAGTGATAAATATAATAGTATCACCCCTTATCTTAGGGAAATCCGATCAGGCTCGGCATCCCGGTGCACAAGACATTTCGACAATGGTAAAACAAGTCCAGCAAGACCTCCCGGCGTGCCGACACCCTGATAGTAGCCGCGTGTATCTCGTCTCAGGCCACGTCCGGATGGGACAAGCTACGAGTAAAACCAGCCCTCGGGTTTCCCCAAGGTGGCCCCGCGGGTTGCCCGTTTGGGACCAACACCATCAGCACTGCCCCCCCTGCTATGTAGAAAAGAATCTCCAAGGAGCGTCCCCCTTATGCAATTTAATTAATTAATTAAGTTATTATTATGAGCAAATTAAAACCAATGTTGGGCCTTGCTGGAGGAGTTTTATTCAAAGACGAAGTGTCAAGGGGTCCCCATATACCCAACCTTGTAAGGAACGCAAAATCAAGGAACATAATGCCGGTTTATCGGCGCCTAAGGTGGCATGAGTGGAACAAAACACCGAGCAAAAGTCCAAGCCTTCCACCCATGCCCAGTATATAGGTGTGTTAATAATAATAATAATAGATATTGTGATATTCCAACAACAAGTTCCCTCCTGGAACGATCTTCGTCTTCACCTGCAACTAACAACGCTATAAGAGGGGCTCAGCAAGCGGTAACATAGCCAAACAATGGTTTTGCTAGGAAGGTTTCAAAGGTTAGAGGTTTCATGGCAACAAGGAGAGGGGCTGACAATAAATGATGGGTAGCGCGACATATAACGATAGCATTGAGACAACTAAGCAAAGGTAATGATAGTAAAGGTACCCAAGGGTATGGTCATCTTGCCTGGGATTCCGCAAGGAAGAAGAACGGGTCCATGAAGAGGACGAAGAAGAAGCCTTGAAGAAGAACCACGAGAAGTCGAACGAATCCTCACGATCGCAACGGAACAAGCACTAACGAGAAGAAGCAAGCAATACGGTAAACACACAACACGAGACACGACAATATGCTCAACCAAGTATGATGCAAGACAGTTCTACATAGGATGCACCACAAGTCTATACAGGAAGCAAAACATGGCAAGGTAGGAAGCACAGAAAAACAACACATGTCTATACATGATGCAATACATGGCAAGGTATGATGCAAGACAAGTCTATACAGGAAGCAATACATGGCAAGGTATGAAGCACTCAAAAACAACACAAGTCAACAAGTTTAAATAAGGCCGGAAACTACAACAACAATTCCGGAAATCCCCATATGCATGTTTAGCAATTTTAAGCAAACAACAATTCACACATTTTAATGTTGTTATGATGATGCGGATGACATGATCAAGTTTTATGCAATTTTTAGTAAAAAGTTAACATGAAGAGATATGAAGTATTTGTCGCCACGACGGAAAGAAAAGAGGGTCGTGGCGGCGAAAACGGATACGATGCCACGGCAACGTTCCGATGATCCGACACTCGTCGAGATGCCGGTGCAAAAGCAAGGTAGCATGAGCGAGTCGAACAAGATGAAAGATGGGGTGATCCCGTTACCGGGTTCCCACGGGTTGCCGCCAAGGCAAACGAGGGCACAACGGACACGATGCAAACATTCGATACATCTCATACAACACAACAAGCATCCGTTCACCACATCGGCATTCGACTCGGGGTATACCTTCGAAGCGTTCGTTTCGGGGCGGTTCGAGGTCGTAGAGGAAGTAGTGGTACTCGCGGGTCGTGGTACACGTTTTGTAGCCGTTCACGTTATCGGTAGAGGAACTTGACGCATCGTCGTGGTACTTGCGTCTCGACGACGGGGTCATACACGTTCGTAGATGTTCGGGTCACATGTAGATGTACTTGGCGCATCCGGTAGTCGTTCGGCGTCTATGGAACTTGCCGGTCTCGGTCTCTGCAACATAGTTGTACATGTCGTTTGTAGAAGTGTAGTCGAACTTGGCGGTTCTTTGCTCCTCGCTGTTGTCATCGTTCGTGGTCGATGTAGTGGTACTTGGCCTCGGACTTGCAGCGTTGGACAGGGACATGGCAGCAACAAAAGGATGTGCACGGTAGAGTAGGCTGCGGCCTTGGTTCCCAGGGTGGATGAAGGTGGGGGTCGCGAGCAGAGGATGCAGGGCGCCGGTGCTGGTCGGAGAAGGAACCCGACGCGGCGGCGATGCTGCTGGTGGAGGAGGCGCGCCTCGCCGGTGACGAGGAGGAAGCAGGGGCTCACCGCAGCAGGGTCACGGGCGCACGGCAAGTTTGGGGCGACGCAGAGGCCATGGCGAGGAGGCGCGCGCTGGCCCGCGGCTGGAGGCGGCAGCGCTCCTGCCTGGCTGAGGCTGCTCGAGGGCTCTTCCCCTCGAGCAAGCTTGCACGGGCGGCGAGCCGACGGCGCTCGGAGGCGGGGCCGGTCCGCTGGAGGAACGGCGCGGGACGGCAGTGGCGCTCCGGCACCTGGAGGAGGTCGGAGGGTGGCCGGCGCGAGGTGGCCTCGCCTCCTGGCGCGACGGCGAAGGAGTGACGGCGAGGTACTGGTGGCGGAAGAGAAGGAGCGGGAGGCGAGGTGGAGATCGATGGGGAGGCGGCTGGCGCGAGGATGGGGAGTCCGGGACGAGGTGAAGAGCGGGAGGATGAGGGGATCGAGAGGGAGGACTAGCGAGCGAGGGGATTCGTTCGAAGCCCTGGCGGCACCAGCGAGGGAGAAAGAGGAGATCGAGCGGACGAGGAGAGCAGTCGGGCTAGGCGCTAGGGTTAGAAGGGGGCGCGGCTGGGCCTAGCAGCTGGAGGAGCGGTTGGGCCTAGCTGGGCTGCCCACTGCGGTCGGGCCACGAGGCAAAAGGGCCTCTTGCAGATAAGAGGGCTCTACTCTCACTCTAACTATATTAAAAAAACAAAAAAAACAAAGAAGAGAAAGAAAAGAAGGGGAGGTTAGGGGAAGAATTAGGGCATGAGGTTATTTTTCTCGGGCTCGCAAAAATGAGCACGGTCCGAGAAAAATAGAAGTGGCATGATCGAGATATAATTCAAACTTATTTGAATTTACTTCAAATGGGTTTGAACTAAGACTTGATTTTTGAAGTGTCCAAAAATGTTGAGGTTTTTGGAGGAACCTCGATAAACGGGAAAAGAATTATAGAGAAGGTTTTGACGGTGAAACTTGATGCAAAAGAGGCCTGGAGAATAATTGCAAGTGTGTTTTGGTGAATTCCAAACAATTGGAATAATTTAATATAGCTCCCTAATAATATTGAGAGGTCTTTATATGTTATAAAGAGAAGTCACCATAGTGAGTATCCCTCAATTTAAATGGATCGAAGATCCATACAATTTATTTAGTTGAGAAGCAAAAGATTTATGACATGATGGCATGATGCTATGATGCAATGCAAAAATAAATAGAGCAAGCACAACTGAAACACGCGGGAAAACCCAGAACATCTGGAATCTTCTGGAGCGTCGGTCTTCGGGCGTCACACGAAGGTCGTCCCCTATGCTTTTGTCATAGGCTCTATACGGTATGCCATGCTGAGTACCGCACCTGATGTGTGCCTTGCCACATGTCTGGCAAGAGGGTACAAAGGTGATCCAGGAGTGGCTCACTAGACAGCGGTCAAAGTTATCCTTAGAGGAATAAGGAAATGCTTCTCGGTTATGGAGGTGATAAAGAGTTCGACGTAAAGAGTTACGTCGATGCAAGCTTAACACCTATCCGGATAGCTCTGAGTAGAGATACCAGATACGTATAATGGAGCAACAATTTGGAATAGCTCCAAGTGGAACGTGGTAGCAGCATCTACGATATAAAGTTTTGCGAAATACATAGTGATCTGAATGTTGCAGACCCGTTGACTATAACCTCTCTCACAAGCATAACATGATCAAACCCAGAACTCATTGAGTGTTAATCACATATGGATGTGAACTAGATTATTGACTCTAGTAAACTCTTTGGATGTTAGTCACATGGCGATGTGACCTGTGAGTGTTAATGACATGGCGATGTGAACTAGATTATTGACTCTAGTGCAAGTGGGAGACTGTTGGAAATATGCCCTAGAGGCAATAATAAATTGGTTATTATTATATTTCCTTGTTCATGATAATTGTTTATTATCCATGCTAGAATTGTATTGATAGGAAACTCATATACATGTGTGGATACATAGACAAACACCATGTCCCTAGTGAGCCTCTAGTTGACTGGCTCGTTGATCAATAGATGGTTGCGGTTTCCTGACCATGGACATTGGATGTCGTTGATAACGGGATCACATCATTAGGAGAATGATGTGATGGACAAGACCCAATCCTAAGCCTAGCACAAGATCGTGTAATTCGTATGCTAAAGCTTTTCTAAATGTCAAGTATCTTTACCTTAGACCATGAGATTGTGCAACTCCGAGATACCGTGGGAATGCTTTGGGTGTACCAAACGTCACAATGTAACTGGGTGGCTATAAAGGTGCACTACGGGTATCTCCGAAAGTGTCTGTTGGGTTGGCACGAATCGAGACTGGGATTTGACACTCCGTGTGATGGAGAGGTGTCTCTAGGCCCACTCGGTAGGACATCATCATAATGTGCACAATGTGATCAAGGAGTTGATCACGGGATGATGTGTTACCGAACAAGTAAAGATACTTGCCGGTAACGAGATTGAACAAGGTATCGGGATACCGACGATCGAATCTCGGGCAAGTACTATACCGGTAGACAAAAAGAATTGTGTACGGGATTGATTGAATCCTTGACATCATGGTTCATCCGATGAGATCATAGTGGAGCATGTGGGAGCCAACATGGGTATCCAGATCCAGCTGTTGGTTATTGACCGGAGAGTTGTCTCGGCCATGTCTGCATGACTCCCGAGCCCGTAGGGTCTACACACTTAAGGTTCGATGACGCTAGGGTTATAGGGAAAGTATGTACGCGGTTACCGAATGTTGTTCGGAGTCCCGGATGAGATCCCGGACGTCACGAGGAGTTCCGGAATGGTCCGGAGGTAAAGATTGATATATAGTAAGTGAGGATTTGGCCACCGGAAGTGTTCCGAGCATCACCGGTAATGTACCGGGACCACCGGAAGGGTCCGGGGGTCCACCGGGAGGGGCCACCAGCCCCGGAAACCTACGTGGGCCAATAGTGGGAAGGGACCAGCCCCTAGGTGGGCTGGGGCGCCTCCCACCAAGGCCCAAGGCGCCTCCAAGAGGGGAGAGGGCAAACCCTAAGGCAGATTGGCCCTAGGGCCCACCTTGGTGCGCCCCCTCCCCTCTCCCTCTCCCCTTTGGCTGCCACCCTAGATGGCATCTAGGGTTGTCGCCCCCCTAGGGAGGGAACCCTAGAGGGGGCGCAGCCCCTCCCCTCCCCGTATATATACTTGAGGTATGGGGGCTGCCCAACACATGACTTGATCTCTCTCTTGGCGCAACCCTTCCTCTCTTCCTCCTCGTCTCTCGTAGTGCTTGGCGAAGCCCTGCTGGAGTCCCGCGGTCCTCCACCACCACCACGCAGTCGTGCTGCTGCTGGACGGAGTCTTCCCCAACCTCTCCTTCTCCCCTTGCTGGATCAAGGCGTGGGATACGTCACCAGGCTGCACGTGTGTTGAACGCGGAGGCGCCGTTGTTCAGCACTTAGATCGGAATCAACGGCGATCTGAATCGCTACGGGTACGACTCCTTCATCCGCGTTCTTGTAACGCTTCCTCTTAGCGATCTACAAGGGTATGTAGATGCACTCCCCTCTCCCTCGTTGCTAGATTACTCCATAGATTGATCTTGGTGATGCCTAGAATTTTTTTAATTTCTGCTACGATCCCCAACATCCGGAGCTCCTCGTCATGTCTATGATCTCATCCGGGACTCCGAACAACATTCGGTCACCAAATCATATAACACTATATCGTCAACGGACGTTAAGCATGCGGACCCTACGGGTTCGAGAACTATGTAGACATGACCGAGACACCTCTCCGGTCAATAACCAATAGCGGAACCTGGATGCCGATATTAGCTCCTACATATTCTACGAAGATCTTTATCGGTCGAACCGTTATGACAACATACGTAATTCACTTTGTCTGTCGGTATGTTACTTGCCCGAGATTCGATCGTCGGAATCTCTATACCTAGTTCAATCTCGTTACCGGCAAGTCTCTTTACTCGTTCCGTAATACATCATCTCATAACTAACTCATTAGTTATTTGCTTGCAAGGCTTCTTATTATGTGTATTACCGAGAGGGCCCGGAGATACCTCTCCGATACACGGAGTGGCAAATCCCAATATCGATCCATGCTAACTCAACAAACACCTTCAAAGATACCTGTAGAGCATCTTTATGATATCCAGTTATGTTGTGAAGTTTGATAGCACACAAGGTATTCCTCCGGTATCCGGGAGTTGCATGATCTCATGATCGAAGGAACATGTATTTTACATACAAAAAAGCAATATCAGCAAACTATACGATCAAATCTAAGCTAACGGATGGGTCTTGTCCATCACATCATTCTCCTAATGATGTGATCCCGTTATCAAATGACAAATCATGTATATGGTTAGGAAATCTTAACTATCTTTGATCAACGAGCTAATCTACTAGAGGCTTATTAGGGACACGGTATTTGTTTATGTATTCACACATGTATTTAGGTTTCTGGTCAATACAATTCTAGGATGAATAATAAATCTTTATTATGAATTAGGAAATATAAAATAATAATAACTTTATTATTGCCTCTAGGGCATATTTCTATCGGAGTTATGCCTTCATCACTTAATGAAGCGCATATTAGTTTGTCTTAAGTCAAACTGACAGCACGAGCCAGCAAATGCAGGAGAAAGAGGACTTTGACACTTCTAAGGATTTGATAACCGTCATTTCAGCGGCCGATCAGTAGGCCTTTTAGAAGGCGAACAAACCGAAGTTCTCTGCGGGCGCTAGCGCTATCTTGTCCGCTTTTGTTAATTGAAGTCATGCATAGTGCCAACTAACTGATAGCTAATAGAGCGCGGAGCCCCTTCTCTAAGTGAGCAGAGCCATTTCTTTCTATTGTCGGCTTGGATTGCACAGATTCTACCAGAGGATGTTGAGATGCCCCCATTGCAACTCACTGATGGAGACGAACTGGAATGCTCAACTAGAGCTGGAGGAGGTGGCAGTACATGTTCCCTACTGGTATCAGTGGTGGCTTGATCACTTCAAATTGGAAGGATTATTGGGCCACATTCCGATATTGTAAAAAAAGGTTTTCTTTTTTTATATATTGGAGGCTTTGTGTGCAGAGGCCGCCAAGTTGAAATTGGATGTTGCTTTTGTAGTTCCGAGTGAAGGATGATGTTGGGTCTATGATACATTTTATTTGGATTTTGACTCTTGTAATTATATCTTTTGTATCGACGTGCTTGTAAGGTCATGTGATTCTTAGTATACGACCTTAGGCCTTTTAGAAAAGAAATCTAAACTTCAATAAATTTAATAATTTTCTACTAATATCTATATTATCAAACTGCTGCCATTAAATTCATTAGAGAATTTATATTCATATCATATATATCGAATATTGTGAATATTTATATATATTTTCTATATAGTTGATCCGTCGATCAAACTTTACAAATTTTGAGTTAGAACAAATCCAATATTCAATATATTTCCGAGCAAATGGAGTAGTAGATATAGACCCTGTTTAGTTACAGGGACTAGACTAAAAAAATCCCCTTTAATCCCTATATAAACAAACTGAAGGGACTTTTTCTTGAGGGGCTAGAAAAAGACTCTAATGGTGAGTCTTTTTTCTTTAGTCCCTGGGACTAAAAAAATATATAGTCCCTTACAAACAAACACCCCCATAATCATAAAAATGATACACCAAGATTACTCGTCAGCCAACATATGGTGAGTGGTGAGCGGAGCAGACACTCAGTTGACTGCCATCGTGGCTAGTTCTCGCTCAGCGCACGACTGCCTTCACGAAGAGCAGGATGACGGCATAATTGGTTTTCACTCTGAGGTGCCTGGCAACGTTCCGCGCGTACATCTCGAAGAGGTCGTAGAGTGCCTCCTTGCCGAAATAGTGCGTGAGCAGGGGCGCGATCACGGACTGCACGCACCGGGCGACGTTGGACACCATTCTTTTGCTCGGGCTCGTGGGAGTTGAAGTTCCTTATACATCATGTTGGTGACAGAAATTTCTTGGCCTTCTTTTTTATTGCCTGTTGAGTAACGTGATTGTATTAGAAAACATGGGTTAGACTAGAAAATATTCTGGCTTGCCTTATACTTCAAATAGATCATTGTAATCTTATATATATGCCCACGAAACTCAAGGAATACAATAATTATTCCACCAATCCTCTCTCTCCCTTCTAACATGGTATCAGTTTCTGGGTTCTAAACCCTACTCGCCGTCGCCCCGACCCGCTTGCCGCTGCTGCGTCGCCCCTTCGGGCCGTAGCGCCGCGGCCCACGGTCCACTCCACCGTCACCGCGCATCGACTTTCCGTGGTATGCACCGCGCCATCTCCCTTGGCGCGGGAACGTCACCGTCCGCGCGGGTCTTCGTCATGCTGTCAGGGTTCTTCGCCTACTTCGAGCACCGCCGCTGCACTCCTAACCTAGCCGTCGCCGCCGCCATCAGGCCGCCGCCGCCGCTTTTCTTTGGCCGCCGTCGCCCGTCCACCCTCTTCGTCTTCGTCCAAGCACCAGCCCGTCGCCAGCGTCGCCGTCATCTACCCCGACCACTTCGTCTACTCCGACCATCGTTGGTGACATCAGCCCCGCGCTGATGGACGCCGCAATCGTCGTCGAGTTCTTCTCTGCTGGCCCCTCCGACTTCTCCGACATGGCGTACAACTCGTGCAGGTCCCTCGTCTACGCATGCCCGGTGCTAACAACACCGATGCGTGCCTTTATCCACGACGTGTCCCCGGGCCTGGCAAGCCTGGTCAGCGCTTCGTCAACTTCGTCTTCGTCTGTCTACGCATGCCCGGTGCTGGCAACACCGGTGCGTGCCTTCGTCTATGATTTGTCCCCGGGCTTGGCAAACCCGCCGCGACGCGTCGTCAACAACATCTTCTTCTCGGCGCACCACTACTTCGACACCATAGTGCCCATGCTAACTCGGCGCCCTCTTGCGCTCGCAGCTCCACGACGACTTCCTCGACACCGGCTACCCCGACTCGACATCGACCACGACATTCTTCGCACGGCTACATCGACCACGGCTTCACCACATACGTTCTCGGCTACATCGACAAACGGCACAAAGGGCTACCGCTTGCTTGAGTAACCTCGTCGGTTTCCACTCCAGCCACGACTCTGCGATGCGTCGACCGTTTCGACGGGTGTCCGTCGGCTTGCCTTCGGATTCTTCTCCAGTCTCACCGTCTGCGTCGCTACCGTTGTGACTGCGGGGGAATGTTGAGTAACGTGATTGTATTAGGAAACATAGGTTAGACTAGGAAATATTCTGGCTTGCCTTGTACTCCAAGTAGATCATTGTACTCCTATATATATGCCCACGAGGCTCAAGCAATACAACAATTATTCCACCAATCCTCTCTCTCCCTTCTAACATTGCCAGTCTTTTGCCCTTAAATTCTGCTCAATACTTAGATAGCCGATGACGTCCTCTACTGAGAATTCACGCTTTTGATATTTGAGAGTGGTAGCGAAGTTTCTTCACAAATTAGGGAGCTTAGCGATTATACATCCCGCGACAAACTTGCCCGGTAAATCGCACTTACGAAGCGCAAGCTCCTTAGCGATGCATATTATTTCATGAGTCTGCTTCAATACAAGACGATTCTCGGCCATCTTGTAATCGTGGAACTGCTTTATAATATACATTTCGCTCCCAGCATCGATGGTCTCGAATTTAGATTCGAGCGTCCCCACAAGTCCTTGTAAGCAACCCTTACATGTAAATACTCCCTTCATTCCTAAATGTAAGTTTTTTTAGAAATTTCAATACAAACTACATACGGATGTATATAGATATATTTTGGAGTGTAGATTCACTCATTTTGCTTTGTATGTAGTCCCTTATTGGAATCTCTAAAAAGACTTATATTTAGAAATGGAGGGAGTATGTGTCAACCAACTTATCTTCGATCATGCTCAGAATTGCTCTGAAAAATACGATGGTGGCCACCCTAAACGTCTTCTCTTGTTCAGGAGTAATAGTTCCTGAGGAGCTCGCCAGTGGTGTAATCCGGAATGACGGCAACATGTGTTGTAACATTAGGGTGGGCCTTCGGCCCATCTAACAATTTTCAAAAAATTGCTAAGGACCCGTGTGGGTTATATGTCACAAGTTCACAACAGTGTGCATGCATGCAGCCGTGTGCACTGGCAAGAAAAATTGCTCGGGTCTGTCCGCACCTTGGAGCGTATCATGAGGCAGTAGGACGAGTGGAAGAGGTGGACGGAGCCGAAGCAGTCAGGGAAGAGCCTGGAGTAGAAGGAGCCGGGCAATCCGGCAATGTAGTAAGTAGGCAGTGCCGCTTCTCCATTGTCCTTAGCGGCAAGCTGGTCGGTGAATGCCTCTAGAGACCGGAATAGGAGGTTAAAGTCGCTGCCGTGGAGGTCGTTCATGAAGAACTGGACGTGCACTGACGGCTGGCCCGACTTCTCGCGCGCTCCCAACAACTCGGAGACGAGGGCCAGCGTGTTGGGCCCGACGAGCAGCCGAGGTCGTCCATGACCATCGTCGTTCCCGGCCGGGAGGACAAAGCCACGCCTGTGCTTCCTCCACGGCACTGTGAAGCAGTGGCCTCGACTTCATTATAGCCTTCTCCTAATCAGCGGAGATCGATGAAAACAAACGCAGCACAAGTTCTTTTTTTAGATAGAAGGCACATGCCCAGCCTTAAACTCAGGCCCTTACAAACCAATGTCGTAAGGTTCCAGATAAAAGAGCGAGAGAAAAAATACATGCCAAAAGGCAGACAGACGACGCAGCGCCGTAGAGCGACCAACATGCATGCACCACCAGCTATCTGGGTAGCAGAGGGTTACGCCCCACCTAGGCTTGCCCTATGGAGCTCTTCGAAGCTCAACAATTTTTGCCTGTATCCTTATTACGAGCTCCTCCACGCCTCCTCTGTCCTGGGGTCTTGTAAGTATCTTGGACAGCTGCAGGAAGGACACAATTTTATATAAGAGATCAGCCTGATGTCTGATAATATGTCCCTCTATTAGTGCTTTGTTTCTAGTAGTCCACAGGTGTCGGGGATATACCCCGCGGTATAAACTGCCGGATGTATGACCCGGTTGGAGTTTGGCGATTCACAGGCGACCCGCTTTGACCTGACGGTTTACGATTCATTGGTAATCCGGCAGGCGGGTCAGAGGAGCGACAAGACCCGATGGCCCAACGGGCGGTTCATGAAAGACCGGCTCATGTTATGGTGGGCCGGTTTAAGAGGAAGCACAAGGAATATTCTCCTACAAAGGAAGCAATACTAGGACTCCTTGTAATAAAGTAATCCTAATCCTACTAGGACTAGTCATGTAACCCGCCCCTTCAACATATATAAGGAGGGGCAGGGCTCCGCAAAGAGGGAGAAGTTCTCATAAGTTTCTAGGGCTAGACATAAAGAGCCGGTTTACCGGCGACACCATGAGGATCATAATGAGACATAGCCTCAAACAGCATGTAGGGCTATTACCGGATGATGTTTCCCGGGGCCCGAAGCTGTCTAAATCCTTGTCTTGCGTTGCGTCTCTCGATTCCGCTCAACCCCTCTCAAGCTACCACATAGATGCGTCCGTCTCGCGACTAAGTCCTGACACTAAGGACATCTGCCGTGACGATTCCACGACAGTTGGCGCCCACCGTGAGGCCTGCGCACGATGATGTTGAGTTTTTGAAGGGATCTCTTCCAGGGACCGAGAGGCTATGACCCGCCGGATCAACAAAAGCCGGCGTGGAAGAATTCACGTTAACTGCGAGTTCATCACTGAAGATTGAGGAAGTTTTCAGCGGCGGTATATACAAGATGGAGATTGGGAGTTTTTAGGGTTGTATATGTGCATCGCCATGCCCCAAGCCGCCGAGACAGGCAAGAAATCGGTTTCGCCAAAACAAACCACCACCTCAGATGGTATGTTAAAACTAGCAGGTTACGTTGAACTGAAGTAGACACATCAAATCAAACTGCGTCTGAATCCAACCAGCGAGAGGCCATCCAACAAAAATAAGGAATAAGCCGCCTCGAGCCACAACTCCGAGTAGCCAAAGATACGGATCTGTCTTGGCCTTGTTCCTCGAGTTGTTGACCCGCCTCTGCTGCGGCGCTTCCATGGGCCACTCGACCTCAATCCGCGTTGTCGAGGACCACAACCGTTCTGCTCATCTCCGTGAAATCACCTTAAGAGCAGCCGGCTCACGTCTCTGGATCACCTCCGCAGAGCCGCCGTTGGTTCCCCTCGTCGCAGCTGCGCCTCCAAGTCACCGCGCCAAGAACCGCCTTCGTCACATCCATCACTGCAGCAGCTGAATTGCCAAAGTAACCTCGCCTTGAGCAGTCCTCCGTCCGTGACAGCCTCGCACCCGTCGTCCGTGCTAACCCCGGCGTCGTGGACCCCCTGCTCTGCGTATCCCCGTCGCCACTCCCCCGTTTCGCGTTGTTGCAGGGTCCTTGTTTCTGCACGCCCGTCCGCGCGCTGTTTCTACTTCGACCACCGCGGGGACTGACTGCTCCTTGCCGGGTCACGGGAGACCCTCTACCGCGGCTGCGTTTCAACTTAGCTGTGAATCTTACCTTGCGCCAAGCCGCCCCAGCCTTGTGTTTGAGCTGCCTCGACCACTCGTACCATCAGACTGGATGGAATACTGCTCCCTGGCGTAAAGACGAAGTCAAACAAGTCAAATTTGTTCTTTTCTAAATACCTGATTGCTACACAGAAAGGCAAACCTGCAAGGGCACCAGTTCCCAGGCCAATTACTACCCAAAAGTTAATCTCACATGAAGAACTAGGCAATCTTCAATATTGTTTTGGCCAAGAATCTCAGCCTGTACGACCCGAAAGAGGATACAATCGTGGACACGGATTCTGTTGCAGATCGGGCCGGCTCGCACCCCGCGCCTCGCGCCTTCGACTCAGACAGATAGCCGCTCCGGACCGGCTCCCACGTCGCTGTACCTCAAGCGTCTGCCTCCGCCTCTCCGGACCGGCTCTCACGTCGTCCGTCCCGAGCCGCTGCCGAGCTCAACCCGGACTGTCGTGCCCCCGATGTTGCCTTGGCCTTGCTATCACCTCCTCTGCCGCGAGACGGCCTCGGACACGGATGGCTCACAACCCGGTTTCCTTCACCCCGACGGTCGCGGCCTCACTCGCAAAGTCGCAAGTCGGCCACCGTTGAGTCCTCGCCTCCACGGCCTCACGCCGTTTCCACCGTTCGCCGCGAACCGCCGCTGCGGCCTACTCTCGCTGGTGTTGCCGCAGCTCATCCTCGCCTTGAAGCCGCCTTGTTTCCGCCGCGTGATGAGCCGCTTGGACCGCGGCCAGTATCAAGCCACCGCTGCTAAGTCGCCCTGGCTCGGCGCTGTTCCGAGTCGCCCAAGCTCGCGGCCCTGAGCCATATCATTTGCATCAACCGGTCGAAGAAATACATGAATGACTTCGTGTTTTGGTGAGGCTCAACACGGTACGTACTGCAGAAATCAAATGAGCAGCAAAAACACAGCCCAGGGCATCTATATATGTACGTACAAAGGAAAATTTAGTAAGCACACATGCGTGCGTGTGTGGTATGGAGCATGCATACCATCAACCACGGGCTGCTGGCTGCTTCTACAAGTAATTCTCCGCTTGGACAAGGGTCAAACATGACCAAGAGGGTTCCTTCTGGGCCGTCGCGGCCGTTTTAGAGCCGTCTTTGCCACGTTAAACCGCTGGGGGTTATATTGTGTTTTTTTTTGCGAACTAGGGGGTTATATTGTGTTGTCGATCTGCCTAGGCCATCTCAATCGTGTTGAATGGATCCATCATCCGAATAAATCAGGTGATATCTATCCGTTAAGTTTATTTTATTAGCATATATTGCTTTTCATCAAGCAACGAATTACTCTGGCATGTAATATTTTTTATGCAGGGCGACTATTAAAAAGAACAGGGTGGTGTTATACCACGGATGCACGTTTGGTTGTGCCACGCGGTTTTCAGACATGCATGTCGTGGTCCAGTTTGCATTAACGCGCCGGCCGACTCGCCCATCTGCGCCGCCTTACAATGCCACAACCAATTCACCCGTCCGCCCTCGCGGCTGGTTCATGTGTCTGCGCCGGCTTACAACGCGAAGGATAACTTGTTCGTCCGCACCAGCTGACAATGCCGCGGCCGACTCATCTGTTATCCGGGCGAATCAGGTGATATCTATCCTATTTATTTTTAATATATATTAATTCATCCAAGCAAAAATACCTCGCCCTGCTGTATTTTATACGCAGGGAAATCATTCATTACAAAGTGGTATTATACCGTGGAGATGGAGCCACGACAACATCATTCAGCACAGACGGTCGTCCTTATTCAAAGGACTCCTGCACCGGCTTACAGCGCCGTGGCCATCTCTCGTGATCGCGCCGGTTTACCTCGCCGTGGCCATCTCTCGCGATCACACCGGTTTACGATGCGGAGGACAACTTGCTCATCTGCGCTGGCTTACAATACTGCGACTGACTCATGTGTCTGTGCTGCCTCTGATGCTGCAGTCGTTTTTGTTGGGGAACGTAGCATAATTCAAAAAATTTCTACGTCTTCACCAAGATCCAAGTATGGAGACATCTAGCAACGAGTAACTAAGAGTGCATCTACATACCGTTATGTAGATCGCGTGCGGAAGCTTTCAACGAAGTGGGGATGAAGTAGTCGTACTCTTCACGTTCTTCGCCACCGATGATCTAGCGCCGAACGGACGGCACCTCCGCGTTCAACACACGTACGGTGCAGCAACGTCACCTCCTTCTTGATCCAGCAAGGGGGGAGGAGAAGTCGTCAGAGATCCGGCAGCACGACGGCGTGATGACGGATGCAGTGGAGATCGCAGCAGGGCTTCGCCGGGCTGCCCTGCAAAGGAGTTGGGAGGTGTGACGGGAGGGGGAGAGGCGCCAGGGCTGAGGTG
>LR738714.1:513720914-513746984 GCA_902687465.1 Secale cereale | reverse complement strand
GCCAGGGGGGCGCCAGCCCCTTGCAGATCCAATCTGCAAGGGGGGGCGGCGGCCAGGGAGGAGTCCCCCTCCCCCAAGGCAAGTGGTGGCCCCCCCTCCCCTTAGGGTTTATCCCTAGGTGCAGGGGAGGTGGGCCTCCCTTGGTGGTGCGCCAGCCCTGAGGGCTGGACACATCCCCTTGTGGCCTAGGGGCCCCACCGGGATGGGTGGCCCCACCCGGTGGACCCCCGGGGCCCCTCCGGTGGTCCCGGGACGCTCCCGGTGACCCCCGAAGATCACCCGTTTGCCGAAACTAGACTTCCCATATATCAATCTTTACCTCCGGACCATTCCGGAACTCCTCGTGACGTCCGGGATCTCATCCGGGACTCCGAACAACTTTCGGGTTTCCACGTGCATTAATCTCTACGACCCTAGCGTTACCGAACCTTAAGTGTGTAGACCCTACGGGTTCGGGAGACACGTAGACATGACCGAGACCGCTCTCCGGTCAATAACCAACAGCGGGATATGGATACCCATGTTGGTTCCCACGTGTTCCTCGATGATCTTCATCGGATGAACCACTGTGTCAAGGATTCACCCAATCCCGTATGTTATTCCCTTTGTCCATCGGTACGGTACTTGCCCGAGATTCGATCGTCGGTATCCCCGATACCTTGTTCAATCTCGTCATGGCAAGTCTCTTTACTCGATCCGTAATCCATCATCTCGTGACTAACTACTTAGTCACATTGAGCTCATTATGATGATGTCTTACCGAGTGGGCCCAGAGGTACCTCTCTGTCATACGGAGTGACAATATCCCAGTCTCGGTTCGTACCAACTCAACAGACACTTTCGGAGATACCCGATGCGTACCTTTATAGCCACCCAGTTACGTTGTGACGGTTGGCACACCCAAAGTACTCCTACGGTATCCGGGAGTTGTACAACCTCATGGTCTAAGGAATAAATACTTGACACCGAAAAGCTTATGCATTACGAACTATACGATCTCGTGTTATGCTCAAGTTTGGGTCTTGTCCATCACATCATTCTCCTAATGATGTGATCCCGTTATCACCGACATCTCATGTCCATGGTCAGGAAACCGTGACCATCTGTTGATCAACGAGCTGGTAACTAGAGGCCTACCAGGGACTCATTGTGGTCTGTGTATTCACACATGTATCGCTATTTCCGTACAATACAATTCAAGCATGAATAACAGACAATTATCATGAACAAGGAGATATAATAATAACACTTTTATTATTGCCTCTAGGGCATATCTCCAACAGTTTTACTGTCCGCCCTGCGGTCCAGCCTATTCAAAATGCCGGTTGGCTAACAGACACCGATGAGGATCGTAAGGTCCAAATACATCAGGTGATATCCATCTAAATCTATTTTCTTGGTATATATTGCTTTCATCAAGAAAACAGTTACTTTGATCCGTATATTTTGATATGCAGGACAGTTATTTATTAAAGGGACCAAAGAGAGTTTGTTGCACAGCATAACTCAAACATAGGTACCCGGCGAGCACAGCTCAGAAATATGTCACTTGAGGGCTTCCGCGGGCAAGGGAGTTCCTATGGCCTCTTAAACCGGCGCCCTCGGTAAACCGGGGAATCAGCCATCCTTTTCAAAGAGTATCACATGGGGGCTTCGAAAGAAACCTTCCATGGTCTCTTAAACCGGCGCCCTTGATAGAATCAAGGAATCAGCCGTGTCTTTCACACAAAAGAGTATCACATGGGGGCTTCGAAAGAAACCTTCCATGACCTCTTAAACCGGCGCCCTTGATAGAATCAAGGAATCAGCCGTGTTCTTTACACAAAGGAGTATCACATGAGGGTTTCCAAAGAAGCTTTCCATGACCTCCTAAACTGGCGCCCTTGACAAATCAAGGAATCAGCCATCTTATCTATACAAACAAGAGTCACATGGGGGCTTCCGCGGGCAAGGAAGTTTTCTCATGGTCTCTTGAGCCGGCGGCGGTATGAAGCCCATCATAAGAGCACTGCTCTGGTTGCTTCGCCAATTTCCACATGATGATGAGGGGTAAAAGAGGGTTTGATGCCTAGCACAACTCAAACATATGCCCCGATGAGCAAACGGCTCACACACTACCTGGGGGCTCTCAGCGAGTTGAATACCCTTGTAGTGAACATGGCTTGGAAGCCCGGTGCATACACATAAAACCTCGGATTAACCTGCCTGCATCAAGTAAATCACGCCGTCCAGGTAAACCTGGTATGATCCGTCGAACTTGTCACAAGTCAATCCTTCGGGACCTTGAACTTGGTCACGTTAATTTGACGATCATCGAGTTGATTACCCAAAGACAAAATCTTTACGAGATTCTGAAACATTAGGTAGCTATGTACATTGATGATTTGGTTAAGGATTGCGGAGCATCTTGACAGGCTTTGCTAAAATGGTTAATGACAGTAGCCTGGCAGCTCATAAAAAGCCTCGAATTTGGAGCCTGGCAGCTCGTAAAAAGCCTCGACTACATGGTCTTATTTGCCCAAAAACTTTATTTTTTATTTTTTATGTTTTCTCAAATCTTTATCCTCAAGGTCATTGGTTTTTCAACCAAGTCCATTAATTCAAGAGTGGATGGCTACAAAGTTGCCGCTACATCTGTATTTACAGAGTTATAGTCTGGGTTATAAACACCAGTACTAGTTCACAGTTAAACCGGAGTCCATTGTAACCCGGTTCGGCCTTCATGACGAGCCGATAAATAATCAATGGAGTCATCAGCACTTACACCTTGAATGGTTTCTGTCGGATTAAGGTTTATTGTGATACACTTAGTCACAGGTATGATACATACTTATACTTTATGCACGGTTCAAGTTATCAACTTAGATCATGTGCTTGGGCATTATGACCCGTCCGGCGATGAACCGCCAGGACACTTTGAACATTGTTTTATGCAGAAACGGGTGGAATAAACCGTCGAAGGCATTATAAGTAAGAAATAATTATGAGGTTGCCAACTGAAGCAATCTCATACAACTGAGCTATTTACAGATAATGACCGGTGTTTACTAACCCGGCCTGGCTTTTGACTATAAGTTGCCAGTATGAGATAAGATAATGACCGGTGTTTATTAAACCGGCCTGGTTTTGTTTATAAACCGGCAAGCAATGATAATCACCAATGTTCAAAATTTTGGGTTATCATCCTTACTACACTGGCTTCATAGAACCAACAGTGTGATCAAATATTACTAGAACCGGTTTTCAAACCGGGTTATATTATTCAAATCTTTAAATAGCCAACATGGGTGGATTTTTTTTGATAAAAAGACTGTAAGGGAACCCCCTACAGTATAATTGGTGCAACAAACCCAAATTGCAAGTACCATGCCTTGAACCTGGGTGGGTGGGAAGGCATCATCCCCTTCCCACCACTAGGCTATGCCTTAGTCTGCAACATGGCTGGATTTTATTATGGTTATCAATAGCCAGTATTATGATTAAGGTTTTCAAAGTCGCTTTAGCGCAATGGCTAACATATTGTCAATGGTATGATTTATTTTACAAAGGAATAGTCCCGAGTCGCTGCAGGCTTACAACCCGGCACTTGGGGGCTACATTATTCAAGTTAAGATTACATCAAATATACAAGTCTCATGTCGATGCAAGCATGAACCATGACACTTGGGGGCTAATGCAAAGTCATTTTTACTGGCCTTATTGAAGACACGACTCATCACATCATAATGAGCCGGCCCTTGGGGGCTACACGTTGCTCTTCAAGTCTACATGATCATATTTATAAAGTCCCTGCTCATTATTGCATAATGACCCGGCCCTTGGGGGCTACACTGGTTGAAGTTTTTATGAGCATCAGGCAAATACAAGTCCCAGGTTGCTGCAAGCATGACAACCCGGCACTTGGGGGCTACATAATATGGAGTATTCAGTTTTTATTAGCAACTGGGATAAACAATCTGGATTTCTTTAAGGTTGCAACATTTATATTGAAACAAGTCTTAAGCTATCACTATGTTCTCTTCTTAAGACTTGGGGGCTACAGGTAATATGGATATAAAGGAGGAACATCTTCAATTTCTCAGTTTTGAGCAAACCAGGGAGATTAAGTATGTGACTCGGTGTTGGTAACAATCATAACCTGGCGTCTATAAACAGTCATGACCCGGGATCATCAGTTTTTATAACCCGACAATTTTGGCAATCGTAAAACGACAAGTTCTGCATCTTCAAGCCGGCCGGATATCAATTCCATACTGGAAGATCAATATTTTTGTCAAATAGGAGCATTGAAGGTCGATTCAAATGGATTCTTGATTTACAATATTTCTTATGCAAGCAAGTTGATTATGAAGCTGGTCTGTTGACCCGGATTTTCTAGAAGAAGGAAAGGACAAGGACTTACGGATGGTCAGGTGCCGATTTACAAGAATTCTTAAACCCGGAGCACAACCTGTCAAATTTGTTCTTGTATTTATTTTGCAGCATAAGTTTACCATGGATAAATCCAAGCTAAACTGGGGGCCAATGTCGGGGATATACCCCGCGATAAAAACTGCCGGATGTATGACCCGGCTGGAGTTTGGTGATTCACAGGCGACCCGCTTTGACCTGGCGGTTTACGATTCATTGGTAATCCGGCAGGCGGGTCAGAGGAGCGACAAGACCCGGTGGCCCAACGGGCGGTTCATGAAAGACCGGCTCATGTTATGGTGGGCCGGTTTAAGAGGAAGCACAAGGAATATTCTCCTACAAAGGAAGCAAGACTAGGACTCCTTGTAATAGAGTAATCCTAATCCTACTAGGACTAGTCATGTAACCCGCCCCTTCAACATATATAAGGAGGGGCAGGGCTCCGCAAAGAGGGAGAAGTTCTCACAAGTTTCTAGGGCTAGACACAAAGAGCCGGTTTACCGGCGACACCATGAGGATCATAATGAGACCTAGCCTCAAACAGCATGTAGGGCTATTACCGGATGATGTTTTCCGGGGCCCGAAGCTGTCTAAATCCTTGTCTTGCGCTGCGTCTCTCGATTCCGCTCAACCCCTCTCAAGCTACCACATAGATGCATCTGCCTCGCGACTAAGTCCTGACACTAAGGACATCTGCCGTGACGATTCCACGACAACAGGGCTAGGCTATTGCCCCGAAATACATCCATGCCAAGCGCTTATCTCACCCCCTCGTAGAGCCGATCGAGCGATATAGGTCCGAGAATCCACCCGGATTCCATCCTGATCCCGTGGCTTCTCGAACCACACTCCACACAAATCGAGCCATAATGCATCTAAAAAGTATGTGATCACGATCCTCGTTCTCGCCACACCAGACACACTTTCCATCTCCCGGGCCGTGGCATTTCTGAATCTGATCCCCACTCGTAATTATGTTGCGTGTCACTTGCCACAAAAAGATTTTAATCTTCGCCGGAATGCGAGCTTTCCAGATACCCACTAGGTTGCAAGGGGCTGCAGATCGAAAGATCTCTTTATATAACAATCCCGTGGAGAATTGCCCAAGTTACTCCACCACAACGCAAGATTCAAGTTACTCAGACGGACAAACTTGAATCTTGGAGTTGCGGCGTAGCCATCGCCGCCGCTCATGTGGGCTGCACCCTCTGCGTTCATGTCTTCGATTCAAAGCAGTGCAGTGTTTGCCCAGTAGCCTCGGCTCAGTACTGTTGTCTTGAAGACATGAAATCGACAGAGACCGTGCAACGCGTTGCGTTTGTGTGGCGTACTGGCGTTGGAGGATCAGGCAGAGCCTCTCAATTTATAGGGCATGTTATCTCTACCTAATCTTGACACACTTTGTCTTATGTGCTTCACCTGTCTTGACACCTTGTAGATCACCCCTTGTCAACTCATCCGCTTGCATCACGATAAGTCAAATTGACGTTCTTGATTGCTCGCAACAATTTTTCCCTAATCTTTACTTGGCGAATTTATGGACCACCTCAAATATGCTTTGGACTACCCAACCTCGCTAGTAACCTGTAGAATACACCACCGGATGGACTACACCATCCACCCTAACGAGATACATGCCGATTCATTGTGGATCACACCACCCTGTGCACTACACCATGCACTCCAGCCTCATGTAGAGACATGGCCTCATTGAAGACACTCACCATCATTGGTTTACCGCCCTCACATAGTTGAACTTGTTCCTTCCGTCGAGACACATAGACGACATGGGTACGCTTCATCTTCAACCCTTTCTTACAGAGACGAGCACTTGAACATGATGGCGATGACTCACTGACACGAGGACGACCAACCAGTCGTGCTAACTGGGCACGACTCCCTGACTCTAACTCCCGGATGACGATCTTGACAACTTTTCTGCACCGCACCACCACCACTCCTGTCAACGATCTTTATCCACCGCCTTGCCGACGATAACCCGCCGTCTCCCTCCTTGTCACTCCATTGAACGACATCTGATCCTCCTCGTCGCTGCACCACCCAGCGACTATATCACCTGCCCCGAGGTGCTAGTATGTCGCCACCCCGGGGCAAGCGCAACTTCAATCTTGAACCTTGCTCTGATATCAATTGTTGAAATTTTACCCACAGGATCGATCACATCGAATCATGACAAACACGTGCAAACAAAACTTTGGTCAAAGGTATGTGTCGTGCCCCTTTTTTTATTCCTTTTTCTGTTTTATCTACACGGTGTTACAATTAACACACGCCTAGATTGTGCCTATATACACGTATAAGAAACCGAAAGAGCTATGCAGACGACACAGCGATGAACGATCCCGGCACGATGCAGCTCCAACCCATAGTGATTAAGGAACGGGTCAAATCCAGTGGTGAGGATGACTTGTCGTGCACAGGTCGGCTGGAAAGTATCGTTTGAACCGACCCAAGCAACCCAATGAGCTAAACCTAGTCGTACAAGAGTTAAGCCTGCACGGACACGTGCAGCTGCTAAGCTACGTACATGACCAAGTCTAGTATCAACTGGACACAAAACCACATGACACATGTGGTAAGCAATTCAAATAATTCAAAAAAAAACTGGACTCAAACATACACGTAGGTAAACAGAACTACCACTACTAAATTCTCCTCACGTAGACCCTAGTAGGAATCCAACTTGCATGAACCTGATTACTACGTAACTCAATCAACTCAAGATTATTTCTAACAAGAACATGTCGGAGGCGAGTAATGCGCTCCTCACACTGCAACGAAACCGTGCTCCTCTGTGCTGAGCTGTTCAAATTGTATCTAAGAATATGTACAATGATTTTATCTTAAAAATATCACGTAGGATAAATAATGAGATGGAGAAAAAAGAAATTATAAGAAAAAACTTGTCTTCTTTTATCTAAGAAAAGACAAAAACTAATCTCTTAACACAATATGTCCCACCATGTTTTAGGAATAGCTAATTACTCAACGGTCTTGAGCCTGCTGCCTCCACGTTGACTGCCTAGCCGAATAGGCCGTTCCCGTGGCCCGTAGCTAGCCGTTGTCCATCTAGAAAGGGTCACGGCCCAATACATGGGCAGGAGCAAATACATGTTTCGGACAAAAAATAAAATAGCCTAAAAACAATCTTTTTTAGATACATGTTATACATTTTTTAAATACACTCTGAGCATTTTTAAATGGCATAACATATATTTTTATAAGTGTCAAAACATTTTTTTACATTGTATAAATATATTTAAAAATATCTCTTGAACATATTTTTGTAATGCATGAACATTTTTGTGCATGTCACATACATTTTTTCAGTGGTATGATTTTTTTCTTCTGTTGTGGCAGATGAGGTGGTGGTCTCTCCTTGCTTGTTGCTTGCCTCAAGCGTCCAATTCTTGTCAGAGCTTGTGAGATGCCTGGCGTGGATGGCCTACGGCGTGCTCTCGGCTAGCCTACTCTTCGGGCACACCTAACCTAGGTGGGGTTGATGTGATCTCGGTGGTGCTATGCCCTTCAACTTCACCGGCGGCCCATGTGTTTTGCTTTATCTCTTCTTCTATTTGAACCCATCTTGTAATAGGTTGCAAAGTCTTATGGGCAAAAATGAATACTATTCGGGTGAGGATAACTCGCCCCTATAACTATTAAATTATCATTTTTGCTTGATGTTCGTTCACTATGAAGTACTCAATGGTAGTAGAATTTGTGATCAACGTAAAAATAAGAAGAGAAGAACGACTCAGTTTGCTCTTCCGTGAAAATTAATTGCCATTTAAAATCCATGGAAACGACGTAACACCAAGATTATCACAAATCAAAGTAAAGGTATCACATCCATCTTCGGACATTATGTCACTTACCTTTGTGTAATTGATATATGTGGGTCAACTTGTCATGAGACCCATATGTCAATCACCACAAAGTCGGGTGACTAAAGTAAGAGAATCCTCGTCCCTTGACGCTATGGTCTCCCTGCTACTCTCTTTTTAAGGACACTACTGCCATTCTGCGCACATAGGTTCCCTAAGTGATTGGGGCACATATTCTTTTTTTTCTTTGCAACTTATACAATTAGTTTTCAGTTTGTATTTCAGTTTTGGGTTGGTTCCTTAAGCTTGTTAATAACTTACTTTCTCTTATTTACTGCAAATTGTCAGGCCGGTTCTTGGCTGTGATAGATCCCGAAAAACGGGAAAACTATATTAAGTAAAACTAGTAGTACAAGTCTAAAAACCAAAAGGCTATTGAGCCGACGTTCACTAGAAGTGGTTTTTCTAGAGAACACTCTTTGATTCGCCCAATTTTCGTGTGCGAATCTCAAAGTGATACATGTGGCAATCCCTTTTTGCTCCATGCACCCTCCAAGGAAATGACACAAATGTTCGCTCCCGTGCACCATCTAGAGGGAACGACTCCATGTGTAGCAACGACACCCTATGGTGTAGCGTGGCAAATTACTTAGAAGCATATAAGGCAGCTCCTCTGTGTTGGTAATTCTAAGTGTTGGAGCATGGGAAATTCCCAAACATGTGGGCAAATTTTCGTTTTTCTTCAACATGGTATTTCTCTATGTTGCATCATAGCAAATCCCCGAAACAATGGGAATTAACTCTGCTGCTGAATGGCAAATTCTTGACAATTCTTTCTTTTCAACATGGCAGATCTTTCTGTAATAGCATGACAAATATATGTATTATAGCATGGCAATTTTCAAGCGTTCACTCGGAGTGTTTTCAGAAGGAACACTTTCTGATGGCTCATTCGCTCAAACGAGCCTTCTTTAGGAAACGTTTGTCCCCTCGGATGGCCTTCCTGATGTAACGTCAACTCATTATTGGCATCCCTAAAAGTATTACACTAAACCAAGTCAACCTTGGTGCCTAGGTGGTTGCACCGCCCTCGGGTCAATGCCAAGTTTTAGGTGGTTCATGTATCCTTCTCTCGGGCGCGATGGAAGCCGCGTTCACTCGGCGAGATCCGAGGCAAGAGAGGCATGGCACACTCGACCAGATCACATCATCACGTACCCTGCCTACTGGTGTAGTGTCGAAAACGCTCTTATATTATGAGACGGAGTAACACGAGCAGCTTAGGAAGGAACAGTCGGGAGCGATTGCTCGCTCCTCAAGCCATCTCTTCCACCACACATCTCTAAACAAACAAGTTAGCAAGGTAGGTTAGCGTGATTTACTAGCTGCAGAACTTTAACAGTACGATGGAATGCCAAGCACCAGTGATCACACACGCGAACCAGCTGATCATATCACCCATATATCTACCTAGAGAAAAATGAAACGACGCGACACCCAGGATTTAGGGCACATGCACGCAGAACCGGACAAGGCGTGGCCCTAGCTGGCAAGACTGCAAGCGCAAGAGGGCCAGGTCGCTCGTAGATTGTGCCTGCGCGCGCCGAGCGGCTCGTCGTCTTCCCGGCCGCGCGCGCAGCATAGACTGGACACTGGAGTCCTCCTCCTGTCTAGGCTGCCGCAGCTGCTGATGATGCTGATGCTGCGTGCACTGTTGACTGGGGGCATGGCATGCAGATGCAGCGCAGACCATGGTCCTAGCAGCTAGTCCCGGCCTGTTCGCTCAAGGACTTGTATCATGTAAGCAACGGCGGCCATGATTTATGTGGGCAGGGGCGCAGGCAACGCTAGCTACGTACACTCGGTTGGCGGGACGACTCCTGAATTTCTGATCCCTCCTAAACTAAACTAGTTACGCATTTACAGTACAGTACAGTAGCTAGTGGCGGCCTGCAGAAAATGATGTTGCCATCTCGCCGGCATGCACGCGGCGAGTGTGACTGATTCCGAGACAAACACACACTACGCGTGTGTTATCGACCACGATTAGCATACAGAACGGTCTGAGCACACGAACGATCAAGATTCAAAAACGACAGCAGCATTGCATATGATACGATACGCGCCGCGTCTCCGTTGAAGATTTGACAGGTCGCAGGCAGATATATATCGAGCTTGTATGATCAAATCGTACTGGAGCAAATTGATGGATCGATTGCTGATTTTGGCGCCACGCCCGCGAGATAAGATTTTCCCTGTTGTGTTCTTACTGTGCCAGTGCATACGGTGGCCTTGTCCCGTGGGAGAGGGGCGACAGAGAAGGAGCAAAGGTTCTCTGTGTTCTTCCATCACGGTCGCCTGCCGTGCTATGCTAATGCTATGCCACCCAAGGCGCGCACTGTAGCCGGCCGCAGTGGCGAGCACTATGCCGCCTAGCAACTGTTCGGGCAAAACAAAGCGCAAGAAGAACTCGGTTCGCCACCTAGCTAGCTTACTGTGCCGTCCGCCGTTCTACGTAGTGGAGGTGCAATGCAAGTACAGCTACAGGCTAATCCATGCACGCGCAAACAAACAAACAAACAGGCGAGTAGGAGGAAGAAGAAGAATGCATCATCATCATCATCATCATCATCATCATCATCTACCACTACCAGTTCATCACTAGGATCGGAACCATCGACTGGTTTCTTGTTCTTACCCGAGAAAACAGATACAAATCAATAGCCAAGGTTATTCACAGCAACAGCGACCACGTCGTCGGCTGCGGAGAGAAGCTAAAACGAAGAGCAAGAAACTACCACTGCTGCTAATATAACTCCTACTGCTGCTACAGCTAGGTGGAGAAAGTGCTAAGGTAGGAGATGAAATGCCTGGCCTGCCCCATGTATGCCATGTCGCCGCGGATGAATGGTGGTAAAGCTGGCCGGCTCAATTCCTCGGCCACCACGTCACCGCCGTGTCAGCAGCAGCCATCCTCCATCGCCGGAGGGCACGGTGCACGGAGGAAGCCGGCGGCAATGGCCGGTGCCGCCCGGGAGCCGCCTTGGCGCCGTAGCATCTGGCTCCAGCTTGACGACGTGCGTCTGCACGGCAGGGCACGGATGGAGCCATCGATGGTGAGCAGTGGTGGTGGGGCGGAGGGTGGCGGTGTGGCGTCACCCCAGCTTTACTGCTACTTGACTTCGGGGAGCAAGGGAGGGAGGGAGCAGTGCAGCGCGGTGCGTATCAAGGAGGGGAGGAAATGGCATGGAGCCCAGGCCTGCATGGTTATGCTGCTGCCTCCGGCCGGCCCGGTGGTGACCTCGGCCCCTGTGTCTGTGTGTGTGCCCGCGAATTTATGTAGCCTGCTGCCTGCGCAACGCAGGCTCATCGGAAGACGCACACGCAGTGCAGTTCCGCGACTCGTCATCTCGGTGCCATGTTCCGCAGCGCCCTTGTATTCTTTCCGAAGGAAAAAACGCCAATGATTTCCCAACAGCTAGTGGTACTCGTATTGTTCATGCGGAATGCACATCGACATCCCGGGTCTCATTCGTGCAGACCTACAAATGGTACGGTGCAAATCCATTACTGTGAATGTGAAGAAAAAGAAGAAAACAGCTACTCCCTCCGATCCGTGTCCATATTTCTTGTACTAACCTTTTAAGTAATAAAGCACCCCTTTTCCTAAAAAAAACTTGTACTAAAGCATGCGTGATTGATACATTTCAAACAGCAAAGTACTGCCAATAATTCCCAGCAAAGCCTCGCGCTCACTGATTTACAAATCGCCATCCATGCCCGTGCCGGACCCCTACAGCAAACGACGACTGCTACTACGGCGCACACAGCCGGCACGTCACATTGCACGCAAAGGAACAAGAACGGCCCAAGAAAACACCACAATTCCTTGGCACGCCAGAAACCAACATGTATATGTACAGCTCACCTTGCATGGTCCACACTCCACAGCAGCCAAGACAGTTTGGTACAAAACACGATAATGGCCCGAGCAGTACAGCAAATTGTACACGAATAAGAAAACTGGAGCACATGGATGGACCGACAGGACACGAGTTGGGCAATGGAGCTTCGACAGCAAAGTGCACTAAAGAGTGTACAGGGAACGGCCAGCCAAACCAACCGGTGGCCTACTACTATATGTGTCTGTATTTCTCTCTCTTTCTCCCGTATAGTACTTACTAGCAGTATTCAGCAAAATTCAATTTAATAATGAACAAACGGCGGCTACGACTATCTGTATGATGGTGTACCTATTATGCTACCTGGAAAGCAGGAGAAAATTTCACTTCTGGTGGCAGCAACTTTGTGCGGGCAACAGGGAAGTACCAATCCCCTTGTATAAAGCTAACGATGGACAGCGCTACGAACGAACATATAACCATCAGCATCATGTGGCGTCGTTCCCGTTTTCTGCAGGTGGAGCATTTGAGGAGGCGTCGGTCCCGTTTTCTGCAGGTGAAGCATTTGAGGAGGCGTCGCTCCCGTTTTCGGCAGGTGGAGCATTTGAGGAGGCATCGTCTGTGGTCAGAGTGGACATAGTATCGGACAGCGAGTTGACCTCTTCTCCCTCGGACGGTGCAGCTGTTGAGGCGCCATCCTCCGACCCAATGTCGGAGGTTGCGTCTGAAGCCATGCTAGATGGCTCCGACGCTTCAGATATTTCAGGCTGTGGTTGTCTCAGAAGGCTCCAATACATGATGCTAGCTGTAAGAGTTAGGATCATCTTCTGGTTCACCTGTTCAAAACAACATGAACGGGAGGATATAAAAAGTTCTGAATCGACAAGCATCATGGACACTTCTACAAGGAAAGGATTTAGGTCAGACATGAAGATGTATGTAGAATTTAGTTCAGATCCCAGTTTATTTCAATAAAAAAATTACAGGTTCAGTTTCATACTATTTCGTAGCAATTGCCCTTTACCTCTATAATGTCTTCCGGCAGTAGAAACACTGAACATCCAAGCTTTCTTGCAACACTGATGATGTAGGTAGCATTTAGCTTCTTCTCCTCGTCTGCAAAATTGAAAGGAATCAGCATCAGCCAGTACTATGATTCTTCTTCTTATTTGTAAAGAAAGCATATAATAATTAATTAATCAGAAACTAAATCATGAAATAGCACATGTGGACCAAGAACAGACCAGCTTCCCCCTTTGTAACTACTTTCCAGTTCACAACCCTTGGCTGAACTGCACTAAGAAGTTCGAGGAAGAAAACTCCGTTTGATAAGCTCTTGTCCTGAAGGGGAAAATGGGACGAAAATAATTAACAGCTGGAGTTTCCGATATGGTCAAGCGGAAGTTATGGATACTACAGTCACCTTGAAGCTTTCCATTCGAGATGTTCTTCCAGATGCTTTCACTTTGCTGTTTGCCCAGTTTAGTATATCCGCATCGGTAATTTGTTTTCCTTGGGATCCTTTGGAGTGGGATCTCAGTCTGTTTAGCAATTGAAGGATATTAAATCTCATCAATTGCCACAGAAGTGCTGAAAGACAACACCGAGAAACTCAAATTATATGTCAAGTTATGAAGAACAGTGGATTAGCATCCACTAAAAGTTAGATGTGATTGAACTCACCAACTATCAATTTCTTATTTCCCTGAACAATATCATTCCCAGCCAAATTTACCAATGAAAACTTTAACTCCTTTCCAATTTTTACAACTTGATTGCAGTTCTCCAGTTTCCTAAATGGCAATTTAATTGGAGGTTTTGATGCCAACTTCCAATTGACAGATCCAGGAGAAACTTTGTCAAGTACTTCGAGAAGTACCCATCTGCAAGATTATAAACTAAATTATCAACTCAGCAATTGATATGACACAATAACACAAGACATTATGAAAATAGTCTTGTTTACCCATTGCGAACATCTTCAAAAACATTATTCACGTATGACTCGACCCCAAGGCTGTTAATCCACATTCGGAAGGCCCTTTCTTCTCTGGATACTAGAACATCATCACGTGAGGCTGTCTGTGTGAGTGTAACTTGTTTAATGTCACTAGTTAGACCATTCCTGCACATCATGTAAGCATTGAAGTGATCAATGGTCAACAAGGAAAAATTGTTAAAATCAACCCAAGGAACTTTCAATTTAAAATAGCACATACGACTTTAATCATATCTTAAGTTTCTAGATCCTTCTCGAGAACAGGAAAGTCGGCACTTACCGATGCTGGAATATTTGTGCAACAAATGCAAGATTCAAGTTGGCAGAACCCTCAGTGATATCCTTTGGTGTAAGGTATCTTTTGCAGTCCAACTTCTCTGCTTGTTCAAGTACCATTTTTGCCCTTTCATCAGGATCCTTAGTCTCCAGTGTGGTTTCAGGGGAAGTCTCTGGAGCAAGAGCTTTTAGAAGATAAGCATAGGCTTCACCGTCCTGTAAAGAATTAACTTACGTGACCATCGGAAATTGAACAAAGCATGACAAAGAACAACATAATGATGGATCAAGTACAGGGCGGTGTAACATACGCTGTATTACATAAAATGAAGAAAAGAAGATGAAGTGGTTGATAAATAATGTTGCAAAGCTAGCAGTTGCTTTGCCCACAAGACTCAAATTCAACAATAAGATCAGCCAAATGTGAAACAGACAGATTTTTGTATCATTGCTGGAGTATCCGAATTGCATATAATTAAGTGATTAGTAAGTGCTGTAACATGCTCTGTCATATGCACCTTCACATCCGAAGAGAAATTGTTAACAGTTTTCTTGTAGCCAGCCTTCTTCAGGTGATGGTTCATCCATCGAAGCAGCATCTTTTCTGGTGACAAGCTCAACACCTCATCTATATCCTGTACAACATGCAATAAAATGGAGTTTGTTTTGAGCAAAGATGTACACTAGTAGCTGAAACAAATGTAAAACACTTCTACTTACCTTGCTGTCATCAAACAATTCCACCAGCTGGGGTGTCTTCTTAAGATTAAGATCAGCCAAAAGTTGAATCTGATAATAAGTGAAGCAACACTTTAGGTGATGAAGCAAGAATTCAACCATAGTGTGTCCATTGAATTGCGTGGAAATGTGACTCATTTCAATACTTACCTTTATGATTTGAGATATCAATCCAAGAACTAAATGAGGCTGCCAAACAAAACAATAGATGTGTAAGTGACCACTTGATTTTTTTAAAGAGAATTTATAGGGCTGAATATGGGAATTGGGAACATTTTTCCATTAGGGGAAGGTGGCTAAAAACACTGACACGTGAAAATTAACAAAGAAATATGGGGTGTACCTACTAGTAAGTGATACATACAGTGAAAAAGGACAAAGGACGGGCAGCAGTTAATAATGGTTAAGAGTATTTATACCTAAATTTACCTACCAATTCTTCAAAGAAAAATTATATATCGCTATACAGGACATGGAAGAATTGAAGGGAGACAAATGATTTATCTCATTGCAAAAGAAAAGGGATAATTTAGAGCACTGCGATATTTTTATGTCAGTGACACTGCATCATGAGCTACAAGAAAGGGTAACAAGTAGGGAATGCTTATCTAAAAAAAATAGGTAGGGAATGCAAGACATACCCTTCCTTCCACTAAATCCTGGGTGCCAATGTTGACAACAGTACATCCAATGGCCTTTGCAGAGTTGAGGCAGAGTGTGTGGTTTTCATTCCTCTCCCATGGGTTGAGAACTCTTTTCTTATTTATTGCTCTCTCGTCAATGGTCCCAGGTACAGCTACATTGATCAACTTACTGACAAAAGATCCAGTAATAAATTAACATCAGCCACGACGAGCAGACAGTTTCTGTTGAAAGAGTAAAATGGCATGCGCCATGTAGCTAGCTAGAAAGCCATCTCACCAGAGCAGGACACCATCCCTAATAAGATCGAATAGCTGGTTGCCGGATGGGTCGATTGGCAAGTACTTCTTCAAGAATGGGTCTTCACCAAGGTAAGTGTTAATATGAGCCACATAAGATGACTTCTCCGCCTGGTTGAGATTGTGCAGCAGCGTAGTGATGGTGGATTTGAGGAACGACGAGGAATTCTTGCGGCCGCCAGCCCCCCCACCGCCGGCAGCAGCGGCGCTTCCTTCCTTGGCACTTACCCTTGCTTGCAGATTCAGGTACTCCTGCAAAATCAGCAAACCAAATTCCCCATTCGAACCGAATCTGTAAGACAATGACACACTCTACCCCTCCAGAGTAGTACTAGTCAGGAACTCAGAGGATCGCCGAGATGTACCCGGAGGAAGGCCTCGAACTCGATCTCCTGGTCGCTGTCGGGGTAGGACTCCAACAAGAAAGCGGCGATCTCCTCCTCGGAGACCACTTCGTGAAGTCCCCTTAGCTTCTTCATCAGCCCCGGGAGGTTCTTTGTGGTGACATGGCCGGAGTCCCTCTTCAGAGACACGAACTGCAACCCAACGACACAGAAACCTCGAATTGGAGCGGAGGCGACGGAGGAAGCTCTAGCAATAATTGTGGTTTTTTTGGCGCAGGGGAGCAAAGAAACAGCGGATTCGGGTTTTCACCTTGGCCTTGAGCGATCGGAGCTCGACCTGCGTGAACTGGCCCTGCAGGGAGGGGTCGGAGACGACGACCCCGACGAAACCGGACATTTCCTCTCGCCGCGGCCTGATCCGACCAACCTCCGGCGCGGCTGCGGGGAGATTTCAGATCAGGGAAGGAGGGACCCCGGGAAAAGATTAACAGATCGTCCGCGCGTACGGACGGATGGGGGGCGGCGAGGAGAGGCTGCGGGGACGGAGATACCTTCCGAATTGCTCACGGTAATTCTACCGTGCGCCCTCTTCTCTTCCTTCTGAGGCGTGCTTTCCTTGTGCTCGGGGAAAAAGGTGGGCAATGGCGTCCGGGAACTCCCAGATTTCGTGGGGGCGGGAGGGAAGGGGGAAGTGGCGGAGACGAGGAGGGGAGGTAAGGGTGGGGCCTGCTTCGTTAGTTTATTGTCCTCGCGTTAGGTTTCCTCGGGGTTAAGGCATTGGAATGGAAAGGGTAAAAGCAAGCAAGCAAGCAAAATGGAGATCAATAAACAATAGAGCAAAATCATCTAAACAAAGTTTAGAGCAAAAGATGGGGAAAATGGAGGAGTATGAATTTTGTGTTTGATGAGATTGATGATGTGTTTATGTGTGCATGCTCATATTTTTTTTACAAAAAAATTGAGATTTATAAGGGTTCATCTAAAGTACAAAGCGCTCAAACATAAATAAAAAATGCATCAAGATCTGTAGACCATCGAATGATCCCTACCGCCGGTAGAACGAGCCGTTGACGTGTCACTGTTGCCGCTTCCCTGTTAAAAGTCGACTTGACCATGTACATAACATTGGGGAAGTCTTCGCACACATGCCCATACGGATCAACGTCCTAGAGTCGTAGCCATCGTCGTTGAATCCTTAAATATATTTGAAACAACTAACACCAAATATCATTATCACACACACATGACCAAAAACCTAACCTCATTGCCGAAGAAGACGACGTGAATCTTCAACGGGAGCTTCATCGACTACGTCCAGATAGACAAACTCGAGGAGGATCGAAGTCCGAAAGACAAACTCGAATAAGAAGCGTCGTCATACGCCCGAAGACCGCACCTACGAGAACTAAAAAACTATAATCTAAACTACTAACTGGAGCAAAGGCATCGGGATTCCTTTTTTCGTCACCCGCCGCCGAAACAGCAGGGGGAGTAAAGGCGAATCTAAGGGCCCGTCAGCGAATCATGGAGGGAAGAGTTTGCCTGCCTAAGTCCCCTATGGGAAGAGGAGAAAACGCTTAGAGAAAAAGGCAATTGCTTTCGTATTTGCGCATGCCCACAGCTGAGAAATAGTCTTCAAAGACCTGTTGTTATCTTTTGTTCAAATAAAAAGAGTATTGTTTATCTAACATGTGTGGCCACCGGGTCTTAGCATTAATACAAAGATTGTGTTACTTTTCTTTTCTTGTAGTAATAAACTTTATCAAATTAGTTTTGTATTATTCGAAAATACAAAGGTGAACATGGGTGCGTGTGCACTCATGTGAATAGTAAATTCATAAAAAATACTTGAAAAAAATCAAAAATTTAGTGGTATGAAACTTAGTTGATCATTCTACTCATGTGTGAAGTTTCATGATGTATTTACATCCATGGTATTCTTAGTGAAGAAAATACAAATGCGACCATACTATTTATTAAACAATGTTTTTTAATATAGCTTCAATTAGCTTTGATTTTGTCATTTTTGCCCAGATTACCACAGATGTGATTTCTTTGTGAAACTTCATATGCGAGTATACCGGTTGACTATGTATATTACAAAAATAATTTCAGACTTTTTTATTTTTTTCTAGCATTTGTTTGAATTTACTATTCATAAAGGGTGCGTGCGCACCCATGTTCACCAAATCCACGTCCTGTATTATTGTCTTTTTATGTTGAGTAACTATGAGTTTAGTTTATTTTTTTGCGAGATAAAGCATGGGTTTTATTTCTTAGAAATAGTGTTACAGTCTGCCAATACAAACTCTGAAGCAGCATCTGAAAGTCGTTGCAACCAACAGGCAGTGCAACCTCCAAAACGACCAATATTAGCTAGACTATAAGCAACTATTTTAACTACGGTCTACTTTTAACAGAATAAACACCCGAAGAGCTAGCATTTTCTTAATCTCCATAATAAGATGACCATATGCCGACCAGTCTAGTGTAAGCTCATCCACGATGCAATGCAGAGACCTTATGTGGGGGACTATATTATGTTATATATACATTACCTAGATATACAGTGTAAAAAACTTTTAATTAAAATGTATTTTATAATTTAGGGAAGTTTTCAGCAGACAAAAGGGAAGTCTTCAAAAAACATTTATTATTGGTTTTTGGTGTTAAATGGTGGAACAAAATTGAAAGAATACTAAAAATTATTCGTTTTGACTCCGCTAATAACTACTCCCTCCATCCCATAATATAAGAACGTTTTTAACACTACACTGGTGTTAAAAACACTCTTACATTATGAGACAGAGGGAGTAGTAAATACGTACGTACAACACACGTTGATATTTGGTAGAGTATTAATTGCACGCTGATATTGGGTAGAATGTTAATCGGTAGTGTTATCTCGTGAACGTTCGCCAGGAATAGATGATATTTTGAATGATTTTGATGACATTTTTACTTGCGTGGGGGATGACAGTTTTTCAGAGCAACATGGCATTTTACGGGGAGATGACAGTTTTTAGACTTTATCCCAAAAATGTCATGTTGCTCTGAAAAATTGCCACCCCACGTACATAAAATGCCATGAAAATCGTTCGAAATGTCACCCATTCCTGGCAAACGTTTGTAGGATATGAGGGTGCATATTGATTGCATGTTAATTATGTTATTAACATTGATATTGATTTTTTGTATGACATTAGTTGGGTGCTAAACATGTTGAGCGCTCGTGATTGGCACAATCTATATCGTTGGATTGACAGGGTTTGATGATCGAGATTAATTGAATCTTCCCCTTGGATCTTTTTATATTGGTATAGATATGATTATTTTTTGTGGAGATGATATCAATACAGATGTTAAAAATTACGGGAATGTTAAACACGACGTCATATTTATAAGTATGGCAAAACGAATATTTTTATGGCGATTCATGTTGTCGTGAGTGTGCCAAAAAAATTAGCAAGTACGGTAAATCATGACAAAATACTAAAATGGCGGATTACTGGCAAAAAACGAACACGGTGAGCTTGTCATGCTTTGCTAAAGAAAATTTCCATCCTCGCGACAACATAATCTATCATAAAAATGATCATTTATATGTGCTTGAAATTATCAAAGTTCCAAATTAATTATGCTCGCACCGAACGACGTTGTGTGGGTACATTCTACACCAGGTAAATGTAGTTGAGCTACACCAGGTAAATGTACTCCCTCGGTTGCTAAATATAAGTTTATTTTTAATAAGGACTACATATGAATGTATATAGACATATTGTAGAGTATAGACTCACTTATTCTGCTTTTGTATGTAGTTTATATTGAAATCTCTAGAAAGACTTAGGAATGGAGGGAGTAGTTGAGATGGTGCATCGTGCAGATTGTTATATTGATGTGTGAGTAATACAAATTTCTTGCTGCAAAAAAATGCTTAATAATTTGAAGTGCACAGATTATAGTAAGCCATGCATTTCTGTTTGTGCCCCATTGTTTTCAATGAACAATTGTTTTTTCAAGCAATGACCAATTGTTTTATTGTTTTTTTAGATAAATTTTCAATGTACTTATCAATCATGGCAGTACAAAGAACACGGGAGGTAATAAAAATTACAACCAGGTCTATGGACCACCTAGCGAAGACTACAAGCACTAGAGCGAGCCGAAGGCGCACCGCCGTCATCGCCTCTCCATCATCAGAGCCGGGCAAACCTTTTTTAGTAGACGGTTAGAAAATCGTCGTGCTAAGGCCCCAAAGGACCAGCGCATCAGAGCAGTAACCATCGCCGATAAAGAGAGTTATAGATCGAAAAGATCAAACCTAGAACCACGCGGACGAAGACGAACAAAAACTGGATACAAATAGATCCATCGGAGACCAGCACCGACGAATCTCATGAGATCCGACGAAGACACACCTTCACACATCCTCCGACAATGCTAGTCGCACCATCGAAACGGGGATAGGATGTTGTAGACACTATTGCTACCGAGGAACATCGCCGCCGCCACACAACCCCAACCAAGACGTTCAACCTATCAAAAACGAGAACGGGGTCCCTCCCGTTGGCGAGGGGCAGAGATCCCCCGCACCTCCACAGGCCAAAGGCCATCAGAGGTGGGGCAAATCCGCGGCGGCGTCGACGGGAGGAGGAAGGAGACTTTTCTTGAGGACAAGGTAATAAGATTGATGTGTGTTATTTTATTGGACATGTGATGTGTAAAGTAAACACTTCCGGTTAACATTGGAGTAGATTCTACCACACAGTAATAACTAAAAATCAACTCAAAAAATAAAAATGATAAAATCAGGATAATTCGTAATTTGGACCCATAGTATTTGTTCGAGCTGTTTGGACCCATATTATTGCCACCACCAATATATAGCAGCGTGCATTCTCAAAAGGAAAAAAAAGAAGAAAAAGAGGAGCAGCGTCCATGTTATCCCCGTGCATGAGGAGCCGACAATCCAGTTCGGACCACGACGCGTCTTGGCCGAAAGCGTCACCGCCGGTTCTAAAATTAAAACGAAGATCGTACCGCTAGAAAACATGTCACCGGCCTTCGGCTTGGCGCGTTGCTACCTGGTGCCATTCTCGCCGGAACACACCAGCAGTGCGTACCTGTGCAGACACATGCCCTCCGGTCCATCCTCCACCGCCCACGCCGCCGTCACCGCGGACACGCGTGACCCATCGACCGGTGCACACGCGTACGGCGCCGATGCGTTTATCCGCCGCCACGGAAAAACTTCAGATCTGCCTGAATTTATTGCCAAGGACAAGGACGCGTCTATCTGAAAGGACTGGACGAACTGAAAGGGAGGTTTTTTTTTTTTTTAGGGAACTGAAAGGGAAGTTGGCAGCGCGAATCGCATGACCGGGCGTGCAGTTCGTTCACCCAAGTGCAGAGGCCGCCAGCGCGAAAACAAGGAGATGCGAACAAGCGAATCGCATGAAAATAGGGATATGCAAGCCGATCTAGGAACGGATTTCCTTCAGTCAAAATTTCCCTTTTCTTTTTGTCCCTTCGGAGACATCAGATAAAAAATATACTTTCTCCGTTTCAAAAGTTTGAGGCTTGCTTCGATAGACCCCCCCAACAAAACGTATAAGGGCAAAACGGTCATACGGAAGAAACGTATACCCACCTCGTATTATACAGTTACACTCCTCATGCCCGCATACGTATAGCACGCAAAAAAAAGGCAGTTGCACAATCTACGCCCGCCCCATCTACTCGCCAGCCCCATCTGTTCGCACGCCCGCCCGCCGTTTCAAGTGACAGATCGCCGCCGCCGCGGATCGCCGCCGTGCTTCCCCCGTCTGTACGGCGGCGGATCGCCGCCGTACTTACCCGGTCCGCCGCCGCCCTCACAGTCCCAACGTCCTGGCCGCCGTCTGAACGTCAACGCCCGCCCGCTGTGCAAAGTGGCCGATCGCCGCCGTCCTTCCCCCGTCCGTCGCCGCTGATAACCCATCGACGCCGCCCTCGCCGGTTGCTCGTCGTGCACGTCGCCACCTGAAGTCCGTCGTCGAACGTCGGCGACGTCTACACCGCGGGCCAAGGTTTGTCATCTAAACCCTAGCGGGCATGAGGCGGGCATGATGCGTAGAAGTTAGGTCTAGTTTAGGGTTCATCAAAACCTCCCGCCGCAGCGCCTCATGTACGTACTAGACCTAACACACGATATTCTGCAGTTCTGTGAGGTAGGCGTGTTGACATGGATGAAGAATCCGCATGTGGGAGGGAGAAGAATGATACTGATAAGGTGACTAAAACTGATAACGATAATTTGAACGAAGATGATGACAGCAGCGACAATGATTCCGTCTCGTCATATGATATCTTACCTCCGGAGGATTTTGATAATAATGAACATGGCGCAAATAGTGAAAACGTAAGTGACATAACCGTTGATTTTATTTTTGATTTTGCAAAGTATGGCATGGCTAACTATTTATTTTTGTGTACAAATTTGCAGGAAGATGTGGATGTAGACAATGTGCAAAATAGTTTTCAGGAATCATTCGCAGATAACTTGAGCCAGGTTAGTTCATAGTTGATGTATATCGATCAACATGATTAATTAAATGGTATTAATTGACTTATATATTTTCAACTGAATTTTGTAGGGGGAGTCATATGATCCTAGTGATGATCAGGATGAGGGAGGGATCGACATTCAGGAGGCTCGAAGGCAGCAGAAGATGGTGGAGACACATTGGAAGGTCATGGCTATGACCTTCCGATCGCAAGGGGATGCATACATATTCTACAACAATCACGCTAAAGAGCACGGGTTCAGCATCAGGAAACAGAAGGTCAAACGAGGTGCTTCAGGAATGATTCGGTACCGGCGGTTTCTTTGCTCCAGGGCAGGGAGAAGGCAGAGCAAGTTCATAACCATGGAGGGCCGCAAGCGGAGGCTTAGACCGGAGACTCGTTGCGACTGTGGTGCACACATGGTGGTGAAGCTGGACAGAGAGTGTGGCGTTTGGTTCGTCGCGTCATTCGTTGATGATCACAACCACATGATGGCTCCGCCCGATGAGGTTTGTTTTTTGTGGTCACACCGACGGATTGGATATGGCACGAGGGCCGAGATATTGGTGATGGAAGCGGCCAGGATAAGAAAGCATATAATAATGGACAATTTCATCAGCAGATATGGTTCGTACGATAAGTGTGGGCTTATCAGAAGGGACATTTACAATTTATGTTGCTGAGAGAAGATGAAGCTTATGGCACAGGGTGATGCTGAGACAGCAGTTGGCATAATGAGGAGCAGAAAGGAGAAGGACCCTGAGTTTTTTTTGAGTATGTGCTTGACAAGGAAGGGCGACTGAAGAGTATGTTCTGGTGCGATGCACAGTCGCGGAGGGACTATCAGGACTACGGAGATGTGGTAGTGTTTGATAGCACTTATAAAATGAACAGATATGGCATGCCGTTCGTCCCCTTTGTTGGAGTTAACAACCACCGTTGCACCACAGTGTTTGGTTGTGCTATCATTACTGATGAGACCGAAGAGACATACGTTTGGCTGCTGCAGACTTTTCTGAAAGCAAACTGTCAGGTGAAGCCAAAGTCCATAATCACAGACGGTGACGCGGCAATGATCCGGGCTATTCGGTATGTTCTTTCAGATGTCATACATCGTCTTTGCTCCTGGCATATTGAAAAAAATATGCAGCGGCACCTGCACTACAAGTCACTGTATGAGTTTAGATCGCTCTTGTACTATGCCACCTCTCAGGCGAACTTTGAGCAGAGATGGACCGCTTTCTATGTTAAGTGGAAGACGGAAAAAACAGAAGAGTGGCTTAACAGGATGTACAGAAAGAGAACACTTTGGGCAGCTTCATATCTTTCAGATGGTTTTTTCCTTGGTATGCGAAGTAACCAGAGAAGCGAAAGCCTCAACTCCTGCCTTCACCTTCACCTGGACTACGGTATGACAATAGTTGATTTGGTAGTGCATTATGAGAACTGTATAGTTCGCCTCCGTGAGAACGAGGCGTACGATGACCACGAGGCACGTCAAAAATTACCGCCGTCGGTTACTGAATATAAGGCCCTCGAGGAGCATGCAGCCAAAGTATTCACACCTGCTAATTTCTACATACTGCAAGATGATTTGCATAAGATGGGTCAGCTGGAGATATTTGAGACGCTCGTGGGAATTGAGCGTCAGACATTCATGGTGACATGGAAGGACAACCACAAATTCAGGTACAATGTTGTTTATGAACCAGATAACTCAGAACAAACTATAACATGCAGTTGTCTTAGAATGGTTCGTAAAGGGCTGCCATGCAAACACATTCTATTTGTTCTTCATCATCTGAACATAACTGAGATACCAAAATGTTGTGTCCTACATCGGCTGTCGAAAAATGCGAGAGATGGGTTGCCTGTGCAACGGAAGAGTGATATGTTTGGATGGGGTTGGTCAGGACCATTGGAGAGAGAACGATATAGTGAAATAACCATAAAAACCGCGGAAGCTGCTCATGTTGCAGCAAATGATCCCTTCTTGTTTGATGAGTTGATGAAGGCTCTGGACTCCATAATTGCGCAGAAAAAGATTTCAGAGGAGGAACTTATAGGAAGTAGGAGGTACGCTAAGCTTAAGAAGGTGGCAAATCAGTCGCACCAAGTTCAACCTGGTATTGGTGATCCTGAAAAAGTTTCGACGAAGGGTGCACCTAAGAAGGGGCGGTCAAAGGGGGGCCCCGATATTACGAAGAATGGTAGGCCAAAAGATTTTACAGAGAAGAAAAGTGGTCGTTTATGTAGTATGTGTGGTCTCCCAGGTCATAACAAGGCTACATGTAAGAAGAATGAGAAGTGAGTTGCAACTTTCTTATTTTGGTTATCTTGCCAATTTGATTTCACCGAATATATTTTCTCACTCATATTGTTCATATTTTGTTCAGGAATTGGGCGTAGAGAAGAAGCTTGTAAGTGAAAGAAAGATTCTTAAGATCATGGAGAACAAACGAGTCTGAGGATGGGGTGTTGGCTATTATCTGCTTTAAATAAACGTGCCGTTGTCGGCACTAGATACTATTTTCTTCATAGTAAGACATATTTTTATTGTAATGCGGCATGGTTTAGCATGTTCCGCAACTAAATAAACATGTCGTGATCGGTATTTGCTATATTATTTATCTGGGTGTCACTCTTGTATGCATCATTGGCACTTATTTTTAATACGGTTTTGCTATGTGCTGTAATCTGGACGACGGCTTTGTTTAAGTGAAAAACAAAGCTTACGTATATTTAAAAATAAAACTTACACAAAAAAATATGCCCGACCACCGCAACGGGGCCCACAGTGGCGTCCAGATCACACCCAAATCAAGCCCGAAGGCGACTCGGGCGGCTGATACAGCCGCTAATGGGCTCGAAACGGGGTCCAACGGGGCTGCGGGCGGTATAGGAGAGGAGCTCGCTGGAGGGGGCGGAGGCAGCTATTTAAGCCGCTCGTCGCGTCCCCCGGCTTCCGAGGTGGGACTAAATTCCCTCGACGCGTCGCGCCCCGTGCTGCATGCGGTCACCAGGCCGCCCACTCCCCCGGCCAGCCCAGTTCGGCCCACGTCCTCCCAC
>LR738714.1:513696144-513712120 GCA_902687465.1 Secale cereale | reverse complement strand
AGAAGTGGTTTCAAAATATTTGTCTTTCTACATATTTCAAATGAACTATAACATACGGATGCATGTAGATATATTTTAGAGTGTAGATTCACTCATTTTGCTTATTATGTAGTCACTTGTTGAAATCTCTAGAAAAATAAATATTTAGGAACGGAAGGAGTATGTCACTCCAGTCCGTAGGCTTAGGCATCTTCAATGACAGCCCGCAAAATTTCTCTGCATCCGTCTGAGACCAGTCCGTAGACACGAATGCAAGGCGGCCATGCAACACAACCCTGTATATGTCCGTCGGTGAAGGGCAATTTGAAATTCAAATTGCGTCTGATTCATACAGCGTGCCGGATCACACCAGACCGGATTCGCATGCTCGATCACAACCAAAAGGAGGCAGGTATGCTTAGTCTTTACATGTCTGAATCCAAAATATATATATCAGACCAGCAGTCTGTGTATTTTTCTGCCCTACCGGACCGACAATCCATACCAATTGCTCCCCGATCAAGGTGTCGTCGCCGCTGCGTAGACAACCTCCGCGTCGGCCTCCGTCACGTCCTTATTGTCCGTCGCTATCAACTGATCTTTCTGTCGCTGCAACATTTGCTAGTGGACGAATTGCACGATCATTCTTGCATCGGTATCAAAAGAGTACGGATTCAAGGTCAACATCTTGACGTCCTCCGCATTGGCGACTGTCTTCAACTTCTTTTCCTCGAGCGCGGTCTTCCTCTCTTCGATAATGGTCCTCTTCTCTTCGAGCTTGAGCTTCTTGGCCGTAGCCTCCATCAACAATTTGAACCCCTCCTCCTTGAGGTCTGAGCGCTTCATGTATGCCTCCTCATTCTTCGACAAGATGTTCTCGAACCTCTCCGTCAGCTTGGCCGCCACACCTTCTCGCTTCGCTCTCTCCTCCTCCCACTGCTTGCCTAGTAACAATTTGCTAACCTTCTTCAATGGTTCTTGTGTTGGGTCAGTAGGGTCATTAGTTTCTTCCTCGACGACTTAGGCGGCGGTCTTGGCTATGAAATGGTCCCGCTTCGGTTGCCCATTCAACTTCAACAACAATGCATGACGGTGAAGTTTTTCTTCTCCAACTTATTGTACACCAAACAAGCACGAGAATGCTACAAAGTGAAACTTTGTCAACAATGCAAATCCGACTAGTGAACAACAAAAGTAAGCATGTCCGGCTAGTGAGCAACAAAACTCAGCAGGTCCGGCTAGCGATAAACTTACTTGCTCCGTGATTTGCGCACCTCTAGGCCATTGTGCAATGAGATGCTTCAAGTCCCACAATACTTCGACACGGCCTATAGGATGGTGTAGCATCGATGGTTGAGGGACTTGGATTCACGGTTGCGGATGACCGCGTCGGAGTAGGGGGCGAAATGTTTCTATTCGTGGAACCAAATGTTGTGCCCTTTTGCTCTGTGCCATGGATCGGATCCAGGCTAGTGGTCAACCATGCGTCACACAATAGCTCATCCTACCACATGTTGAAGCTTTTCTCCGCTACCCTTCTTCTTCGAATCGCAGATTGTACCATCTGCATCATCATCCTCACCCTTCTCCTCCTCTTCTTGCTGTCCAACGGACCAATGCTATTATTGATGTGTGCCAACGACGGTCTGGGTTTAGGACTGCTGCATGCCCATCTGGGTGTAGGACTGTTGTTGCGGGTAGTTGCCAGACTGGTTGGAATCCGAGTCTTCCATCGCCCTGTCCTCATAGCCACATCCTACTCCTTTGGCTCCGTCGTCGATGATTTTGAGCATCTCCCTGTCCGGGTCATCGTATGCTGGGTCCCCCGCTCTAGGCATTGCAGCAAACAGCATGCGGGCACCCATCTGCTCCCCGCCCGCTGTCCGCGCTCGGACAAGCTGCGGCGAAGAACACTTGAAGAAGAGCGGTTGAAAGCACATTTGCTTCCCTCGTGGTTTTGGTAATTAATGTCAACATACATATTGTTGGACTAACACTTTTATCTAGTATGTTTCAGATAAATCCAATAGTGGCATGGTAAGGACATGAGGATGTAGACCCCTTCAAAATGCTAAGGACAAAGACTGGCAAAGCTCCAAGACTCTATATTTTTGGTCAAGTGATCCAAAATCACATTGAGTCCATAGCAAAGCCAATACTACTAAAAGAGGATGAGGTTTTGATCATGACTCGGTTGCTAAAGTGCTTAGTGGTATTGCTCCGAATCCTCAACCACTTCTCCACATCACTCCTATCCAAAACCCTAAATGTCTATCTTGCTCCCACCAAAATGTTCCCGTCTGGACCCACCGAGATGACCCACTACCACATGACAAACCCTAACACTTTGGTACAGCCGAAATGGATCCCGGTCTCACCGAGATGGCCTGACCAAGTTTCTGTAATGCACTCGCTTCTATTTGAAATCACCGAGATGAACCGATCGGAATTTCTGAAACAAGCTCCTGCCCTAGCCATTGCACTTCAGTCACATCGAGATGTTCTGTTCGGTCTCACCGAAAAGCATAACGGTCAAGTCTTTTATACAAGTAGGTCACACCGAGCTTTCTTGCCGGTGTCATCGAGTTGGGTCAAAGACTTGTAACGGTTGGATTTTCGTGCTGCCTATTTATACCCCTCTACCACAATCTACTCTCTAGGAGAGTCAACAGAACAAACCACAACTTTCACTACTCATTTTCCAAGAAGAGAACCACCTAGTCATGTGTTGAGATCAAGAGATTCCAATCCAACCATTTAAACCTTGATTCTAGCCTTTTCCAAGTTGCTTTCCATTCAATCCTCTCTTCTACCAAAGCCAAATCTATGAGAGGGTGTTTAAGTGTTGGGATACTATCATTTGAAACACAAGAGTAAGGAGTTCATCATCAACAATATCGTCTATTACCTTTTGGAGAGTGGTGTTTCCTAGATTGGTTATGTGTCACTTGGGAGCCTCCATGTGATTGTGGAGTTGAGTCAAGGAGTTTGTAGGGGCAAGGAGATCGCCTACTTCGTGAAAATCTACCCGAGTGAGGCTAGTCCTTAGTGGGTGTAAGCCATGATGGAATAGACAATATTGCTTCTTCGTGGACGCTTCATTGGTGGAGCCCTCCATGGACTCGCGCAACTATTACCCTCCGTGGGTTGAAGTCTCCATCAACTTGGATGTACGATAGCACCACCTATCGAAACCACGCCAAAAATCAGTGTGTCCTCATTGCATTTGATCTTCCATCTCTACCATTTACTTTACACACAATTGCATGCTTTACTATTTCCGCTGCCCTATATCTAGCTCTGCATGTGTTGGAAGTCTTGGTGTTATCTTAACTAGTGCCAAAATCTCCATAAATTTCTAGAGAACTAAAAACTGCAAATTTGGTTGGTTAAGAGTCTATTCACCCCACCCCCTCTAGATCTATCTTCTCCGATCCTACAGTTGGTATCAGAGCTTTGGTCTCCATTGCCCTGTTTTTTATCACCGTTGGAGGAAGATGGATGTGTCTACTTTGGGGAGTCTTAGACGTAGAGTGCCCATTCTTGATGGGGAGTACTATAACTCTTGGAAAGTTGAAATGCTTGTTATCTTTGATGAATTTAACTTGAGTAAGTATGATCAATATCCTTATGCGCCTCCTGTTGATCCCTTGCAACCCACTCATAGAGGAAATTGATATGCTTCGTAATCTTAGAACCATCAATCTTATCATTATAGGATTACCTAGAAATGTGCTCGTTTGTATGGAAAACTTTGAATGCACATACACTTTGTGGAAGGACGTTTAAATGCACTTTTTGTATTATTATTTAAAGAATCTTGATGAAATTCTTCATAAAACCATTGCATTTCATAAGACGAAGCCTAGTGATCCCAAGTTTGATAAATGTCTATTTGAGCTTCGTGATACCATTTGTGCTAAAGGTGATGTTGGAACTATTAGCAACTGATGTCTACTACGTAACCTTTCTTCTTGTAGACTCGTGTTGGGACTCCAAGCACATAGTTTTGTAGGACAGTAGTAATTTTCCCTCAAGATGGCCTAAGGTTTATCAATCCGTGAGAGGCGTAGGATGAAGATGGTCTCTCTCAAACAACCCTGGAACTAAATACAAGAAACCTCTTGTGTCCCCAACACACCTAATACAATGGTAAATTGTATAGGTGCGCTAGTTCGACGAAGATATGGTGAATTGGTGATACAAGTGTAATATGGATAGTAGATATAGGTTTTTTTTAATCTGAAAATATAAAAATAGCAAGGTAGCAAGTAGTAAAAGTGAGCAAAAACGGCATTGTGATGCTTGAAAACTAGGCCTAGGGTTCAAACTTTCACCAGCGTAAAATCTCTCAACAATGATAACATAATTGGATCATGTAACAATCCCTCAACATGCAATAATGAATCACTCCAAAGTTCCTATCGCGAAGAACACAAGATGAAATTGTTTGTAGGGTACGAAACCACCTCAAAGTTATAATTTTTGATTAATCTATTGGGATATTCCTATAGGTATCAAAAATGGTCTTAGAGTTCGTACTAAAATAACACCATATGACACGCATCAATCAACCCTAATGTCACCTAGATACTCCAATGTCACCACAAGTATCTGTGGGTCAATTATATGATGTACATCACAAAATCTCAGATTCATAATATTCAATCCAACACAAAGAACTGCAAAGAGTACCCCAAGATTTCTATCGGAGAAAGGAATATGAAAACGCGTATCAACCCCTCAGTAGTACGCGTCGGTGCTATACAAATGGTTTTAACCCCTTTCTGCGACAACATTTGGAATCGTCGCCTAGTGAGTGTGGGCGAAGGGGGGGTCCTTCCCACACGACCCAGAAACCGTCGGGGATATGCCCTCCTGGCACACACGCTCGGCAAAATGAGGTCGTGTGCGACCGGTGGGCGCTCAAATATGGAAATACGTACAGCAGAGCTAAAAATACAATTATACAGGCGACATTGTTTCCGGTCGCAAGTACATCCCACACAGTCAGTCCCCGCTAAATGTTTCCGTTTGTATGTACATCCCACACAGTCGCTCCAAGGAAAACGTTTTCGTTCACAGGTACATCACACACATTTTTTTTCCGTTAAATCATTTGTGATAGCGTTGCCATTGCACACGGTGCGTAGAAGAAACTGTGTGGCAAAGGCTATCCATCACACACAATTTTTATGTGGTAAACGTTTGCGCAAGGTGGCCTAACACAAACAGTTTTTAAGAGAAAGTCGTGTGTGATTGGCCATGGATCCAACACGGTTTATTTATAGAAAATGTGTGTGTTGCATGAGGTCATCGTCCACGGTATTTTTTGAATAACCGTTCGCAATAGCAAAACCCAATTAGCAGGCTAATTCGCCATTAGCAGGCTAATTTCTCTATTATTAATAATCCATTTATTAATCTAATTGACATTCATATTAAACATATAATATATTTCATTTCCATATTAAGGAAGCAAATTGAAATAATTGAAATAAATCAGAGTACAACATGATATAGGTTTAGCACTTAGCTACCCCATTACACAATTGCACCAGCACCAAGTTTCACATGCAACATGTAGAACCTTTCGAAATTAGCATCATAGATGGTATATAGACATATGCATCTCATCTGAAAAACTGCTGAAGCGGAAGGCGAATATTGAGCCTTCAATCATGTTGAAGGTCTTTGCAACTTTAGGCCAGTGCCTGTGGATGATTGACCGTCCGTCTTTCGTCCTCTTCAGGAACGCTTCAATATTGAACCGTGGGCTTCCTCACCTCCTGACCATAGAGGTGGTTTGAGAGGTAATCATTAGTGAACTGCTTTGGAAATGCCTGAAAAGAAGGATGTGCATAAATATCTTCTCTATATTGGAAATGGGGCAAAGGAATAACAAAGGCAAGGTATAATAGTTAGTACCATCTTATAGTGAACTAATGTCTTCTTCATTGTGCAGACAAAGATCTTGTTATTTTTTGTCGCTAATTTCTTTATCCTAACAATCTTTCCGAGTTTCTTGATATGATTGACATTCTGTAATGCCCCATATGTAACACTTTCCAATTATAGCAATAAAGCTTCTCAATTTGATCATTGTCCTTATCCTTGGGGGTTCTTGTCATTTTATTTTTTGCATTGCCATATCATTTATTATTTTTGCATCCTTGCATTGCTTCATCATCATAGCATCATGGCATTATAGTTTACTTCTTTATTATCATGAGTGAGAGCGAGGCCTTGTGATGTTGTGTGTGAGGTGGCTCTAGCCAACCTTGACTTGCTAAACCCTAACCCCCTTCTTCTTCTTCTTCTTCTTCTTCTTCTTATTCTTCTTCTTCTTCTTCTTCTTCTTCTTCTTCTTTCTTTTCTTTTCTGTCCATTCTTTACCCCATTGTGCAAGCCACCTAGCCAAGTGCTTTATTGTTCCTTCTTCTCCTATAAATCTTGCACCATGCCTACAACCTCTCCACCAAATATCACCCTATTTGAAAATGATTTGGTTGGGTTTTAAAATACCAAGAGTTTGAACTATATTCAAGCTCCTTTTATTTTTCTGCCTCTAAAAATGTCCAAGTCAATTTTATTAAATAGGGCATAAATCACTCAGCATGGGGATATTTTTCTTTTCCCCTAACTCATTTTCTTTTAGCCTGTGTTTTTCTTTTTCTTTTTGTCTGAAGAAATAAAGAAAAAGAAAGAAACAACAGTGAACCTGGGACTCCTCCTCCTTCTCTCTCCCCCAGGCCCATCTCTTTTCCCCCACAGCAGCGCAGGCCCAGCTCCACCCGCAGGCCCAACCAGCAGGCCGCAGCAGTCGCGCCGTCTCTCCCCTCCCGCTTGGCCCCACCTGTCTGTCTCTCACCCCGAATCGCCGTCTTCCTCCGTCAGCGAAAAGCAGAGCAGAGCGCGCTCATCGTTGTGCTGTGAACTCACGGACGTCGAGGTCTCGAGGCCCGAGCCCCTCTTTTAAACCCGCACCGTGTCCATCCCCTCTCTCTAGGTTTACCCTTCCTCCTCTCGCCGCCTGGAGAGCCCAGCACCACCAGATCCGCCGCCCTAGTCGACACCCGCACGCATCTGAGAGCGCCACCTCGTCGCCGGCGAGCCCCTCGTCGACCTCAGCCTCGCCAACGGTGTCCTTCTGCTTCCACGACGCCGACTCCTTCGACTACGTCCTCTACGCGGACCCGATCGCCTCCACGCCGACGCCTTCTTCCTCTTCTTCATCTCCGGTGGCCGTACCTGTTCGAGAGCCGCCGCCGTCGACTCCGTCCACGACTGGGCCAGCCGAGCACATCTCCGTGCTCGTGGTGAGCTCCTCTTTCTCCCCATGCCTTTTCCCCTTCCTGCACGCCCTCTAGGTCCTAGTTCACAGAGCGCCCGAGCGCATCGCCGTCGGACCTCATCGTCGGCAAGTGTTCCGACCCCTCTAGGCCATGCTTTGCTGTTCGGTCGCTTCAGTGCATCGTGTAGCTGCCGCATGTGCTGTCGCTACTCCGCCTAGGCCTCTGCATCGCCTCGCGGTTGCTCCGTCGCCGCCGTTTTGTCGTTTCTCATCGCCGGCGATGTAGTGCTCATTAGGTGCGGCTAGTGCCTCGAGTGGGTGCGAAAATACTCCAGGAGCATCCCGCACACCTCCGCCGCCTCGTTTGGTCGCCCGAGCAGCTCCGACGAGCAGCTCCGACGAGCCCAGCATTTTCCCCTGTCTCTGCTTCTTCAGTTACCTTATCAGAGATACTTCCTGTTATCTGTCAAGGTTCGATCAGTAGCGCAGTGGTTTGTGCTTCGTCAGTTAAGCGAGAGGTCTTGCATCCGAATCCTTGCGAGTGCTGTGGGATTTCGCCCCTTTTGTTTTTCGCGTGTGGCTGACAGGTGGGCCCCACCTGCCAGCCTCACAGCCCTTCTCCACCCTTGCGCGCACCCGCTGGCACCAGCTCAGCGAGGCCGGGCCCTCTTGTCAGTGGTCGTGGTTAGCTGAGCCCTGGGTCACTTTGACCCTGCGCTTTGTTTTTGTTTTTTTGTTTTGTGTTTTTCTTTTTCTTTTTCTGTCTTTTTCTTGTTAATTTAATATCTGTTTAAAATATGTTTCTGATGAATATGAGTTATACATGAAAAGTGATTAGAATTTCATGTAGATTATGAATATGTTGTTTGTTGCCATGTTTAAAACATTTAAAATGCTGTTTGAATTTAAACTTGTTTTAAATATGCTTAAACTTGTGAAAATCATAACTAAATATCTACAACTCCAAATTTAACAAACTTTATATGCATTTGGGGTGGAAAAATGTGTAGAATATTTTGGTGTTCTTGTTTAGCATGTTTGGTAACTCTACCATAGAAGTTTTTCGGATCTGTCCCAAATGCAAATAAATTAATATGGGAGTTTCTGGATATTGTTGTTATTTATTTCCAGACCATTTAAATGTGCTAGCATGTTGCTGTAATGTTAGTTGCACCCTTGCCATGTTAACCAACCCCTTTATACTTGTTGGATGCTTGTTTGAATAATCAACATAAACTTGGTAGATGTTCTTTTGTTTGTTTTTCTTTCTTGTTAGTGATCTTGTTGCTTTGATGATGTTGCTCCCTTGTGTCCCTAGGCCATGCATCATATCTATTCTTGTCCTTGTTCATCATGTTCATGCATCATGTGGTTGAGCATTGCATGTTGATTGATTTTGTTCCGTTGTTACATTGTTGTGTTTGGTTAGAGCCCGGTGATGATACAGAGTACGAGGTTCCTACCGAGGTTGAGTTTGAGGAGCAAGGTTACGATCCCTCCGTGGAATCAACAGGCAAGATGACCTTACCCAGATATCACTACTATATTTGCCTATGCTAGATGTCTCGCTCTTTTAGACTTTGCCTCGATGCCTATGTCTGTTTGTCAGCCTCCTATTGTTGCCATGAACCACCCACCTAGCAAACCATTGTTTGGCTACGTAAGCATCTCTCAGCCCCTCTTATAGCATTGTTAGTTGCAGGTGAAGATTTGAAGATTCTTGCTTCATGATGAAGTTATTGTTGGGATATCACAGTATATAATCTGTTTAACTAAATCATCTATATATTGGTAATGGGTGGAAGGCTAAGCCTCTTGCTTGGTGTTTTGTTCCACTCATGCCACCCTAGGAACCGTTTAAACCGGTGTTATGTTCCTTGATTTTGCGTCCCTAACACGGTTGGGGTTTATGGGCCCCCCCTTGATAACCCGCTTAGCACAAAAGCTTTTCGAGCAAGGCCCAACATTGGTTTTACATTTGCCTAATAACTAAAACTTGCATAAGGGCGTTGCAAACCCGAGTTCTTAATTAACAACCCTGGGCCAGTGCTCCACATGAGTGTTGGTCCAAACCGGGGAGCCTGCGGGGCCACCTTGGGGAAACCCGAGAGCTGGTAAAAACCTGTAGCATCACCCATCCGGTCGTGGCATGAGACGAGATACGCGCGGCTACTATCAGGGTGTCGGCACGCCGGGAGGTCTTGCTGGATTAGTTTTACCTATGTCGGCATATCTTGAGCACGGGATTCCGAGAATACTCGGGTCTTCCCACTTTGGAGTTGCGACTTCGCAGATCGTGAGCTTGTGATGGGCTAAGTTGGGACACTCCTGCAGGGTTTGATCTTTTGAAAGCCGTGCCCGTGGTTATGTGGCAGATGGGAATTTGTTAATATCCGGTTGTAGAAAACTTGACACTATGTTCTTAATACACTACCAGCGTGAGTAATCATGACGGTCGCTTTCCGAAGGGGTTCGGGAAGTGAACGCGGTGGGGTTATGTTTGACGTGCTTAGTTAGGATCACTTCATGATCACTTTGACGATCGTTGGCACTTTCTATTCTCTCTCTAAACACGTAAGTTAGTGCTAGTGCTGCCGCAACCTTGTTTTTAGTCTTTTTCCACACCTAAGGCTTTGATAGAATTGCTACCCGGGTTCGGGATTGCTGAGTCCTCTGTGGCTCACAGATTCTACACAACACCAGATGCATGTACCATTGAGAACTACACAGCTGGTGGTTCAGAGTTGTATTGGGAGTTCGATGAACAACGTGGGCGATACTACGTGTCTTACCCAGAGGATCAGTAGGGCTCTTACTAGGATGATCGGGACCTTGTGTTGCTTTATTTATGGTATCTTTCATTTGGATCTTCGTCCGTAGTCGGACTCTGATGTTATTGGATGATGTATGTTAATGTTTTACATTGTGTGACGTGGTGAGTGTAAGCCAACTACTCTTTTACCTTTTCATCCTCTCTTTTACATGAGTCGTGCAAAGATACCATACTTTGGATCATTCTAGTATGTGATTATACCTTTAAGTCGTGCCTCGACCCGTGGAAGGTATAGTCTCATACTGGGCATTACAAGTTGGTAATCAGAGCCTTCTCCGACCTAGGAGCCCCCCTGATTGATCGAATCGTTGACAGTTGAGTCTAGGCACACACATGAAAATGTTTTGAGTCCTATATATATCGGAGAGTAGGATTTATTATTACTCCTCATCCTTTTATCACTCTGGTGAGGACTTCTGACGATGTTCTATCTCTTCTACTCTAAAAAATTCACTAATTTTTTTTAGGATCACGCGAGTATTGTTTGGATTGTTCCGATATCTTTGTGACGAGAACATTGTTCTCGATGCTTCCTGTCATTTAGGGGTTGTGGCAGTGTCCTGGGGAGTTGAGCTCTGAGGTGTTGTCATCACAAATCTATCGCAGCAGTTCTGGAATTCTTAAGACGACCGACATCGAAAACTCTTCTATGCGGTTAGTGGTGAGATAACCCCGACATCACCTAGTACTGGGGAGGTAGTTCAGTAGTATTGCCACAGCTTGTATAGCGGATGCGTTTCGAAGGTCCGAGGTAAACGGTTTCCGAAAATGACTGGTTATGTGTTGAAGGATGGATATAGCTGGATGTAGGATTAGAGTTGAGTGCGCGGTGCTTCCCCTGTATCCCCAACACCCGATTGCATGACCGGAAACCTTCGGAAATTAATAGGTGGGTTCTTCTAGTAGCTCGTAGGCATTCTTCCAACGAGTGCATGATATGGAGTTCGGGGTTCAACATTGAGTGAAGTGGTTTTATGGGCGTTGTTCCAATCGGGAGTTGCATCTTAAAGGGTCCTTGGCTATGCTGATCCGGGGATTGCAAAACCCTTTTGTAACACGTTCCATGAGCTTTCAGCACGAGCATGTGGAACGAAACTTCTATCTTGTATTTGTTCTATCTGCTCCTTGTTGTTTTTTATTTACCTTTTGTTCTCCCAAGTGGCTTCTCGAGAAGATTGTTGTACCATTAAACTGTGTATTACATTCATTCATTTTGTTCGAATGTTCTTGTGAAGACTTATGTTGCAATTTCTATCTGTTGATTCAGCTTATATATTTTCAATCGATGGCTAATAGTTGTCATCTCATTCAGGATGGCTCCTAAGAAGGTTCCCAATTCTAACCCAGAGGGTGAAGAAGAGCGTGTTCTTGAACGTCCTCCTTCCCCTCCTCCTCCGCCTGAGGCCTGGAGAGCAATTATGCAAGGGACAAACCAGAACACCCAGATGCTTATGCAAATGATGCAGAACATTCAAGACAACCAAGCAAATCAAGGTGGTCATGGGAACCAAGGCCAAGGCAATCTGTTCAATCAACCTCACTTTGCAACCCTCAACTAATTCCTGGCAAACCAACCGAAGTCTTCCAGTTACTGTGTGGATCCGCTAGATGCTGAAGACTGGATAACAGACATCAAAAAGCACTTTGAATGCAGTAACGTGAGACCTGAGGATTATGTCAAGTTTCTCGCCTTCCAACTCAAGGGTCAAATTGCTGATTGGTGGCAACAACATAAAGATTCCAGAGGTGGTCGTGAGATCTCATGGACTGACTTCTGCAAGGATTTCCGCTCTCACCACATTCCAACTAGTGTCATTGAAGGCATGCGTGAGCAATTCCGCAACCTGAAGCAAGGCACCATGTCCATCTATCAATACAATGTCAAGTTCCAGAATCTTGCACGCTATGCCAAGCAAGACATCCCAGATGCCAAGAGCAAGATTTATCAGTTCCGTGGTGGTCTGAAGGATGAACTCCAACTAGCTCTCACCTTGTTCGAGCCGGATGAATTTGAACAATTCTACAATATCGCTCTTAAGCAAGAGGCAGCCCAGCTCAAGAGTGAAACTTCCAAAAAGAGGATCAGAGATCCTGTTCACTCCTCCTCTTCTTCCCAAGTGGTTGCAAAGCAGCAGAAGTTCTGGCTACCGCCTCCTCCAGTGCTCCGTCCTCCAAACAACAACAAGCACTCAGGTGGCCATGATTTCTCCCACCCACCCAACCCAAGCTATCAGTCCAAGCCTCAGTTTCGAGCTTCAAGATCAAGTGGTCCTTATCACCGTCCTCTCTCAGAAGTGGTTTGCAACAAGTGCACTCAGAAGGGTCACTATGCTAACAAGTGTCCCAACCCAAGGCGCCTTCCGCCTCCTCCACTTGTCAGCACTGCTATTGTCAAGCACAATCCCAAGCAAGCAAGAGTGAATCCGATGAATGCAGCTGAAGCAAAGAATTCTTCAGATGTAATACTTGGTAACCTTCCAGTCAACCTTAAACCTGCTAAATTTTTGTTTGATTCGGGTGCATCATGTTCTTTCATGTCTCAACCTTTTGCATCCAAGCACAATGTTGACATCAAAAGCTTAGCTCAAAAGTTGCAAGTTACTTCTCCGGGGAAACGAATGACTTCTAGTGTGTTTGCTCCGGATATATCTATTCATATGGGTGATTACAGTTTTCTGGTTTCTCCGATTATTCTCGGCAACTCCGACATTGATCTTATTCTTGGGATGGATTGGCTTTCCAAGCATGATGCAAACATTGATTGTGCAAATAAGGAAGTCAAGATTACTCATCCTGACGAAGACGTGATTATCTTCGCCTCTCGAGATAACACAATCAGGCTATTCTCTCTCAATGACAAGGGCGAGATTAATGCCATCTCTCAGATTCCGGTGGTCAATGAATATGAAGATGTTTTCCCTGAAGAGCTTCCAGGCATGCCTCCGCATCGTCAAGTTGAATTCGTCATTGAACTTAAGCCCGGTACCGAGCCAGCATGTCGGCGTCCGTACAAGCTTTCCCCTGATGAGTTGAAGGAGCTGAAGAAACAACTTGATGAGCAAGAGCGTATGGGTCTAATCAGGCCTAGTACTTCTCCTTGGGGCTGTGGTGTTCTATTTGTCAAGAAGAAGGATGGCACGGAACGCCTTTGCGTTGATTACCGGCCATTGAACAAGAAGACAATAAAGAACTAGTATCCGCTCCCCAACATCAATGATTTGTTCGAGCAGCTCAAAGGAGCAAAGGTGTTCTCAAAGCTCGATCTCCGGATGGGTTACCACCAGATCCGTATCCGTGAAGAAGATATTCCCAAGATCGCATTCAGAATGAGTTTTGGCTCTTATGAATACACAGCCATGTCTTTTGGCCTCGCAAATGCTCCACCCACCTTCTCGAGGATGATGCACTTCATATTCAACCCTTACACCAATGAATTTGTTCTTGTCTATCTGGATGACATCTTGGTATTCTCGAACAATGAAGAAGACCATGCCAAGCACTTCCGTTTGGTCCTTGACAGGCTCCGTGAACACAAGTTCTATGCGAAGTTCTCCAAATGTGAATTCTGGCTGGATAAAGTCTTATATCTTGGCCATATCATCTCTGCCGAGGGTATTTCTGTGAACCCTGAGAAAGTTGAAGCTATTGTCAACTGGGAACCCCCACAGAATGTCAAGCAACTCCAAAGCTTCCTTGGTCTCGCTAGCTATTGCAGAAGGTTCATTGAGAACTTCTCCAAGATTGCCAAGCCTCTTTCCAACCTGTTGCATAAGAATGTCAAGTACTCCTGGACTCCTGATTGTGATGTGGCATTCAAAACAATCAAAGAGAAGCTCATTTCTGCTCCGGTTCTTACTCCTCCGGATGAGTCCAAGCCCTATGAAGTCTTTTGTGATGCTTCTTTGCAAGGACTTGGTGGTGTTCTCATGCAAGACAACAAGATTGTGGCATACACTTCTCGTCAGTTGAAACCAAATGAGAGGAATTACCCCACACATGATCTTGAGCTAGCAGTAGTTGTACATGCCTTGATCACGTGGAGACACCTTCTGTTGGGCAGAAAAGTGGACATCTTCACCGATCACAAGAGCTTGAAGTACATCTTCACTCAGCCAAACCTGAACCTTCGCCAGACTCGTTGGGTTGAGATGATCCAAGAGTATGATCCAAGCATTGAGTACACACCTGGCAAGGCCAATGTCATTGCAGATGCCTTAAGCAGAAAGGCATATTGCAGTAGTCTCCTTCTCAATCCGTTCCAGCCTGAACTTTGTGAATCATTCAGGAAGCTCAACCTCCAAGTTGTTCCGCAAGGCTTTCTTGCAAACCTTCAAGTTGCTCCTACCTTGGAAGATCAGATCCGTGAGGCCCAACTCAGTGATGCTATGGTGCAGAAAGTAAAACATGGTATTGCTAAGGGCACTCCCAAATACAAGTGCTATTGTGTTGATGAGAAAGACACCTTGTTCTTTGAGGATAGAATTGTGGTTCCCAAGGGTGATCTCAGGAAGCTCATAATGAACGAAGCACATGACTCCCTCCTCTCGATTCATCTCGGAAGTTCCAAGATGTACCAAGACCTCAAGCAATCATACTGGTGGACTCGCATGAAAAGGGTGATTGCCCAATTCTTGAATGAATGTGATGTCTGCAGGAGAGTGAAGGCAGAGCATCAACGTCCAGCCGACCTCCTTCAACCTCTACCTATTCCTGAGTGGAAATTTGATCACATTGAAATGGATTTCGTCACTGGGTTTCCTAAGTCCAAGAAGGGGAATGATGCTATCTTTGTAGTGATTGACAAGCTGACTAAAGTAGCTCATTTCCTTCCCGTCAAAGAATCCATCAACGCAGCTCAGCTGGCAGAGCTGTACACTTCCAGAATTGTTTCGTTGCATGGAATTCCTCAAGTCATCTCCTCAGACCGTGGAAGTTTGTTCACATCCAAGTTCTGGGACTCCTTTCAGTCAGCCATGGGCACAAAAATTCGATTCAGCACTGCGTTTCACCCTCAGACTACTGGTCAAGTCGAAAGAGTGAACCAGATCCTCGAAGACATGTTGAGAGCTTGTGTCATCTCTTTCGGTATGAAGTGGGAAGATTATCTCCCGTTTTCCGAATTCTCATACAACAACAGCTTCTAAGCAAGTGCCGGCAAAGCTCCTTTTGAAATCCTCTATGGAAGAAAGTGCCGTACCCCGCTCAATAGGTCCAAGACTGGTGAATGACAACTTCTTGGCAATGATTTGATCTCGGAAGCCGAAGAAATATGCAAAGTCATACGTGAGAATCTCAAAGCCGCTCAGTCGCATCAAAAGAGTTACTATGACGGCAAGCATCGTGATTTGGCTTTCGACATTGGAGATCATGTCTATCTCCGTGTTTCTCCTATGAAAGGAACCCAAAGATTTGGTATCAAAGGAAAGCTTGCTCCGAGATACGTGGGCCCTTTCAAGATTCTCGGCAAAAGAGGCGATCTAGCCTACCAACTCGAGCTTCCCTCCAACTTTGCAAATGTTCATGATGTGTTTCACGTGTCTCAACTCCACAAGTGCTTCAAGACACCTGAACGCAGCATTCCGTTCGAGGAGATTGATCTTTGATACGTCCAAAACGTATCTATAATTTCTGCTTGCTCCATGCCTCTTTTGGGTGATATTGCTATGATATTTATACACTTCCATACACTTTTGATCATATTTGGACTAACCTATTAACTCAGTGCACCCCAGTGCCAGTTTCTGTTTTCGGCTGTTTTTGTATTTCAGGTTTTCACGTTACGAGAACTGCCAGGAAAAATCCAGAAAAATTATATAAAAAATCAGTGTTCCAGAAACTACCGTGCGCCCGAAGGACAGCCGGGGGGGGGG
>LR738714.1:513661101-513696134 GCA_902687465.1 Secale cereale | reverse complement strand
CTGGGCCCCCCGAGGCTCCTCCGATGCCCCCCTTTGGCATATATTTAAAGCGTCTCCCGAAACCCTCGAGGGAGGAACTCTTTTCGCGATCTCATCTCTGTTCCGCCGCCGCCGCCGCTTCCAAGATCGGGAGCACCAGGAGAACTCTTCCCGGCACCCTGCCGGAGGGGAGGATCACCACCGGGAGCCTCTCCACCACCACGGACGCCTCCCGGATGAGTTGTGAGTAGTCTCCCTTGGACCATGAGTCCATGACCAGTAGCTATGTGATGTTCTCCTCCCGTTCTTGTGCTTCACTAATTAGTCCTCATGAGCTGCCCTACATGATCGAGGCACATATGTAATCCTTATGCTGTTGCTATGATGAGTTTGCTGGGATCCGATGGATTATGAGATTATGTTCAGATTGTGCTTGAGTAATATATTTGATCTACCTCTTTTATATTTATGTTCGTAAGTAATTCTTGCATGTTCTCCGTTGTTATTTATTGCTTTGGCCAAGTAATAGGTAGTGACTCCAAGAGGGAACGTTATGCTTGATTGTGGGTTCATGCCCCTCGATGACTAGTTTGAGTGACAGAAACATGAGTCTAGGGGATGTGCTGTTGCCACAAGGGGGAAAACAACGGTGCTTGTGCCCGCGGGTGCAAGGATTGTTTACTTTACGCAAAGTTCTTTTAATGCAGTTGTCTGTTGCATTGAGTTTACACTATGGGTGGGGCTCGCAACTTAATACCAGCAAGATGTTCTGGATAGATTTCGGTCTACTTACTTTGGCGTACCGCCCATGCTTTGAACCTCAACCTTTCTTGCAATGTAATCAGCATTGGTTTGCGCACATGGTCCTGTCAATTGCCCAGCTGTAATTCGTTTACCTCACATAGCTGTTTTATCGTCTTTTGGGAGAGAGACATCACTAGTGAACATCATGAGACTCCGGTCCATATTACCATCATTGATCACATCCGCTATTTACTTTTCGCTTTTATTTACTATTGCAATTATATCTATCACTACTATCACTTGCGTTTAATCCTTTGTGAACTACAAGGCCGGAGGGATTGACAACCTCTCTGTACTCGTTGGGAGCAAAGTTATTTGTATCTGTGTGCAGGTCCACGTTGATTGCTAATATCTGGCGCCGTAGCAGTTGACACCTTCTTGTTGAACCTAGGAGTCTTTGGGGATTCGATCCTTGGTATCTTTGCCAAGGGAAAAACTTCCGCAACACTACATCTCACACCTTCCACTTGGGGTAACCAATGAGGGGCGAGAAGCCTAGCAATCTTCAACAAGACTTGTCTTATCGTGGGCACCCTATTGCTATTCTTGAGGAAACTGAGCGCAAAACCCGCAACAAGTCCATCAAGCTCTTGAAAGTAAAGTGGTCACATCATATCGACCGAGAAGCTACGTGGGAGCGAGAAGATCACCTTCATTCCGAGTATCCTTCCTTCTTCTAGTCCTAGATCTCGGGACAAGATCTTTTTGTAGTGTAGGAGAGTTTGTAATGCCCCATATGTAACACTTTCCAGTTATGGCAATAAAGCTTCTCAATTTGATCCTTGTCCTTATCCTTGGGGGTTCTTGTCATTTTATTTTTTGCATTGCCATATCATTTATTATTTTTGCATCCTTGCATTGCTTCATCATCATAGCATCATGGCATCATAGTTTACTTCTTTGTTATCATGAGTGAGAGTGAGGCCTTGTGATGTTGTGTGTGAGGTGGCTCTAGCCAACCTTGACTTGCTAAACCCTAACCCCCTTCTTCTTCTTCTTCTTCTTCTTCTTTCTTTTCTTTTCTATCCATTCTTTACCCCTTTGTGCAAGCCACCTAGCCAAGTGCTTTATTGTTCCTTCTTCTCCTATAAATTTTGCACCATTCCTACAACCTCTCCACCAAATATCACCCTATTTGAAAATGATTCGGTTGGGTTTTAAAATACCAAGAGTTTGAACCATATTCAAGCTCCTTTTATTTTTCTGCCTCAAAAATGTCCAAGTCAATTTTATTAAATAGTGCATAAATCACTGAGCATGGGGATATTTTTCTTTTCCCCTAACTCATTTTCTTTTAGCCTGTGTTTTTATTTTTCTTTCTGTCTGAAGAAATAAAGAAAAAGAAAGAAACAACAGTGAACCTGGGCCTCCTCCTCCTTCTCTCTCCCCCAGGCCCATCTCTTTTCCCCCCACAGCAGCGTAGGCCCAGCTCCACCTGCAGGCCCAGTCAGCAGGCCGCAGTAGTCGCGCTGTCGCTCCCCTCGCGCCTGGCCCCACCTGTCTGTCTCTCACCCCGAATCGCCATCTTCCTCCGTCAGCGAAAAGAAGAGCAGAGCGCGCTCACCATCGTGTCGTGAACTCACGGACGTCGAGGTCTCGAGGCCCGAGCCCCCCTTTTAAACCCGCACCGTGTCCATCCCCTCTTTCTAGGTTTCCCCTTCCTCCTCTCGCCGCCTGGAGAGCCCAGCACCACCAGATCCGCCGCCCCAGTCGACACCCGCACACATCTGAGAGCGCCACCTCGTCGCCGGCGAGCCCCTCGTCGACCTCAGCCTCGCCAACGGTGTCCTTCTGCTTCCACGATGTCGACTCCTTCGACTACATCCTTTACGCGGACCCGATCACCTCCACGCTGACGCCTTCTTCCTCTTCTTCATCTCCGGTGGCCGTACCTGTTCGAGACCCGCCGCCGTCGACTCCGTCCACGACTGGGCCAGCCAAGCACATCCCCGTGCTCGTGGTGAGCTCTTCTTTCTCCCCATGCCTTTTCCCCTTCCTGCGCGCCCTCTAGGTCGAAGTTCACCGAGCGCCCGAGCGCATCGCCGTCGGACCTCATCGTCGGCGAGTGTTCCGACCCATCTAGGCCGTGCTTTGCTATCTGGTCGCTTCAGTGCATCGTGTAGGTGCCGCCTGTGCTGTCGCTGCTCCGCTTAGGCCTCTGCATCGCCTCGCCGTTGCTCCGTCGCCGCCGTTCTGTCGTTGCTCGTCGGCGGTGCTGTAGTGCTCATTAGGTGCGGCTAGTGCCTCGAGTGGGTGCGGAACTCCTCCAGGAGCGTCCCGCACACCTCCGTCGCCTTGTTTGGTCGCCGGAGCAGCTCCGACGAGCCCATCGTTTTCCCCTTTCTCTGCTTCTTCAGTTACCCTATCAGAGATACTTCCTGTTATCTGTCAAGGTTCGATCAGTAGCGCAGTGGTTTGTGCTCCGTCAGTTAAGCGAGAGGTCTTGCGTTCGAATCCTTGCGGGCGCAGTGGGATTTCGCCCCTTTTGTTTTTCCGGTGTGGCTGACAGGTAGGCCCCACCTGCCAGCCTCACAGCCCTTCTCCACCCTTGGGCACACCCGCTGGCGCCAGCTCAGCGAGGCCGGGCCCTCTTGTCAGTGGCCGTGGTTAGCTGAGCCCTGGGTCACTTTGACCCTGCGCTTTGTTTTTCTTTTTCTGTTTTGTGTTTTTCTTTTTCTTTTTCTGTCTTTTCTTGTTAATTTAATATCTGTTGAAATATGTGTCTGATGAATATGAGTTATATATGAAAAGTGCTTAGAATTTTATGTAGATTATGAATATGCTGTTTGTTGCCATGTTTAAAACATTTAAAATGCGGTTTGAATTTAAACTTGTTTTAAATATGCTTAAACTTGTGAAAATCATAACTAAATATCTACAACTCTAAATTTAACAAACTTTATATGCATTTGGGGTGAAAAAATGTGTAGAATATTTTGGTGCTGTTGTTTAGCATGTTTGGCAACTCTATCACAGAAGTTTTTCAGATCTGTCCCAAATGCAAATAAATTAATACGGGAGTTTTTGGATATTATTGTTATTTATTTCCAGCCCATTTAAATGTGCTAGCATGTTGCTGTAATGTTAGTTGCACCCTTGCCATGTTAACCAACCCCTATAAACTTGTTGGATGCTTGTTTGAATAATCAACATAAACTTGGTAGATGTTCTTTTGTTTGTTTTTCTTTCTTGTTAGTGATCTTTTGCTTTGATGATGTTGCTCCCTTGTGTCCCGAGGCCATGCATCATATCTATTCTTGTCCTTGTTCATCATGTTCATGCATCATGTGGTTGAGCATTGCATGTTGATTGCTTTTGTTCCGTTGTTGCATTGTTGTGTTTGGTTATAGCCCGACGATGATACGGAGTACGAGGTTCCTATCGAGGTTGATTTTGAGGAGCAAGGTTACAATCCCTCCGTGGAATCAACAGGCAAGATGACCTTACCCAGATATCACTACTATCTTTGCCTATGCTAGATGTCTTGCTCTTTTAGACTTTGCCTCGATGCCTATGTCTGTTTTTCAGCCTCCTATTGTTGCCATGAAACTCTCTAACCACCCACCTAGCAAACCATTGTTTGGCTACGTAAGCATCGCTCAGCCCCTCTTATAGCGTTGTTAGTTGCAGGTGAAGATTTGAAGATTCTTGCTTCATGATGAAGTTATTGTTGGGATATCACAATATATAATCTGTTCATGTCAAAAAACAATATATAATCTGTTTAACTAAATCATCTATATATTGGTAATAGGTAGAAGGCTAAGCCTCTTGCTTGGTGTTTTGTTCCACTCATGCCACCCTAGGAACCGTTTAAACCGGTGTTATGTTCCTTGATTTTGCGTCCCTAACACGGTTGGTGTTTATGGGCCCCCCCTTGATAACCCGCTTAGCGCTAAAGCTTTTCCAGCAAGGCCCAACATTGGTTTTACATTTTCCAAATAACTAAAACTTGCATAAGGGCGTTGCAAACCCGAGTTCTTAATTAACAACCCTGGGCCAGTGCTCCACATGAGTGTTGGTCCAAACTGGGGAGCCTGCGGGGCCACCTTGGGGAAACCCGAGGGCTGGTAAAAACCAGTAGCATCACCCATCTGGTCGTGGCCTAAGACGAGATACGCGCGGCTACTATCAGGGTGTCGGCACGCCGGGAGGTCTTGCTGGATTAGTTTTACCTATGTCGGTACATCTTGAGCACGGGATTCCAAGAATACTCGGGTCTTCCCACTTTGGAGTTGCGACTCCACAGATCGTGAGCTTGTGATGGGCTAAGTTGGGACACCCCTGCAGGGTTTGATCTTTCGAAAGCCGTGCCCATGGTTATGTGGCAGATGGGAATTTGTTAATATCCGGTTGTAGAAAACTTGACACTATGTTCTTAATACACTACCAACATGAGTAACCATGACGGTTGCCTACCGAAGGGGTTCGGGAAGTGAGCACGGTGGGGTTATGTTTGACGTGCTTAGTTAGGATCACTTCGTGATCACTTTGACGATCGATGGCACTTTCTCTTCTCGCTCTAAACACGTAAGTTAGTGCTAGTGCAGCTGCAACCTTGTTTTCGGCCTTTTTCCACACCTAAGGCTTTGATAGAATTGCTACCCGGGTTCGGTATTGCTGAGTCCTCTGTGGCTCAAAGATTCTACACAACACCAGATGCAGGTACCGTTGAGAACTACACAGCTGGTGGTTCAGAGTTGTATTGGGAGTTCGATGAAGAACGTGGGCGATACTACGTGTCTTACCCAGAGGATCAGTAGGGCTCTTACTAGGATGATCGGGACCTTGTGTTGCTTTATTTACGGTATCTTTCATTTGGATCTTCGTCCGTAGTCGGACTCTGATGTTATTGGATGATGTATGTTAATGTTTTACATTGTGTGACGTTGCGAGTGTAAGTCAACTACTCTTTTACTTTTTCATCCCCTCTTTTACATGATTCGTGCAAAGATACCATACTTGAGATCATTCTAGTATGTGATTATACCTTTAAGTCGTGCCTCGACACGTGGGAGGTATAGTCACATACTGGGCATTACACATTCGTGGACAACTCATTTCCCCATATGCAAAAAGGGTCGAACAATGGGTCAAAACCTCTGACAGCAGGTGTCTGTGTCAAAACCGACGGGTCTCGGGTAGGGGGTCCCGAACTATGCGTCTGAGGATTGATGTTAATAGGAGGCAGGGGACACGATGTTTACCCAGGTTGAGGCCCTCTCGATCGAGGTAAAACCCTACTTCCTGCTATATTAGTATGGATGAATATGTGTACAAGAGTTGATCTACCTCGAGATCGTAAAGGCTAAAACCCTAAGTTTTAGCCTATGAGGATTGTATGATTATGATTCTAGCCTCTATGGACTAGACCCTCCGGTTTATATATACACCGGAGGGGCCTAGGGTTTGTACATATCATCTTGCAGAGGAAGGAAAATCTACACCCGAGCCTAAAACTTGTCATTACAAGAATCCAGGAGTCCTATCCGGATACGAGAGATGATATTCTACAATAATCTTCATGGCCCACCAGTCTGGCACACCAGGAGTTTATCCGGCCACCTGTGGACCTCCCGATCCAGGACTCCCTCAGTAGCCCCTGAACCTGTCTTCGATGACGACGAGTTCGACTTCCATATTATCTTCGGCATTGCAAGGCGGGTTCCTCCTTCGAATATATCTTCTGCAAATTGATGGATTGTGTTCGGCTCTGCAAGATTAGTACAACCCTTAGCCTCGAAGGCAAGGCTTTTAAAGAAAATGAATAATGTGTCTTTACTGACAACTTTTGGGTGAAGCGTCGCGTCCAACCCACTAACACATTGAACCATTTTATTTGGTCCTTGTTTCACGTTTCGAGGCATATCCTCATTGACACGTCCCGTCAGAATAGAGATCGTGCCCGCTTATTGTGGGATTCTCATCATTGTGATGTGAGCACCCACGCCGCGCATTACGCACGACCACTTTGGGAACCGGCGAGTTTTATGGCTAAGGTGGGGGACGCTCTGTATTCGCATCGTTATAAAAGGACTCCAATCCCTTTCATCAGCCCCACGCCTTCCTCAAGCTCAAGCTCTCCAATCTCCCTTGCCCCCGTACTCTCATCTCCAGCGCCCACAACTCCTCGTTCCTGAACCACTTCTCCCCTTCCCAGCAATGGCTGGATCCAGTGCCAGAGGCAAGTGGGAGGCTTCCACGGTCACCAAAAAGACCGTGGAGGATCTACGGAGCGCGGGGTATCTCGCCGGCGACATCGCACACCGAGTCCCCCCTAAGGGCCAGGTGACTCCCGTCCCTTAGGCGGGCGAGAGGGTAGTTATCAACTCTCATTTTGTTAGGGGGCTAGGATTTCCACTCCACCCGTTTGTTCGGGGTCTTTTGTTCTTCTACGGGATAGATTTCCACGATCTAGCCCCGAACTCAATCCTTCACATATCCGCTTTCATAGTGGTGTGTGAAGCCTTTCTCCGCATCCCCCACACTTCGGCCTGTGGCTTAAGACCTTCAACATGAAGCCAAAGGTGGTGGACGGGGAACACGCAGAGTGCGGGGGCGCTATGATCAGTAAGCTCCCGAATGCAACTTGGCCCAAGGGTTCGTTCATGGAGACGAACATGGTCTGGCACCAGGAGTGGTTCTACATCATCGAACCCCGTGTCACCAACTAGGCGGTGGAGCCTGCTTTCAGATCCGGACCCCCAGAGAGGCTAACCTCCTGGACCAACAAGGGTCTGGACCGGGGGTCGCACACTGAGGTGACGACTCTTGTGAGCCGCGTGTCCGACGTGATCTCCAAGGGGCACCTACTCTCCTCCGTGGTCCAGGTGATGCTGAACCGGCTTGTTCTCCCTTGCCAAAGCCGGGATTCCTCCCTATGGGAGTTCAATCCGGCAGGAGACAAGTCGTTGAAGCATCTCTCCGGCTCTACGCACAAAGAGATCTGGAAGCGCCTCTTCAAGAGCCAAAAGGAATGGCCCAAAGAAGATGAGGATGCGGGCTTCAGCACTGAAGTTTCCGCCACAGAGGTAATAATGATCCTTGCCAAACACACTCCTTTTCCCTTATTTAATGATAATATGAATTGGAATTTTTATGTGATATACAGGGCTAGACGAAGAAGGCGTCCCGGATTAAGTGTCTGGCGCCTTTGCCCGAAGAGCCAACACTGCCTCTACTGACGACGATGCTGGTTCCAGCGCCATACAAGGCGCCGACCAAGAAGCCCAAGAAGAAAAAGGGCAAGGGGGCCGGAGACAGCCCCCGTCCTACGGGCCAGAAGCCCGAGGACCTCCACATTCCCTCCTCCGACGAGGCGGAGGAAGATGATGAGGAGGAAGAGGAGGAAGAAGAAATGCCTCCTGCGCAAGGCAGGGGGAAGAGGGGGGCCGTCGCTGACATGGGCGCGGGCGTGCCCCGGAGGAAGAGGAAGCTGAAGCTCGGAGATAGTTCGGATTCGTCCGAACATAGCTTCGTGGTGAATCCCAGGGTGAAACCCCTACCCGAATCATAAGTTTGTCCGGATTGACTATTTCACCTTTGTTTATCCAGTATTTATGATACCTACTTAGTGTTCTTCTCCTGCTGACCTATAGCCCTCCCGGTGTAAACCCCGATGTTACATCCTCGGAGGGGAACTCTCTGGCACCTGGGGAGACGGAGAGTGACCCGCTAGTCCGGGCTTCATCGCCCGTAATCGGCGGGGACACCGAAGTGTCGTCCCAGCGGGTTCTCTCCGCCCAAGGAGATGGGGGTGGGGCAGGAGACAGGGCGGCCGAGGGTAATACCTCGATGACCGGTGACCATTGGGAAACGGCCCCCATGGAGACCGAAGATGTGGGGCCCGCACAGTCTGGGGGTCCCACCGAATACCGTCCCGGAGCCTAGCGCAGCTCTGCGGTTTGAAGATCCCGCTCCTCAAGAGGAGGAGGATATGGCGGCGCCCGGAGTTAATCCGGAGGCGCCGGATTCTATGGAGGGAGCACTCCAAAGTGCTCTCGTCATTGAAGAACACCGCACCGTGATGGGTGTGGTGATGAAGAAGATTCAGTCCGTCAAGGGCGGACTGAATGAAGCCTTCAACAACCTTTTAACAGGCTTTGAGGTAAGCCATGTAATGCCTTTAAGAAAATTTATTTGTTCTAAGTGCACATATATAACCAGTAGCCCCTGATGCTTTGTGTGATTCTGAAAAGAATCGGGCAAAGTATCCATAGAGTAGCATATTTATAGAGCTGAACTGTCGTGCAGGCTTCTTTAGTTACGGCGACTGCACGAGGCGCAGAGGTCACCGAACTTAATCGGAAGCTTGAGGTGGCCAATGCGGACCTCGACCGCATCAACCAGCGTTTTGATGAAACGCAAGGTATGCGGATTTGTATTTAAATGTCAATAAGACTTAATTGATTGAGTATGAGTACAAACTATAACATTGTATTCTGTATTACACAGTTAGCGCCGCTGAGCTCGAGGCCCTCAAGGGCGAGGTTGCCAAGGCCAAGGAGGAGGCCAAGGTGAACAAGGCGGACGCTGATAAAGCGGCTGCTGATTTAGAGGCCGAAAAGGCAGAGTGCGAGAAGCACAAGTCTCGGGTGTTCGAAGTCAAGGTCGAGCTTCAAGATGCCATCCGTAAGTGTGAGGAATAGGTGACCGAGCTGTCTGCTGCAGTAAAGTCTGCCCAGGACGTGCGAGGCGTGGCGCGTAGTCTTGCTACCTCTTGAGCTTGCGTTGTATTCCCTCGAAGAGGAAAGGGAGATGCAGCATAGTAGTGCAAGTATTTCCCTCAGTTTTTGAGAACCAAGGTATCAATCCAGTAGGAGACCACGCGCGAGTCCCTCGCAGCTGCACAAACATATAAGAACTTCGCAGCCAACACGATAAGGGGTTGTCAATCCCATTACGGTCACTTACGAGAGTGAGATCTGATAGAGATGATAATTATATTTTTGGTATTTTTGGTTTAATAAAACAGCAAATAAAAGCAAGAAAAGTAAAGTAGATGTAGATTGATATGTTGAGAATAGACCTAGGGGCCATAGTTTTCTCTAGTGCCTTCGCTCATGATAGCGATATTCTATGGCGGGAAAACAAATTACTGTCGAGCAATTAATAGAAAAGCGAATAATTATGAGACTATCTAGGCATGATCATTGTATATAGGCATCACGTCCGAGACAAGTAGAACAAAACGATTCTGCATCTACTACTATTACTCCACACATCAACCGCTATCCAACATGCATCTAGTGTATTGAGTTCATACGAACAAAGTAACGCTTTAAGCAAGATGACATGATGTAGAGGGATAAACTCAAGCAATATGATGTAAACCCCATCTTTTTATCCTCGATGGCAACAATACAATACGTGCTTTGCTGCCCCTACTGTCACTGGGAAAGGACACCGCAAGATTGAACCCAAAGCCAAGCACTTCTCCCATTGCAAGAACTATAGATCTAGTAGGCCAAACCAAACCAATAATTCGAAGAGACTTGCAAGGATATTATGAGCACACATAAAAAGTTCAGAGAAGAACCAAATATCTTTCATAGATAACCTTGATCATAAACTCACAATTCATCGGATCTCGACAAACACACCGCAAAAAGTGATTACATCGAATAGATCTCCTCGAAGACCGAGGAGAACTTTGTATTGAGATCCAGAGAGAGAGAGAGAGAGAGAGAAGAAGCCATCAAAATACTAGCTATGGACCCGAAGGTCTGTGGTAAACTACTCACAACTCATGGTGAGGGCGATGATGATGATGATGAAGGCCTCCGTGATGGATCCCCCTCCCGAAACAGGCTCCAAGATGGGATCTCCATGGGAACAGAAGCTACTGCGGTGGAATTAGGGTTTTCTCTCTGCGTATGGAGTTTCTGGGGTATGTAGGTATATATAGGAAGAAGGAGGGCACCGGGGGCCACACGGGCCAGCCTCGAGGCAGGGGGGCGCGCCCCCCGCCCTCGAGGGCAGGCCTTCTGTCCCCTGACTTGGTCCTGAAGTTTCCCGTGCGTGATTTTCTCCAAAAATATCTCTCGCGAAGGTTTCATTCCATTTGGACTCCGTTTGATATTCCTTTTCTGCAAAACCCTGAAATAGGCAAAAAAAAAAACAATCTGGACTGGGCCTTTGGGTTAGTAGGTTAGTCCCAAAAATGATATAAAATGAATGATAAAGCCCATTAAACATCCAAGACTTCAAAAATAATAGCATGGAACAATAAAAAATTATAGATACGTGTGAGACATATCAAGCATCCCCAAGCTTAATTCCTGCTCGTCCTCGAGTAGGTAAATGATAAAGAAAGAATTTTTGATGTGGAATGCTTACCAATATAGTTTTTCAATGTAATTATCTTAATTGTGGCATGAATGTTCAGATCTGAAAGATTCAAGATAAAGGTCTATATTGACATAAGAAATAACAATACTTCAAGCAATACTAACAAAGCAATCATGTCTTCTCCAAATAATATGGCTAAAGAAATTTATCCCTACAAAATCATATAGTCTGGCTATGCTCCCTCTTCATCACATAAAATATTCATATCATGCACAACCCCGATTTTAGCCAAGCATTTGTTTTCATACTCTATCTTTTCAAACCTTCCAACTTTCACGCAATACATGAGCGTGAGCCATGGATATAGCACTATGGGTGGAATAGAGGTGGTTGTGGAGAAGACAAAAAGGAGGGAGATAGTCTCACATCGACTAGGCGTATCAAAGGGCTATGGAGATGCCCATCAATAGATATCAATGTGAGTGAGTAGGGATTGCCATGCAACGGATGCACTAGAGCTAAATATGAATGAAAGCTCAACAAAAGAAACTAGTGGGTGTGCATCCAACTTGTTTGCTCACGAAGACCTAAGGCATTTGAGGAAGCCCATTGTTGGAATATACAAGCCAAGTTCTATAATGAAAATTCCCACTAGTATATGAAAGTAACTAAGCATGAGACTCTCTACAATGAAGAACATGGTGCTACTTTAAAGCACATGTGTGGAAAAAGATAGTAGCAATTGTCCCTTCTCTCTTTTCTCTCATTTTTTGGAGGGGCTTTCTCTCTTTTTTTATTAGCCCCTCTCTATTTTTTTGGGCCTTCTCGTTTTTTTATTGGCCTTTCCTCACATGGGACAATGCTCTAATAGTGATGATCATCACACTTTTTGTTACAACTCGATACTACAACAAATATGACTCTACATGAATGCCTCCGGCGGTGTACCGGCATGAGCAATGAATCAAGAGCGACACATATGAAAAATTATGCATGGTGGCTTTGCCACAACTACGATGTCAACTACATGATCATGCATGGCACTATGACAATATGATGCGTGTCATATAAGCGGAACGGTGGAAAGTTGCATGGCAATATATCTCGGAATGGCTATGGAAATGCCATGATAGGTAGGTATGGTGGCTGTTTTGAGGAAGGATATAGTGGGTTTATGGTACTGGCGAAAGTTGCGCGGTACAAGAGAGGCTAGCAATGGTGGAAGGGTGAGAGTGCGTATAATCCATGGACTCAACATTAGTCATAAGAACTTATATACTTATTGCAAAAATCTACGAGTCATCAACACAAAGCAATCAACGCATGATCCTAGGGGGGAGGTTGGTAGGAGTTAACCACCGCGCGCCCCCGACCTCCACAGAAAGGTTGACACTTTACAAATACCTCATGCCCTAACTTCGTCACATAGCGGTTCACCATACGTGCATGATACAGGAATCACTAACCTTAACACAAGTATTTCTCAATTTTATAATAACTCCACTAGCATGAATCTAATATCACTATCATCATTTCTCAAAACAATTATCAAGTATCCAACATCTCATTCTATTCAACGCACTTGATGTCATTTTTTTTACTACATTGACATTGGATGTTTATCATGTGAAGACTAGTTTCTTCAGCCTAAACACATTACCATGCTGTTCTAATAGACTATCAAATAGATATAAGTGAATCATGAGAGTTCAACAATTTATACAAAATATTACCACCACCATGCTCTAAAAGATATGAGTGAAGCACTAGAGCAAAAACTATTCAACTCAAAAGATATAAGTGAAGCACATAGAGTGTTCTAATAATTTCTAGGGCAAATTTAACTCTGTCAAATAGGTGTGTCCAGTAAGGATGATTTTGGCAAACTAACAAGCAAAGACTCAAATTATACAAGACGCTCCAAGCAAAACACATAGCATGTTGCGAATAAAAATATAGCTCCAAGTATAGTTACCAATGGATGAAGACGAAAGAGGGGATGCCTTCCCTGGGCATCCCCAAGCTTAGGCTTTTGATTATCTTGAATTTACTTGGGGTTCCATGGGCATCCCCAATCTTAGGCCTTTGCTACCCCTTGTTCCATAGTCCATCAAAGCAATACTCAAAACTTGAAAACTTCACAACACAAAACTTAGACAAAAATTCTCGTGAGCTCCGTTAGTATACGAAAGCAAACCACTACTCAAAGATACAGAAATGAATTCATTCTTTGTTTATATTGGTGTTAAACCTACTGTACTCCAACTTCTCTATGGTTCATATCCTCTAATATTACTCATAGATGCATCGGAATAAGCAAACAACACACGAAAAATTGAATTTGTCAAAGACAGAATAGTCTGTAGTAATCTGGAGGGTTAGTATACTTCTGGAACTCCAACAAATTCAAACTAAATTGGTAAATTTGCGAAATTTGTCTACCAATCACCAGCAAAAATAATCAACTAAAAAGCATGCTCCAGTAAAATCCCACGACTACTTTAGCGAGCGCTAACAATTCTGTTTTTCACAGCAAGATCAAATAAACTTCACACAAGACTTCCCAAAGGTTCTACTTGGCACAAACACTAAACAAAACATGAAACCACATCTAATCAGAGGCTATATGCAATATTTATTCCCTAACAGCAACAACAACAAAAAACATAAAATTGGGTTGCCTCCCAACAAGCGCTATCGTTTTACGCCCCTAGCTAGGCACGATACAAGATAGATCTAGGTATTGCCATCCTTGGAAGGCAATTCTTTAATTAAGCACTTGTGATTCTTGGGAACTTCTTTGTCCCTATGTATAATCAAACTCTTGGGCAAGAAATCAAGAAATTCTAAATTGTCAAAAGGGTCTCTTGCAAAAGTAAGAAAATTAGGATGAACGCTTATGCATTTGAGATCCGCAAGTCTAGAAGTTTCACCCTTGTCTTTAGGGACGTACATGAACTTAGATAATTTAGTGAAGGTATTTGGAGTGGTTTTTATAACGGAAAGAGGGGAACCCACATTAGTGATAACATCCTCAAGCTTATTGATTCAAGTGGAATCCTAATCTAGCTTTTCTTTAACTATGGGCTCTTTTTCCTTAAGATTTTTCAGAACAACTCCTACCTTGGATCCATATTGGGTGATTTCATTATGAATTTTTCTTTCCAAGTTTTCTACCAATTCTACCGTAGTAACGTTGTTTTCAATGATTTCCAACCTTTGCATAACATGCTCCAAAGTTAAAACGGTCCCATTAACCATAAGAGGTGGTCAGCCAAATAATTCAGTCATAGCCTTATAAGAATCAACGGTGTGGCTACCCAAGAAATTCCCTTCGGTAATGGTATCTAAGATAAATTTATTCCATGGAGTTACGCCAACATAGAAATTGTGAAGAAGCACGGAAGTAGAAAGCTTCCTATTGGATCTATTTTGAGCATTGCAAATTCTATACCAGGCATCTTTTAAGTTTTCTTCCTCCCTTTGTTTAAAGTTGAGGACCTCACTCTCGGGAGTGGTGATAATGATAAGTGTGGTAGACATGATGACAAGCAAGCAAGCAGCACACGAAAGCAAACAAGAAGCAAGCTAACGATAGACACACGACGGAAGAAGGGCGAATAAAACGGCAAGGGTGAAGTGGGGGAGAGGAAAACGAGAGGCAAATAAATGTAATGCGAAGGATAAGGGTTTGTGATAGGTACTTGGTATATGACTTTTGCGTAAGCCTCCCCGGCAACGGTGCCAGAAATTCTTCTTGCTACCTCTTGAGCTTGCGTTGTATTCCCTCGAAGAGGAAAGGGAGATGCAGCACAGTAGCGTAAGTATTTCCCTCAGTTTTTGAGAACCAAGGTATAAATCTAGTAGGAGACCACGCGCGAGTTCCTCGCACCTGCACAAACAAATAAGAACTTCGCAGCCAACACGAAAAGGGGTTGTCAATCCCTTTACGGTCACTTACGAGATTGAGATCTGTTAGAGATGATAATTATATTTTTGGTATTTTTGGTTTAATAAAACAGCAAATAAAAGCAAGAAAAGTAAAGTAGATGTAGATTGATAGGTTGAGAATAGACTCGGGGGCCATAGTTTTCTCTAGTGGCATCTCTCATGATAGCGATATTCTACGGTGGGTAAACAAATTACTGTCGAGCAATTGATAGAAAAGCGAATAATTATGAGACTATCTAGGCATGATCATTGTATATAGGCATCACTTCCGAGACAAGTAGACCGAAACGATTCTGCATCTACTACTATTACTCCACACATCGACCGCTATCCAGCATGCATCTAGTGTATGGAGTTCATACGAATAGAGTAATGCTTTAAGCAAGAGGACATGATGTAGAGGGATAAACTCAAGCAATATGATGTAAACCCATCTTTTTATCCTCGATGGAAACAATACAATACGTGCCTTGCTTCCCCTACTGTCATTGGGAAAGGACACCGCAAGATTGAACCCAAAGCCAAGCACTTCTCCCATTGCAAGAACTATAGATCTAGTAGGCCAAACCAAACAAATAATTCAAAGAGACTTGCAAGGATATTATGATCACACATAAAAAGTTCAGAGAAGAACTAAATATCTTTCATAGATAACCTGGATCATAAACTCACAATTCATCGGATCTCGACAAACACACCGCAAAAAGAGATTACATCGAATAGATCTCCTCGAAGACCGAGGAGAACTTTTTATTGAGATCCAGAGAGAGAGAAGAAGCCATCTAGATACTAGCTATGGACCCGAAGGTCTATGGTAAACTACTCACAACTCATGGTGAGGGCGATGATGATGATGATGAAGGCCTCTGTGATGGGTCCCCTTCCCGGAACATGCTCCAAGATGGGATCTCCACGGGAACAGAAGCTACGGCGGTGGAATTAGGGTTTTCTCTCTGCGTATGGAGTTTCTGGCGTACGTAGGTATATATAGGAAGAAGGAGGGCACCGGGGGCCACACGTGCCAACCTCGAGGCAGGGGGCGCGCCCTGGGAAGGGGGGGGGGGCGCCCCCCACCCTCGAGGGCAGGCCTTATGTCCCCTGACTTGGTCCTGAAGTTTCCCGTGCGTGATTTTCTCCAAAAATATCTCTCGCGAAGGTTTCATTCGTTTGGACTCCGTTTGATATTCCTTTTCTGCAAAACCCTGAAATAGGCAAAAAACAGCAATCTGGACTGGGCCTTTGGGTTAGTAGGTTAGTCCCAAAAATGATATCAAAGTGAATGATAAAGCCCATTAAACATCCAAGACTTCAAAAATAATAGCATGGAACAATAAAAAATTATAGATACGTTGGAGACGTATCACGCAGTGCTCGTCAAGAGATCGAGCAGGCACGACAAATAGCATCTGGTAAGATATTTCTCTTACAGAGCATCTTCGGAGGGCGGAAGTATATTGGGCTGACATGATTGTGGAGTTCTCCAGGCATGTTTGCTGATCTTCCAAGGAGCAGCGCAGACGTCGCCCTGTATTTCCGTGCCATGGAGGGGAACAACACGGAGAAGCTATTTTGGTCGCAGTTCAAGGCGCCAAAACATCCGAAGCCCCTCAGCGACCAGATGAAGCAGCTGGTCGAACTGCACAACATAGCGAGTTCAGCCATGAAGGACTTGATAGTACGGATATGGAAAACGGCTCGTCGAGGTGGGTCCGCGGGGTCGACGCATTAACGCGGTCGGCTTGTATAGAAGGTGCTTGGATGACCTACACTCGCGTCAAAGTGCACTAGGCAAAGATGAACGCAGTGCATATAGCTACTGCTGGCCCGCCCGCAGGCAAGGAGCATCGGAAGCCGGAGAAGTACTTCGAGGACGTCACCGAGGGCATCCGCCTTGTAGAAGACCAGTGTTCGAAAGATGTTGTTTTCGACTAATTGTATCCGGATGTAAAGACTATGCTTATGAATCCAGTGTATATAACGTTTGCGCTATTTATCATATCAGCGTATTTTTTCCTCATGTGTGACTGTTTATCTTAAATCTGAAAGTTTCCAGTCATCGGCTTCAGCCCCCAGGTACATAGTACTAGGGTGTTCGGTCATATGCAAATACACACTTTATCCAACGTCTTGGTCCGTATAGGAGGTGTATGCGGAGCGAACCAGGCAATCAGACTATGCGGCGTTATTTCTTTCACTTAGCCGTAGGAGTTTGATAAGTGGGGCTAGGTACTAGCCCCTGGTGCGGATGAAGTATCCAATTGCACTTGGCTGGGCAAAAAAACCAACCCTTCGTAAAACATGGGGTAGATCTATATCGATCGTAGTATAAAACTAAGTCACCGGATTGCAGACCAGGTTCTCGCTTATCATGACAGTCGGTTTCGGCTTTCTCTATTGAGGTACTTGACCGGACTAGCCAGAAGTACTATCGCAGTAGTTCTCCCTTTACACCCTTGCCGAACAATCGGGAACGTAGGGTTAAGCACATGAGCCGGGCAACCCAACTATTGACCGAAGACATGATTCAGAACTGATGCATATAATGCAAACATCCAGGACGCCGAACACTCCCTATAGGTGTTCGGTCTTTTCAACATATACCGAGGCTGGATGCAGCCGCTGGTAATAAACCTTTATTGACAAGGCACATATGGCAATCTGATGCGAGAAGAGAACATTCCATGGTGAGTGAATAAAACTCTGGATATGATATGAATAAAAAAAATCTATTAATATCCCTCTATAGTACGGCGAGCCGCAAACTTTACAGATAATGCCGATGACCTTTTTTGGACATTTTACATGCCAAAAAGGTATATAATAAGAAAGAGAAAAAAGGTTTACACATGATCTTAATCTAAAAAGAAACCTTAGTGCGGGTCCCTGCTGCACGTTTGCGCCGTTTTCTCCTCTATAATGTGTCCTTGAAGGTACGAGTATGATGGCCATCTGTGTAAAAAAAGAAATAAACCTAGAAACGAAGAAGTCAATCCGGTGTGGCCAAAGTAAGTCTGATTCGTTTTAATGAACCAAAGGAAGATAAGTTTAAAGTCCGAATAGTGTCTAGCCGAACTACAGACTGTATGCAGGTGCCCCCGGTTGACGACTAAGGAATTTTTAGGGCATAATTATGTACTCGAGGCACATATGCTATCACCTTATGGGGCGGTCAACGGGGGCATAACTGTCAATCTTGCTCAGGTTCATCTGAGCTGCCGCACTAAGGCGTGTGCCGGACACGTTTAGCTGTGTCCGCTATTGATATATTATCTGGCTTGAATAGGCCGCACTGTACTTCGGCTGCTAAGGGCGCAGGATCTTCCTCCGTACGGAGGGAGCGCTCCATATTTCCATTGACCATGATAACGCCACGTGGTCCAGACATCTTGAGCTTTAAATAGGCATAATGCGGGACTGCATTAAAGCGGGCGAAGGCCGTTCTTCCGAGTAGGGCGTAGTAGCCACTTCGTAATGGAGCTATGTCTAAGAGTAGTTCTTCATTTCGAATGTTGTCGGGAGAACCGAATACAACCTCCAATGTTAAGGAGCCTGTGCAGCGAGCTTCAACGCCCGATATCACTCCTTTAAAGGTCGTGCTGCTTGGCTTGATTCTTGATGGGTCGACCCCCATCTTGCGGACAGTGTCCCGATATATCAGATTGAGACTACTGTCGCCGTCCATATGGACTCTGGTTAGATGGTATCCATCTACTATTGGGTCGAGCACTAAGGCAGCTAAACCCCCATGCCAAATACTAGTCGGGTGATCCCTGCGATCGAAAGTGATCGGACAGGCTGACCATGGTTTGAATTTTGGGGTCACAGGCTCAATGGCATAGACGTCTCGGAGTGCGCGCTTGGGCTCCCTCTTTGGGATATGAGTGGCATATATCATGTTCACTGTTTTGACTTCCGGTGGAAATTTCTTCTGTCCCCCGATATTCGGCTGGCGAGGTTCATCCTTATCTTCGCTCTAAGGCTCCTTCCCCTTGTGTTCGGCGTTTAGCTTGCCGGCCTGCTTGAAAACCCAACAGTTACGGTTGGTGTGATTGGCAGGTTTTTCTGGGGTGCCATGGATTTGGCAGGGCCTGTCTAATATCCTGTCCAAACTTGATGGACCGTCTTTGTTGCCTTTGAATGGCTTCTTCCGTTGACTGGGTCTGGAGCTGCCGAATCCGGCGTTTACCGCTGTATCATTTGGGCTTCCAGGATTGTTTCGACGCTTGTTTTTATTGCGCCGTTGCTTTCCATTGCCGTACCTAACTTCAGATGTTCCAGGGTCGCTAGTGCTGCTACGAGCTAACCAGCTATCCTCACCCACGCAAAAGCGAGTCATGAGTGTAGTTAGGGCTGCCATCGTCCTCGACTTTTCCTGTCCAAAGTGTCTGGCTAGCCATTCATCCCGGGTACTATGCTTGAATGTCTCTAAGGCTTCGCATCCGGACAATCGATGATCTGGTTCTTCGTAGTGAGAAACCGGTTCTAAAGCTTGCGGGCTGACTCCCCGGGTTGTTGTATGATGTGACTTAAATCGTCACCGTCCGGGGGCCGGACATAAGTCCCTTGAAAATTGGCCCGAAAAGCGTCCTCAAAATCTGAGTCTAACATACTTCCTATGCGTAGGCATTTTATACGCAAACAAATTATCAAGGCAATCAATTTCTAGCATATGCAAGGAAGAAGGAAGAAACAATATCAATCTGTCACACCCTGATTTTCATGCCACATTGCTTAAGCTAATGATCATGCTAAAAATGTGGTTTGACAAAAAAAATTGAGTGTTTTTGACTTTGCTTGATTGGTTTTCTGTTTGCTGCTTGCTAGTGCTCTAAAATCAAATAAATCCTCCAACTCTTATACTTCATCTCCTTGATCCAAAACCTTTTCCCAATGATCATGCCATGTGTATAGACCAGTATAGTATTTTCTTATAAAAATATTTTGGCCAAATAGTATTTTCTAAAATTAGTTTTCCAAAAACCCCTAAATTGAGGTTTGCACTACAAGTACCTTATTTAGGGTGTGAAAAATCTTTCAAAAGGTATATTTGAATCCTATTAGGTATAGGACTCCCATAAACCACAAAATTATAATTTTAAAAGTTATTTTTATATTTTATTTAAAAGCTTTTTCTTAAGGCCAGAAATGGTCTTTAATAGGGAAAATTTTAATTATTTCAAAAATATTTGCCAAAATTCAGGGAAACTCATAGGACATATATTGTCCATATATAAGAGTTTCAACACATGGTCATGTTCAAAATATTGGACAAATCCTTCCAAAACCCTTTCTGGATATTTCAAGCTTTTGAAATATTTACAAAGAAAATGTTCTCCAAAAATTCCAGGGAAATTCTATCATGTCAAATATGACATGTTTGATGATCTTACAAAGCCTCATGCCTTGAAGATCAAGGAAACATCATCTAATCCCCTCAAAACCATTTCTGTCCATTTTGAAGTTTGAGCAACTTTACATTGCCAAACTTGTCCAAATGCCCTCAAACTTGGCGCACATGCTAAAATGATGTAAATATGCATCTATGCTAAATGGCACAAGTATTGGAGAAGCATAACTTGATCTAAGTGCCCCAAAACTCTTTCTGACCAGATCCAAATTTGGACAACTCTACATTGCCAACTTTTTACTTGGGGCCTCAAATTTTGTGGACATTCTCACAAACACAAATGATGACACTACACCAAGTGGTGCATCAAGGGGAGATGATTTGCTTAACCTAATCTTGAGAAATCCATTTCTGTTGATTTCTAGGGTTTACAAAAGTTGCATTGGCAACTTTGCCAAAATGAGCTCAAATTTGGTGGAAGGGCCTAAATGTATGTGCCATTTCATCCTGTTAAGTCCCATGTCAATTGGAAGTCATTTGCTTGCCCAAAACCACATCAAACACCTTCTGCCATTTTACCAAAGCCACTGTTTTGCCCCCTTTTACTATTCTACTTGAGCTCAACTTTTTACCATAGCCTCTCCTAGTCATCTTCTACCTCCAGTAACTTCCCCATGGCCAGAGCTCAATGATTGAGGGGGGTAAAACCCCATTTTACTCTTCTGGACAGCATCAATCTCCTTCTTTCTCACCTCCCTCCTCACTCTAGTGGCCCTCCATGGCATCCAAGGTCACATCCCACTACTTTACTCTTCCCCTGACCCCCTAGGCACCATTGGGCAAGGTGGACGCGACCAGAGCGGTGAGGGCACGGCCGTGCCGGCCATACGGGCGCTCTGGAGCGCGCTACAGTGCGCTCCCGCACTGTAGCCGCGTCCTGCCCGAGGCACCCGACAGCCTAGGGCATTGGGATCGTGTCCCCCGAGGCCACCTCGACGTCCGGGACATGACAGCTGGTCGGCCACCTCCTTCCTCTCTCTCCGGCCCCTGCTCGCACGCGCACCGTGGTCACCGAGAGCTCCAATGAGCGTGCTCACATGCGCGCTGCCCTGGCGCATCCCCGCTCCTCCTCTCTCTTTCTCTAGGCCTGGACCAACCCCACGAACACCCCAGACACACCCACGCGCGCCCCCGTGGCTTGCAGCGACGGCAACGGCCTCGCCGGCGCACACGCTCACGGTGCTCCGTGGGCCACCTATATAAGGCCTTCCCCGATGCTCCTCTCCGCCCCATTTGCAACCCCTAGCTCCTGAGCATCCTCTGGACCAAGCCGTGCCTCTCCCCGCGCCCTCAGTGCACCACCATGGCCGGAGCCGAGCCGCCGGCCTCCTCTCGAATTCCCGCGAATGAGGCCTTCTTCTCCCCTCCTTTCTCCACTGGGCGAACCCCATGGCCACCACGGAGCTACCCCGCCCTCCTGTTACCCCCCTTGGTGGCTTGAGCATCGTGCCAACCTTCGCCGTCAGCCACGACCGCCGCGGGCGACGCTCTCCTCGACCTGGTCCTCCCTGGCAGGCGTGTTACCCATGGCTGGATGCGCCTCTCCGCGCTGGTCATTCCGGTGGCCGGGGCGTCGCCGGAGACAGCCCGAATCGACGGGGCCACGCCGGCGAGCGCTTGGCCCTGCCTCCCCTGCTTCGCCTCTGTTCGAGCGGGAGGAGGAAGATGAGCCTGCCAGGCGGGGCCCGCTTGTAAGCGACCGAGAGGCTGGGCCCGCGCATAAGTGGAGATGCATCCGTGGAAGCCGCGTCCCTGCGGTGAAGACGCCTGACCCAAAGGCGCCTTCGACGTCGCCTGGCCCTCTGCGTATGGCCGTGCTGCTGGGCTGGCCCAGGGCGCTGCGGTGTTATATTGCGCCCAAAACGCAGTATAGGTATAACCCCCCTCCTTTCCATTTTCTTTTTGCATTTCTAGTCAACTTCAAAAACCCATAAATAATTCAGATGAACTCCAAATTTGATGATTCAAATTTCAAGGAGTTTCTAAAATCCTGATCTACCTGTTGGTGCAACATGCACATTATTCCAGAGACTTTTTCTTCACAAATAATTATCAAATGTCATTATTCATTTTCTGTGATGAACTTTAGAAAATCACAGAGAGGTCAAATTTGATCCAAATGCAGTGGTTCAAATTCCTAGGTGCTTGTCATATCCAAACTTAGTTTTGGAACATTTTTATTAATACTTTCTGTACCCCACCAAATAATGAGCCATTTCTTCATATTTATCAACTTTGCAAAATCCTAGGAAATTCATTTGAATTCCAAATCCAGTGAAACCAACTCCTAGATGCTTCTAAAATCATGACTTGTTAAATGGATGCCTTTGCTCATTTTTCAAAAATATATTTCTGTACACATCTTTCAAATCCATAAACCCCTTGATTCCATCATAGTGAAATGTTCCAAACTATCCATTGATCCAATACCTATGAGAACACCTTGGTCATTTCTTATATGACCAGAGGTATCCTAGAAAAGTCCAACTCCTATTTTTATAGCACTTTTATTTTTGCCTTGTTGTGTTGCTTATTATGATTGTTTCCATCGTTAGTTGACGAAATAAACGGAGTACTCGGAGATGGACCAGAAGGTTTGAAGACTCGGAAGGATAAGGCAAGCAGCCTTTGACCATGTTTGAGAAACCTTTTTATGCATGTCATATAGTACCATAATGTTGTTGCTACGGAAATCATGATGTGGTGGAACCACTTTGATGGTCTGCCACTGCACTTCCTCGTTGATGCTTGCATTGTGCATGACCCTACCTTCTTATGAGGGTTATGCCGGTGGGAGTAGATAGATGTATGCTATAGTAGTTGGCTACGCAAATGGGTCAGGGTTATGCATTGAGTGAAACAAGTGTGGTAAGACATACTTGCAGATAACCCAGTGGGTGCCACTAATGCCCCTGGGAGTTGATGAGGAACTAGGGCACTACTTGGTGAAGAAGTAGTGTACCGAGGCTTGATGAAAGTGTTGTTTACAGAGATGGATTAGATTTATGTGTGACTGCCGTCCCAACCAAACATGCGCAACCACTCTACCCTTATATGGGAAAGGGCATTATTGATTACCTAGGTCGATACTAGCATGGTGCCCGCATTACTAGTGACGGGGGTGACACGAGGTCACTCTCGGGACGGGGTCGTGCTTGGATAGGCGGCCATGACTGTCTTTACAGGGCACCAGACACACCGTTGGTACCCCCTGCATGTGGTATGTGATGAATATGGGAGCGAGGCTCCAAAATCTTAAGATGCGAAATGTGGGGCACGGGGGTTGCTACCAATCGAGTGGACTCTGTGTTAGTGTCGTCTAGGGAAAGATAGTGATCGGGTGCTTACCCCGAGTACTTGAAGTACCGCGGGTCGTGGTTGACACGGAAGTTCCCCGGATCTAGTGGGTAAGGTGTGCAACCTCTGCAGAGTGTCAAACTATTCGAATAGCCGTGTCCACGGTCAAAGACAGTTGGGTGGTGCTACTTAGACTATGTCCATAAGTTTCCGGAAAACAACGCGGTTTGGTAAATCTGTTGATGTGATTGTGAGAAAGTCACGATGAGCGTGAGCAAGAGTTGTTCATGACTCTTTCTCGATATTGATGTCTGAAACCTCCTGATACTTGTTGCAGACACATGCATCTCCATGTTATATGTTGATCATACTTGCAGATGAAAAACTAGCTTTCCGCAAAACTGCCAATTTAGTAGTAGAGCCTTGCATAATTATTCTGTCATCACACTTGGGTTGCTTGCGAGTACATTCAAAGTACTCATTGGCTTGCCACTGGTTATTTTATTGGCCAGGCAGGAGAGAACAGGATATGATGAAGATTTCTTGGTGACGAGCATGCGAGCTAGGACGCTTCCCAGTCAGAATGCATGTAGGGTTAAGGCAGATGCCATGGATCCAAGTTGTTATTGAAGATTTTCGCTGCAACGATATACTCAAGACTTGACCATTATGGTCCTATTTGTGTAATACGGTATGTATGGATGTAAGACTCTTGTTATTCAGCTTCTGTGTGTTCAGTGAGTATTGATCTCTGGGATCACTGTACACATGCATTCGGTGATCACGACTTATGAGTCGGGGTCCCCACACAATTTTAACATGAAGAGATGTAATTTAGTAACATAAAGATTTCTACAACCATATTTTCCTCTCTCATAATAATTGCAAGTAGGATCATAAGTAAATTCAACAATATAGATGTCACAAAACATATTTTCAACACGATCCACATGCATACGAAGCTGACACTCTTCCAAAATAGTGGGATCATTAACTAAAGTCATGACCTCTCCAAACCCACTTTTATCAAAGTTTTCATAAGATTGAACATTCTCCAAATATGTGGGATCTAAAGTTGACACTCTTCCAAACCCACTTTCAATATTATTACAAACATTATCAATCTCAGATTCATCATGGGGGTTAAATAAATTTTCAAGATCATAAGAAGCATCACCCCAATCATGATCATTGCAACAAGTAGTGGACATAGCAATACTAGCATCCCCAAGCTTAGGGTTTTGCATATTATTAGCACAATTGACATCAATAGAATTTATAGTAACATCATTGCAATCATGCTTTTTATTTAAGGAGCTAACATGAATCACTTTTTCTTTTAACAATTCCTCACAATTTCCAGATTCATAAATTTAAGCAAAACCCCATAAATATAACCTAGTGCACGCAACTCACTAGTAATAGGTTCAACATAATGGGATCTCTTAAAGAGATTAGCAAGTGGATGAAGATCCATACATTAGCAAGCAAAGATGAAAGCTAGTTGAGAGCACATAGCACACAAGCAAACAAAAGGCACGTGAACGGTAAACACACGGCAGAAGAAGGGCAAATAAAACGGCAAGGGTGAAGTGGGGGAGAGGAACGAGAGGCAAAAAAATGTAATGCAAAGGATAAGGGTTTGTGATAGGTACTTGGTATATGACTTTTGCTTAAGCCTCCCCGGCAACGGCGCCAGAAATTCTTCTTGCTACTTCTTGAGCTTGCGTTGTATTCCCTCGAAGAGGAAAGGGAGATGCAGCACAATAGCGTAAGTATTTCCCTCAGTTTTTGAGAACCAAGGTATCAATCTAGTAGGAGACCATGCGCGAGTCCCTCGCACCTGCACAAACAAATTAGAACTTTGCAGCCAACGCGATAAGGGGTTGTCAATCCCTTTACGGTCACTTACGAAAGTGAGATCTGATAGAGATGATAGTTTATATTTTTGGTATTTTGGTTTATAAGAACAAAAAATAAAAGCGATAAAAGTAAAGGAGATGTGGATTGATATGTTGAGAATAGACCCGGGGGCCATAGTGTTCTCTAGTGGCTTCTCTCATGATAGCGATATTCTATGGCGGGTAAACAAATTACTATCGAGCAATTGATAGAAAAGCGAATAATTATGAGACTATATAGGCATGATCATTGTATATAGGCATCACGTCCGAGACAAGTAGACTGAAACGATTCTGCATCTACTACTATTACTCCACACATCGACAGCTATCCAGCATGCATCTAGTGTATTGAGTTCATAAGAATAGAGTAACGCCTTAAGCAAGATGACATGATGTAGAGGGATAAACTCAAGCAATATGATATAAACCCCATCTTTTTATCCTCGATGACAACAATACAATATGTGCCTTGCTGCCCCTACTATCACTGGGAAAGGACACCGCAAGATTAAACCCAAAGCCAAGCACTTCTCCCATTGCAAGAACTATAGATCTAGTTGGCCAAACCAAACCAATAATTCGAAGAGACTTGTAAGGATATTATGAGCACACATAAAAAGTTCAGAGAAGAACCAAATATCTTTCATAGATAATCTTGATCATAAACTCACAATTCATCGGATCTCGACAAACACACCGCAAAAAAAAATTACATCGAATAGATCTCCTCGAAGACCGAGGAGAACTTTGTATTGAGATCCAGAGAGAGAGAACAAGCCATCTAGATACTAGCTATGGACCCGAAGGTCTGTGGTAAACTACTCACAACTCATGGTGAGGGCGATTATGGTGATGATGACGAACTCCGTGATGGATCCCCCTCCGGTGGAGCTCCGGAACAGGCTCCAAGATGGGATCTCATGGGAACAGAAGTTTACGGCGGTGGAATTAGGGTTTTCTCTCTGTTGTCGAAGGTTTTGGGGTACGTAGACTTATATAGGAGGAAGGAGGGCACCGAGGGACACTCGAGGGGTCCACGAGGTAGGGGGGCGCGCCCTGGGCAGGGGGTGTGCCCCCACCCTCGTGGGCGCCTGGACGCTCCCCTGGCGTGGTTCTCAAGCTCTGCGTGCGTGATTTTCTCCAAAAATATCTCTCGCGAAGGTTTCATTCCGTTTGGACTCCGTTTGATATTCTTTTTCTGCAAAACCCTGAAACAAGCAAAAAATTGCAGTCTGGACAGGGCCTTTGGGTTAGTAGGTTAGTCCCAAAAATGATATAAAAGTGTATTATAAAGCCCATTAAACATCCAAGACTTCATAATTAATAGCATGGAACAATAAAAAATTATAGATACTTTGGAGACGTATCAAGCATCCCCAAGCTTAATTCCTGCTCGTCCTCGAGTAGGTAAATGATAAAGAAAGAATTTTTGATGTGGAATGCTATCCAATATAGTTTTTCAAAGTAATTCTCTTAATTGTGACATGAATGTTCAGATCTTAAATATTCAAGATAAAAGTCTATATTGACATAAGAAATAACAATACTTCAAGCATACTAACAAAGCAATCATGTCTTCTCAAAATACTATGGCTAAAGAAAGTTATCCCTACAAAATCATATAGTCTGGCTATGCTCCCTCTTCATCACACAAAATATTCATATTATGCACAACCCCGATTTCAGCCAAGCACTTGTTTTGATACTCTATCTTTTTAAACATTTCAACTTTCACGCAATACATGAGCGTGAGCCATGGATATAGCACTATGGGTGGAATAGAGGTGGTTGTGGAGAAGACAAAAAGGAGGGAGATAGTCTCACATCGACTAGGTGTATCAACGGGCTATTGAGATGCCCATCAATAGATATGAATGTGAGTGAGTAGGGATTGCCATGCAACGGATGCACTAGATCTAAGTATGTATGAAAGCTCAACAAAAGAAACTAGTGGGTGTGCATTCAACTTGCTTGCTCACGAAAACCTAGGGCATTTGAGGAAGCCCATCGTTGGAGTATACAAGCCAAGTTCTATAATGAAAATTCCCACTAGTATATGGAAGTGACTAAACATGAGACTCTCTACAATGAAGAACACGGTGCTACTTTGAAGCACAAGCGTGGAAAAAGATAGTAGCAATTGTCTCTTCTCTCTTTTCTCTCATTTTTTTGGAGGGGCTTTTTTTTTATTAGCCCCTCTCTATATTTTTTGGGCCATCTCCTTTTTTGTATTGGCCTTTCCTCACATGGGACAATGCTCTAATAATGATGATCATCACACTTTTATTACAACTAGAAATAAAAACTCGATACTACAACAATTATGACTCTACATGAATGCCTCTGGCGGTGTACCGAGATGTGCAATGAACCAAGAATGACATATATGAAAGTTATGCTTGGTGGCTTTTCCACAAATACGATGTCTACTACATGATCATGCATGGCAATATGACAATATGATGCGTGTCATATGAACGGAACGGTGGGAAGTTGCATGGCAATATATCTCGGAATGGCTATGGAAATGCCATTATAGGTAGGTATGGTGGCTGTTTTGAGGAATAATATGGTGGCTGTTTTGAGGAAGGATATATAGTGGGTTTATGGCACCGGCGAAAGTTGCGCGGTACAAGAGAGGCTAGCAATGGTGGAAGGGTGAGAGTGCGTATAATCCATGGACCCAACATTAGTCAGAAGAACTCATATACTAATTGCAAAATTCTACGAGTCATCAAAACAAAGCAATCAACGCATGCTCCTAGGGGGTAGGTTGGTAGGAGTTAACCATCACGCGCCCCCGACCTCCACACAAAGGTTGGCACTATACAAATACCTCATGCTCTAACTTCGTCACAGAGCGGTTCACCATACGTGCATGATACATGAATCACTAACCTAACACAAGTATTCTCAATTTCATAATAACTCCACTAGCATGACTCTAATATCACTATCCTCATATCTCAAAACAATTATCAAGCATCCAACATCTCATTCTATTCAATGCACTTGGTGTGATTTTTTTACTACATTGACATTGGATGTCTATCATGTGAAGACTAGTTTCTTTAGCCTAAACACATTACCATGCTGTTTTAATAAACTCTCAAATATATATAAGTTAATCATGAGAGTTCAACAATTTCTATAAAATAGTACCACCACCGTACTCTAAAAGATATAAGTGAAGCACTAGAGCAAAAACTATTCAACTCAAAAGATATAAGTGAAGCACATAAAGTGTTCTAACTATTTCTAGGACATATTTAACTCTCTAAAATAGGTGTGTACAACAAGGATGATTGTGGAAAACTAACAAGCAAAGACTCAAATTATACAAGGCGCTCCAAGCAAAACACATATCATGTTGCGAAAAAAAAATAGCTCCAAGTATAGTTACCGATGGATGAAGACGAAAGAGGGGATGCCTTCCCGGGGCATCCCCAAGCTTAGGCTTTTGATTATCTTGAATTTACTTGGGGTGCCATGGGCATCCCCAATCTTAGGCCTTTGCTACTCCTTGTTCCATAGTCCATCAAAGCAATACTCAAAACTTGAAAACTTCACAACACAAAACTTAGACAGAAATTCTCGTGAGCTCCGTTAGTATAAGAAAACAAATCACTACTCAGAGGTACTGCAATGAATTCTTTCTTTGTTTATATTGGTGTTAAACCTACTGTATTCCAACTTCTCTATGATTCATACTTCCCAATACTACTCATAGATGCATCAAAATAAGCAAACAACACACGAAGAACAGAATCTGTCAAAAACAGAACAATCTGTAGTAATCTGCAGGTTTCGCCTACTTCTGGAACTCCAAAAAATTCAAACTAAATTGGTAAATTTGAGGAATTTGTCTACTAATCATCTGCAAAAAGAATCAACTAAATAGCACGCTCCAGTAAAATCAGTCGACCACTTTAGCCAGCGCTAACGATTCTGTTTTTCACAGCAAGATCACATAAACTTCCCACAAGTCTTCCCAAAGGTTCTACTTGGCACGAACACTAAACAAAACATGAAACCACATCTAATCAGAGGCTAGATGCAAAATTTATTCCCTGACAGCAATAAAAACAAAAAATATAAAGTTGGGTTCCTCCCAACAAGCGCTATCGTTTTATAGCCATTAAGATCGGCTTGAGATTTCAATGATGCTCACATTAAGGATAAGAATTGAAGCACAAAGAGAGCATCATAAAACATGTGATAAACAAATCTAAGTCTAACATACTTCCTATGCATAGTCATTTTATACGCAAACAAATTATCAAGGCAATCAATTTCTAGCATATGCAAGGAAGAAGAAAGAAACAAGATCAATCTCAACATGAAGAGAGGTAATTTAGTAACTTGAAGATTTCTACAACCATATTTTACTCTCTCATAATAATTGCAAGTAGGATCATAAGTAAATTCAACAATATAGCTGTCACAAAACATATTTTCAACACGATCCACATGCATACGAAGTTGACACTCTTCCAAAATAGTGGGATCATTAACTAAAGTCATGACCTCTCCAAACCACTTTTATAAAAAAAATCATAAGATTGAACATTCTCCAAATATGTGGGATCTAAAGTTGCACTCTTCCAAACCCACTTTCAATATTATTACAAACATTATTAATCTCAAATTCATCATGGGAGTTAAATAAATTTTCCAGATCATAAGAAGCATCACCCCAATCATGATCATTGCAACAAGTAGTGGACATATCAATACTAGCATCCCCAAGCTTAGGGTTTTGCATATTATTAGCACAATTGACATCAATAGAATTTATAGTAACTTCATTGCAATCATTCTTTTTATTTAAGGAGCTAACATGAATCACTTTTTCTTTTAACAGTTCCTCACAATTTTCAGATTCATAAATTTCAAGCAAAACCCCATAAAGATAATCTAGTGCACGCAGCTCACTAGTAATAGGTTCAACATAATGGGATCTCTTAAAGAGATTAGAAAGTGGATGAGGATCCATACTTTAGCAAGCGAAGATGCAAGCTAGTTGAGGGCACATAGCACACAAGCAAATAAAAGGCACGCGAACGGTAAACACACGGCGGAAGAAGGGCAAATAAAACGGCAAGGGTGAAGTGGGGGAGAGGAAAACGAGAGGCAAAAAATGTAATGCAAAGGATAAGGGTTTGTGATAGGTACTTGGTATATGACTTTTGCGTAAGCCTCCCCGGCAACGGCACCAGAAATTCTTCTTGCTACTTCTTGAGCTTGTGTTGTATTCCCTCGAAGAGGAAAGGGAGATGCCCCACAGTAGCGTAAGTATTTCCCTCAGTTTTTTAGAACCAAGGTATCAATCCAGTAGGAGACCACGCGCGAGTCCCTCGCACCTGCACAAACAAATAAGAACTTCGCAGCCAACGCGATAAGGGGTTGTCAATCCCTTTACGGTCACTTACGAAAGTGAGATCTGATAGAGATGATAGTTTATATTTTTGGTTTTTTGGTTTATAAGAACAGAAAATAAAAGCGATAAAAGTAAAGTAGATGTAGATTGATATGTTGAGAATAGACCCGGGGGCCATAGTTTTTTCTAGTGGCTTCTCTCATGATAGCGATATTCTACGAGGGTAAACAAATTACTGTCGAGCAATTGATAGAAAAGCGAATAATTATGAGACTATCTAGGCATGATCATGTATATAGGCATCACGTCCGAGACAAGTAGACCGAAACAATTCTACATCTACTACTATTACTCCACACATCAACCGCTATCCAGTATGCATCTAGTGTATTGAGTTAATAAGAACAGAGTAACGCCTTAAGCAAGATGACATGATGTAGAGGGATAAACTCAAGCAATATGATATAAACCCCATCTTTTTATCCTCGATGGCAACAATACAATACGTGCCTTGCTACCCCTACTGTCACTGGGAAAGGACACCGCAAGATTGAACCCAAAGCCAAGCACTTCTACCATTGCATGAACTATAGATCTAGTAGGCCAAACCAAACCAATAATTCGAGGAGACTTGCAAGGATATTATGGGCACACATAAAAAGTTCAGAGAAGAACCAAATATCTTTCATAGATAATCTTGATCATAAACTCACAATTCATCGGATCTCGACAAACACACCGCAAAAAGAGATTACATCGAATAGATCTCCTCGAAGACCGAGGATAACTTTGTATTGAGATCTAGAGAGAGAGAAGAAGCCATCTAGATACTAGCTATGGACCCGAAGGTCTGTGCTAAACTACTCACAACTCATGGTGAGGGCGATGATGATGATGATGAAGAACTCCGTGTGGACCCCCCTCCGGTGGAGCTCCGAAACAGGCTCCAAGATGGGATCTCACAGGAACAGAAGGTTACAGCGGTGGAATTAGGGTTTTCTCTCTGTTGTCGAAGGTTTCGGGGTACGTAGACTTATATAGGAGGAAGGAGGGAACCGGGGGACGCTCGAGGGGCCCACGAGGTAGGGGGCACGCCCTGGGTAGGGGGCGCACCCCCCACCCTCGTGGGCGCCTCGATGCTCCCCTGACGTGGTTCTCAGGCTCCGCGTGCGTGATTTTCTCCAAAAAATCTCTCGCGAAGGTTTCATTCCGTTTGGACTCCGTTTGATATTCTTTTTCTGCAAAACCCTGTAACAGGAAAAAAATAGCAATCTGGACTGAGCCTTTGGGTTAGTATGTTAGTCCCAGAAATGATATAAAAGTGTATGATAAAGCCCATTAAACATCCAAGACTTAAAAAATAATAGCATGGAACAATAAAAAATTATAGATACGTTGGAGACGTATCAAGCGCGACTGTTCATCAGCCTCCAGTTTGAACCAGATATAATGCGGCTGTGTGCTCTCATCCAAGGAGAGAGATCTCAACGACCTTAACATGTCGCCAAGTGGTGAGTGTTGGAAAATATCCGCAGCACAAAATTCGGCGATAGGCGCCTGATTGGATTTGAGGGGCGCCGTCACGCGCAGTTCGGAATCAGGGACCGGAGCTAAGTCCGGGGTTCCGGTAACACAAACCCCATCAGTTGGGTCCGTGTGCGGCTCCATCGCCGTAGAGTGTGCAACTCCCATTGTGGGGTTGAGCTTCCCATCTTCGGGTGGCGCAATACGCTCTGGATCTAGGGCCAGAACTGTTGCAGGTGCTATTTCCTGATCCGATGACAGAGTTAAGTCATGATCATCGTGGTGGCAGAGAGGGGTTGCCTCTGGCTCGAATCCTGCGAAGATCAAGTCTCCACGGACGTCGGTAATGTAGTTCGGGCTACCGAATCTGACATGGTGGCCAGGGGCGTAGCTCTCGATCTGCTCCAGGTGGCCTTCAGTGTTGGCTCGAAGCGCAAAGCCGCCAAACACGAAGAGTTGACCGGGGAAAAAATCCCCTCGACGTCACCGTTGCAGTTGACGACGTGATCCATCAATCCTTCCGTCGACGACATAGTGGAACTCTCAATGAAAGCACCAATGTCAGTGTCAAAACCGGCGGATCTCGGGTAGGGGGTCCCGAACTATGCGTCTGAGGATTGATGTTAACAGGAGGCAGGGGACACGATGTTTACCCAGGTTCACCCTACTTCCTACTATATTAGTATGGATGAATATGTGTACAAGAGTTGATCTACTTCGAGATCGTAAAGGCTAAAACCCTAAGTTTCAGCCTATGAGGATTGTATGATTCTGATTCTAGCCTCTACGGACTAAACCCTCCGGTTTATATATACACCGGAGGGGCCTAGGGTTTGTACATATCATCTTGCAGTGAACCTAAAACTTGTCATTACAAGAATCCAGGAGTCCTATCCGGATACGAGAGATGATCTTCTATAATAATCTCCATGGCCCACCAGTCCAGCCCACCAGGAGTTTATCCGGTCACCTGTGGACCCCCCGATCCAGGACTCCCTCAGCAGGACCTACATGTGCAAGACCAAATTGTTAAAAACCTAAATATTAGAATGGTTCCTGCAATTGCACAATAATGTGCTATTAGACAACATACCATGCACGTGCTAACCTTGATTGTAAACCTCAGCGATTCTGATTGTTTCCCTGCAACACATATAAGGTAGTTAGTCATCAGGTTAAGTAAGGGTTCGCATGCTATCAGTAAAATATGTTGATGAAAAATAAGCACATTGCAGATTCATCAGATTAATTCAAGCCACATGGAAAACACATTTATCCAAACCAAGCATGATTAAGAACTAGGAAATATAGCACTTGCATATGTTTCTCATGTATTAAGTGGAGCCAAATTCGATTTATTCCTCACATGCAAAACAATACAAAATTCTACCCACGACAATTGGACATTGCATTTGCAGAATTGAACCAAGCAGTTAACTAAACACCACAACAAATGAACCAAGCATTAACTGAGCACCACATTGCATAATATAACATACTCCTAATAGAATATCAAACACTTAACCAAACCAAGCAAGCTTAACAAGTTGGAAATATAGCAATTGTATTTGTTTCTCATGTATTTACTATAGACAAATACAATTTATTCCTCACATGGTATACAATAACAGAATGCACCCACAACTATTGAACATCGCGTTGCAGAATTGAACCAAACAGTTCACTAAACACCACAACAAATGAACCAAACGTTAACTGAGCACCACATTGCACAATATAACATACTCCTAATATCAGATCAGACAGTTAACCAAAACAAGTATGCTTAACAACTTGTAAATTCACACAATTATATTTGTTTCTAATGTATTTAGTACAAATAAATTCGATTTACTTCTCACATGGTATACAATAACAGAATCCACACACAACTATTGAACATCTCATTGCAGAATTGAACCAAATAGTTAACTTATAATGCCCCGGATGTAATACTTTCCCTTTTGGGCTTATAATATATTTCCGGCTTCATCTATTTCCATTCAGGATTCTTTGTTTTTCGGGTTTCGTCGTTTTGTTGAGTGAGTGTGTGGCATTCATTCATATCATGTAGACATGTGCATCGCATTGCATTTGTGTTGTCGGTTGCATCCGGTTCGTCGTGTTTCTTCCCGTTGTCCGTTTCGCGTTCCGGAGCTCCCACACGTGTCCGTGACGTCCCGTAGGCCTACTTTGTTGTTCGGGCGTTTAACGTTACCGGTGTGCCGCGAGGTTGTCGTCTGTGTTGTTGTTTTGTTGTGTGCAACCCGCCTCTCAAATCTCGTCTCGTTTGGACTCCGTTGGCTATCCCATCCGTTGTTCGTGTGGGTCCGAAGTGCCTTCACGTCGTGTCCCGGAAACACCCCTACTGCAGTCTTTTATCTCCTTCTAGGCCTTTAAAATCTATCCCCGCGATCGGATCCGTCGGATCGCGATCGGAGGGCTCCTAGCGCCCCCAAATCTCCAAACCCTAGCAAAAACTGCTATATTTAGACCC
>LR738714.1:513636809-513651187 GCA_902687465.1 Secale cereale | reverse complement strand
GATCCAACGAGCCACTTGGCTGGATCCATCGCCTCCCCGCCTGGATCCCGAGGGCGACCCGTCGATCGACCGCAGCCGCCCCTGCGGAGTCAACGCATCGAAGCCCCCCAGCCGTTCGCCTCGCTCCCGCGCGCCGTCCGCTTCGCTAGGCTCTTCGCACGCAGCCGAGCCGCTCGACAGGGCCCAAGGGGGACCAGATCCCCGTCGCCAGGAGGCCCGGTCCTTCCCGCTCGTCGCCACCCCCTCCTCGCTGGGATCCCGCGCCGCGGCCCGTTGAGTCCACTTCATCGCGCGCCGCTGGGCCGGCTGCTCTTCCCGCTCGGCCACCCCGCGGGCCAGCAGGTCCCCACTTCGCCGTGGGCCTCCCCTCCGCAGCCCAGGCCTCCCGCCTCCCGCTTCGCGCCAGCCAGGCGGGCTCCGCGCCACCGCCTCCCAGGAGCGGGCCGCGCCTCCGCTGCTCCACGGGCCGTCGCCCCGGACCGCCGCGCCCTCTGCCTCCAGCTGGGCCGGATCGGGCCAGATCCGCCCGGCCTCGTGTTTTTTTTCAAATCTGAGAACTGAGGTTGACCTCCCCCTTTTTCACTAAGTACCAGTTTTCATCTGTCTGATGCTATATTTCAAACTGCTCTAACTTGGTGTGTGCTTATCCGTTTCGCGCGTGTAGCATGTCCAGACGTTCGTGGGAACGTGCTCTACGTTTTACCTGTTGTTGTCATGCATGTTAGAGATCATCTAGGTGCTTGTTTTACTATTGCAAGAGTGCATCATGATATAAACTGCTGCTATGTGTTATTTTTATGCCACCTTTGCCATGTGATATCTTTTAGCTCGTTTGTCCGAATGATGCAAATGACATGTCCACGTGTTCGTCTTGCCACGAACTACGTGTTGCTTGTGATAGGTTGCATGGTAGATTTATTATTGCCTTGTTATCATCGTTGCAAAGTGCCATGTGGCTGTGATGTTATTTCACTTGTTATGAAATGCCATCTTGTTGAACTCGTTGCCATCGTTGTGTTTACCTACATGGAGCATGCTTGTGTGTTTCGGGATCACCTTCATGTGTACTTTGATGAGGTGCTTACCCTTTGCCATGTTTAGTTTCGAGGTGACTTAAACATGCTCTTTTATATGCTATGATGATATTGCTGTTTTAGGACTTAGTGGATTTTCACTAAGTCTGAAATCTGTAACGTTCCGATGCCATGTTCGTGTGATGTTCTAGGACAAAGCATGATAGTTTTGGGGTAGTTTTTGATTGTTCCTTGTAGTATATATTGTTGTCTTTCCATTCATGTCCTCACATGTCCATTTAAGTGGCTGTAGCATGTTTATCTTTTGCTCCAAAGTTTCAATAAAATTCTGCTGCCAGAATTTTATTGTCAAGTTCAATATGTCCAAGATCATTGCTATTGATCCGTGACTCCGTTGGGGGTGCACCTTGGACTTAGTTGCTGTACTATATGTCTAGTTTGTGTTCATGCCTTTTTCCATGTTATTTAAATGCTGTAGCTCAATTATTTTGAGCTCCGAAGTTGCTATGTTGCTGTAATTTTCAGCTTTCGCTCAAATCTTGTTTCGGGCATAACTTTTAGCCCGTAACTCCGATTTCAGCGAATCTTATATCAAACTTGATTGATTTTCTGTGTAGATTAATAATATCAGATTGTTATCTTGTTTTGAGGTGTTTTGCTTGAGTGATATTTTCCGTGCTCCGTGTGCATCCTTAGTGCATCCATCATGCATTCATCTTTTCCGAGTGCGCATTGCATCTTGTTGATTGGTGCTTGGTGTGATTGTTTTGTTTAGAGCCGGAAGCTGAGACCGAGTACGAGGTTGAGCACGAGGTTACCAATGAGGTTGAGCACGAGGACCCTTCTTACGATCCGAACGACTTCTCTTCAGGCAAGATGACCGAACCCCGATAACATTTCTATCTTTGCCTATTGCTAGTAGTCTCGATCTATAGTTTTGCCTCGATGCCCATGATCTTCTTGTCAGCCTCCTACTTGTAGCCAATTGCCATGTTTAACCAACCTACCTATGCAAACCGTTGCTTGGCTAAGTACGCTTCGCTCAGCCCTTCTTATAGCATTGCTAGTTGCAGGTGAAGATCGAAGATGCTTGCTTCATGTTGAAGTTTGGTTGGGTTATATCACACTATATAAATGCTTTAAATGAAATCATCTATATATTGGCAAGGGTGGAAGGCTAAGCCTTTTGCTTGGTGATTTGTTCCACTCATGCCGTTAGGATCCGTATAAGCCGGTTTTATGTTCCTTGATTATGCGTTCCTAACACGGTTGGGGTGTATGGGACCCCCTCGATAAACCGCTAAGTGCTAAGTCTTTTCCAGCAAGTCCCAACATTGGTACTATTTGCCTAATAACAAACTAAACTTGCATAGGGAGTTATAAACCCTTTTTCTTAATCAACAACCCCGGGCCAGTGCTCCTCATGAGTGTTGGTCCGAAATGAGCGGACTGCGGGGCCACCTCAAGGAAACTCGAGGTCTGGTAAAAACCCGTAGGATGTCTCATCCGGTCGTGGCCTGAGACGAGATACGCGCGGCTACTATCAGGGTGTCGGCACGCTGGGAGGATTTGCTGGATTAGCCTTACCTTAGCTCGGTATATCTTGAGCACGGGATTCCGAGGATACTCGGGTCTTCCCACTTTGGAGTTGCGACTCCGCGGATCGTGGGCTTGTAATGGGTCAAGTTGGAACACCCCTGCAGGGTTTGAACTTTCGAAAGCCGTGCCCGCGGTTATGTGGCAGATGGGAGCTTGTTAATTCCGGTTGTAGATAACTTGACACAATGTTACTAATACACTACCAGCGTGTGTTCCGTGACCGTCAATTTCCGAATAGGGATTCAGGAGTTGAACACGGAGGGGTTATGATTGTGGAGCTTGTAGCTAGGATCACTTCGTGATCACTTCTCGCCGAGGCCCTCTCTTCTCGCTCTCACTTACGTAAGTTAGATGCTAGTTGCTGCTGCAAACACTTATTCTTTTCTTCAGCCTTATCCTCACCCAAGGGTTTAAATAGTCTTGTTACCCGGGAACGGGATTGCTGAGTCCTCTGTGGCTCACAGTTACTTCACACACCATATGCAGGTCCAGCTGTGAGCTATCCAGGTGATGGCACCGAGCTGGATTGGGAGTACGACGAGGAGCGTAGTCGGTACTATGTGCGATACCCGGATGATCAGTAGTGGAGACTCTTACTAGGATTCGATCCGCCTGTGGTTTATTTATCTAAGTTTGGTACTTTGACATTTGGATTTTGCCCTTAGAGGGTTGTGATGTTCTTAATGTATGATGTTTGAGACTTGTACTGTAATTCTGTGACGTGGCGAGTGTAAGCCAACTATTTTCAGTTTACTATCCCCTCTTTTACATGAGTTGTGCAAAGATTACCGAACTTGAGATCATTCTAGGATGGATTTATGCCTTTAAGTCGTGCCTCGACACGTAGGAGGTATAACTCCATCCTGGGCATTACATAACTAAACACCACAACACAAATGAACCAAATGTTAACTGAGCACCACTTTGCACAATGTATAACCAAACCAAGCATGCTTGACAAATTGATTTATTTCTCACATGGAAGGCAATACAAAATTGCACCCTGAAGAATTGAACATCACATTTGCATAATTGAACCAAACAGTTAACTAAAGATGACAACTAATTAACCAAACTGTAGGATCGAAAGTATGTCTAGAGGGGGGGTGATTAGACTACTTGGCCAAATAAAAACTTAGCCTTTTCCCAATTTTATGTTTTGATATTTTTTAGCAATTTAGCACAAGTCAAGCAATCAACCTACACATGAAATTCTAAGAGTATGGCAGCGTAATGTAAATCATTGTTGGAAATATGCCCTAGAGGCAATAATAAAATAGTTATTATTATATTTCCTTGTTCATGATAATTGTCTATTGTTCATGCTATAATTGTATTATCCGGAAATTGTAATACATGTGTGAATGCATAGACCACAACATGTCCGTAGTGAGCCTCTAGTTCACTAGCTCATTGATCAATTGATGGTTACGGTTTCCTGACCATGGACATTGGATGTCATTGATAACGGGATCACATCATAAGGAGAATGATGTGATGGACAAGACCCAAACCTAAGCACAGCACAAGATTGTGTAGTTCGTATGCTAAAGCTTTTCCAATGTCAAGTTGTCGGCGTCCTGGGAACCAGGGTACCCAGACTTGCCTATCTGCGGGCCGTGACGCGCTCCTACCACGGTCTGGTACGGCCCAGCTGATCGACCAGCTGTTCAAGACCCTCGCAAGGGGGATAGGCCTCGCAAGGAGAACGACATCAAGACCCCCTCAGGAGCGGCCTCGGCTAGGTTGCTCCGGAGGGGCGGAGAATCCAAGGCCAAGCCTGCCTCGGGAGGAGGCAGTGACGCAAGCGGTGACGCACCGCGCCAACGGGTGCCAGCGCGTGTCAGCGACGCGGTTGCCATTTTGGTGCAAAGGAGACAGCGCAGGCGCAGGTTCCCGAGGAGCGGGACAAAGGTTTCCCCTTCGGTGCAACAAGACTAAAGACCGCAAGGACGGCAGGGATGATGTCACCACCGAGACCACCACTGCGTCACCGCCTGATCCCTTTGCAGGCGAAGACCGCTTTTGTCAGGATAGGAACGTCCTTGTGTTCCCGCTCAAAATGTCCGTTGTGGGATCCCTTCCCGCCTAAACGTTTCGGGGGAAGAGGACCCTGGCCGCCTATATAAGTAGCTAGGATTTCCACTATGGGGGGAGGGAAGTCGAATCAGACCCAGAAACTCCGCCCTCGCACAAAGGAGCAAGAACTCTTGCCTCCTGACCCTCCTGAGCTCAGGAAGCACTGTACTCATTCATACTCAAGCCCTCCGGAGGCTAATCCACCAAAGCAGGAAGTAGGGTCTTACACCGCAAGGTGGCCTGAACCTGGGTAAATTCGTGTGTGCTTTACTTGTTGTTCGCTTGAATCTCTTCACTGGACTAGGGCGAGACGCTAGGTAGACGTGAGTGGGAGAGATGTTCGTTCACGCCCCTGTGTTCGAACTTCTTGGGTTTGCCGAGCCCGTAATCCGACATTTGGCGCGCCAGGTAGGGGGCGTGTCGAAATCTCGCCTCTCCGACGACCTCGTTCCGCTCTCGTCGTCGACCTCGCTCCACTGCCATGGTGGACACACGCCAAGCGCGCGCCGCCCGCCGCGCAGCCAACGACGCTCAGACGGCGCCAGTGGGCAACGGTGCGCCACCCCGCCCCAACTCGCCAGTCGCCAACGCCGCCACCGACCCGGTCATCCACGAGCAGCAGGACTCGTTACTGCCGTTGTCCATGCGGCGTGATGGCCGCACGGCGACACCGTCACCCTCGCCGGCCACGGTGTCGTCCTCGTTGATCCGTCGCGGGCCGGTTTACCAGCAGCCTGCGCTACTGATTGCGTGAGAGCTCCTGCGCTACTGCCCTGCGGACGACCTCTATGATGAGTGGCTCCACCGCATCACCGAGCTCGTCAACGCCGGCGGGGAGGTACCTGCGCCAACTCACTCCTCCCGTCCTCCGTCGCCCATGGCGGGGAACGAGGGCCACGGTGTCCCGGCTCCACCTCCACTCTACGGCACCGGCCAGGGGGTCAGGCGCGAGGCTCCATGGCGTGAGCCGCCCTGTAGGGCCCCCGCGTGCGACGAGGAGAGCTGCCAGGTGATCCCGCATCCTCAGGCAGAAGCTCGCGACCCCCCGTCCCGCAGCACCAAGACCGCGCACCATAGGAGGTGGTGGCGCCTTCGCCTCAAGAACCAGCACCGCAGGCGCAAGGGGCGCCTGCCATCATGAGCGTGGCTGGATGTCGCGCCTTGGCTCCCGAGCTGCGGCGCCTCGTTTGGCCCGGCAAGTTCAAGCCGGATCTGCCTCCGCGCTACGATGGCACCACCGACCCCACAGAGTTCCTCCAACTCTACGAGCTGAGCATCGAGGCGTCCAACGGCACCGAGCAGGTCATGGCAAACTGGTTCCCCATGGCCCTCAAGGATGGCGCCCGCTCTTGGCTCCTGAACCTCCCCGCTGGATCCATCTCCTCGTGGGGAGAGCTTCATGAGCGTTTTGTCACCAACTTCCAAGGCACCCGTGATCGAGCCCCGGCGGCCGCGGATCTGCGCCGCGTGAAGCAGCAGCCTGGGGAGACCCTGCAGAAGTACATCCAGCGTTTCAACACCATGCGCCTCAGGATCCCAGGGTCTCGGACGACGCCATCATCTCGGCGTTCTCTGACGATGTCCGCGACGTCAGGATGAGGGAGGAGCTCTCCATCCACGAGGATATCTGCACAACCCTCGAGATGTTCAAGCTCGCGACAATGTGCGCTAGGGCGAAGGAAGGACGCCTCTCCCTCCAGGAGCCGCCAGAAGTGGAGGCTGACGACAAGAAGGCCAAGGACAAAGAAGCAAAGCGCAAGGGACCCACCATGCTGGCTGCAGAGCCAGAAGTGAAGCGTGGCTATGGCTACAATGACCCCCCAGAGGCAACCGTCCGCACTGCGTCTTCCACGATGTCCACAGCCACAACACCAACAACTGTCAGGAGCCCAGGGCGATGCGCGGCGGGTACGTCGGGCAGCGCCCTGAGCGCGACAACCGCGGCTATGGCCGCGGAGGAGGCCGTGGTGGAGGACGCTGGGACGGCAGGAAATCGCGCCAAGGGTGGCGTGACCAGCCTCGTGAAGACCACTGGCAGGAGTAGCCTCGTGACGCCCCCTGTCGCGATCAGTCTCGTGAGGGTCGCCCTCAGGGCAACAGAGGTCTGCCTCCGCTGCCTCCACCACCAAGAAGGAATGACGACGACCGCCAGGGAGATGGAACAGGGGGCTTTCAGGAGCCGCATGCGGTTGCATGCATCTTGGGAGGAGCCCATGCTCCGGCTTCCCATCGCATCTTCAAGCAGTTCGCTCATGAGGTGAACGCGGCGCTTCCCAGGCCAGATGCCGTGCGCAACCTCAGGTGGACCAAGCAGGTCATCGCCTTCGACCCAAGGACCAGCTCAAGTGCACGGCAGCCGCAGGCGCTCTCCCGATGCTCTGCACTCCGACCATCAGCAATGTCCTCGTGACCAAGACCCTCATCGATGGCAGAGCAGAGCTCAACGTCCTCTCTGTCCAGACCTTCGAGATGCTCCAGGTCCTCTACGATCAACTCCACCCGACCAAGCCATTCTATGGAGTCACAGATGGCTCCACACTCCCGATGGGCAGGTCCGCCTCCCCTTCACCTTCGGTGACCGCGACAACTATCACACCGAGCTCATCGACTTCGACGTCGTCAACATCCACCTCCCATACAATGCCATCCTTAGGTATCCTGCCCTCGCCAAGTTCATGGCATCGACCCATCACTGCTACAACGTCCTCAAGATGCCCGGGAGTGGCGGAGTCATCACAATCGCCTCCAACGAGAAGGAAGTAGTGCGTTCCCTGGAGGGCGCCTACAAGACCGCGGTGGTAGAGAGCTCCGACGAGGATGGAGCCATCTTCGCCCTGTAGACCGCCCCCAAGAAGAAGAAGAACCTACCCACCAACGGACCTCAGGACACGGGGGCTCCTGGCGGCCTCGCCTCAGGACCCGCGCATGTTGATGAGGCGCCCTCCACCCTCGCATAGGGAGGCGCACCCAACACCCCTCTTAGGACGGGCTCGGGGGCTCTCCTCTGGAGTGTCCCTGGTCTGACCAGCGTCTCGAGGGAGGTGTTCGGGCACCACCTGCAGGCGTGTCTCGACGCGCGTTTTTGTGAGCCTAGCGTGAGCCGTACATCGCTGGGGGCTCAGGACTTCATCAACCAGGTTACCGAGGAACTTCAGTATGCTAGGCTCATACGCGGTGGGCGTAACCGCACGATGCCAAGCTCACCTACCTGCAACCCGAGCAACCACTTCCGCGTCTGCATCGATGTCGCGGGTATCAACCGAGCCGCTTCTTTGGAGCCCTTCTGGCCGACGGCAGTCGGCTGGAGGAGGGCTCTCCCCTGCAGCTACGTCTGCATGCTCTTCGGCTTCCGCAAGGCAGCCGCCACGTTCCAGCGCCTCACGCGGCAGGCTTTGGGGGCTCGGGAGGCTCAGTGGTGGGCGGTCCAGACGGAGCGGGAGCCGGACCCCCGTGACCACTGAGGGCCTCCGGAGCCCCTAGGCCTCAGGAGCCCGACGATCCTCAGGGGCAACCGGCACGACTACATCTTGAGCTACCCCAACTCTTCTTCGACAAGTGTCAGGTGATGTTTCAGGTATTCAATCGAGGGCGCCCCCCGGGCCGCATCATCCTCGAGCTGCTGGGGGCTCACCCCCCGCTGTTGTCTCTTTTTGCGCATGAATCAAGGCTAGTTGCTTCTTCCTATTTGCATTATCTATATGCTCGGCGTTCTCACCGCCGCTAAGGTCATGAGCCCTTGCAAGCCCACTCGCGACCACCCCATGATTAAGGACTGGCACGGCGTCTGTGCTCGGGTCCGTCCCTGCAGCGTCGCTAAATCCAAGGGGTAAGCTCTGTCCCACGAGCCATTCCTGTGACGTCACCTCCCGTGGTCCTTGGTGCCTTGTTCTCGCATGGGCTAATCGTGGATGGGTAAGTAGGGGCCCGTGGTAGGTACCTCACTCACGCGGGAACCGCGCGCTGGTTGTTTTTCTTTTGGACTATTGCATGAGAAGACTGGGCATGGCGTCTGTGCTCGGGTCCGTCCCTGCAGCGTCGATAAATCCAGCAGCTGAGCTCCATCTTACGGGCTGGTCCCGCGAACGTCACCTCGTGGGGTCGTTGGTGCTGCGGCCTTCTCATGCGATGCCCTCTAGAGATGTACTCGGTGCAGGTCGACACAACACCTCTCTTTTCACATTTTGCAGAAGAAGACTCGGGCGCAACCCGCCTCAGGGTAGGGTCTCGTGAGTGATGCGTAAGCTCACGAGAACTTCCCCAGAGTCATTCAGCTTGTCCTGAGGAGGGCCCATATACACCTTGGCTGTCCTGTCATGCAAGCCACGTGTCAGGACGGGGCTGTACACGCCCCGGAGTCTCTCCCGGTGGGAGGCTCCCTCCCACGCTCTAGTGGAAGTGCCATGCTCCACGCTGGCAGAACCAACCGAGGAGCGGTTATGCCCACGAACCAGTGGAAGCACCAAGCTCCGCGCTGGCCGCTATGACCGAGGCGTGGTTATGCCCACACTCCGCGCATGTGTGGTAGTTCTATGCTCCACGCTAGTTATAAACAACTGAGGGCGGCCCCCAGCGGTCGCACCAACCTCAGGGAGCTTTTCAGCTCACGACGCTCACAGCTTCTCCTTGGATAGGTGTCGCGAGGGGGGCTAGGCACGGGGGCTATGCTCAGGTCACGCCTGGCAGACGCCACCCTACCAGGTGCCCAGACACCTGGCTTTCTCACGCCCCCATCCTAGGCGAAGGCTCGTGAGAAAGGTATGGTGCTCGTTCTCCCTCATGAGAGCCGTTCGTATGTCAAGGGGGACCCCTGGGCATCGTGACCTAGGGGCCTCACTAGTCATGTAGCCCCTCACTACTTGAGCCCGGTGCTCAACGACGGTAGAGGTATGCGCGGGGCTGGGCCCTGTCGACGCAGAACGCAAACGGGACCGCTTGAACGTCAAGGGGGACCCCTGGGCATCGCGACCCAGGGGCCTCACTAGCCACGTAGCCCCTCATTCCTTGAGTCTAGTTATTACGATAACCCCGGTCACCCGGAGGGCTCAATGGCGATCGAGGTATGCGCGGGGTTGGGCCCTGCCGACGCAGAGCACCTAAGCAAACATGAAAGGAAGCAAGCATGGAAATCATCAAGTTCAAATCTAGTTATTACAATAATACCAAGTTCTCCAAATTCAAGCGTGTTCTTACGCCTCCCCAAGGCACTTGCATTTCTCTCATATGGACAGGAACAATTCAGGTATCACCAAGCGCATCATCACCAGTCTCCACCTCCTCGGCCGTGGCAGCAGCAACCTGGAGGAACGCCTCCACCAGTTCCTTGACCTTCGCCTCCAGGGCCTTAGCAGCCGCGCCCTCTATGCTCGCGGTCACGGGCTCGGACAGCGAGGCCAAGTCAAGAGTGGGATCACGGAGACTTAGGTGGCCGCACACCTGCGTCAGGGCTAAGGTAAGGAGCGTGCGGCTTTCAACGTATGCTAACTGGCCAATTGCGGCCGCAACCTCGCGCAGGGACTTCACAAGCGCGGCGAGGAGCCCAGCGGGGCCACCCTCCGGGGTGGCCAGTGGCTTCTCGAACCCTTCCCCATAAGCACCCCGCAACGCCGTACGGGCCTCGACCTCGAAGGCGGCGAGGGCCTCGCAACTCACCACCGCCGAGGCCGCAAGGGTGTCTTCCTTCTCGGGCGCAGCTTGGGTCGCCCTTGCCTGCTCGGCCTTGGCCTTTAGCCTCTCCAGGCTCGCGCGATTAGCGAGATGCTCCTGCTGTAGCCAGGACGTCTCACCCTTCTGTGCCTTGAGCTCCTTCCCCAACCTTTCAAGCTCCAGGGCGCGCTTGGCGCCTTCCTCGTGAAGGGCCTCTAGCTCTCTCTCCGCCTTGAGGCAGCGCTTCTCAGAGGACGTCGCGTCGGCTCGCGCGGCGTCGCGTGCCCACGTGGTAGCCGCGACTTCATCTTTACCCTTGGTGGCAACCGCTGAGGCCTGGCTCCAGGAGGCCCGCGCAGACTCGTCTGCCAGGAGCCACCCAGAGATCAGGCCCAGGCGTCCTTCCATTGCACGACCATCACCACCCCGAAGTTCGACATGGAGCCGACCCAGCGCAGTGGAGGCGGCTTCCAAGGTTTCAGGGCCAGGCTGCATCAGCTGGCGGATGGGTGCCGCCGTGATCGGCTGCTCGACCAGGGGCTCGGGGGCTTCGGCTCCCCTCGCTGGAGCAGTCGAAGTAGGAGCCGCAGCGGCCTCGCAAATAGCAACGATGCCCTCTGGCGACGCCGCCACCGCGTGCTCGGTGGCCCGGCTAGCCGAGGCGCGCAAAGCTGCGGCACCCTTCTCTGCGGCGACATCAGCGGCAGGTGGAGCGGGGTACCGCAACGTGACCTCCCCCTTCACCTTCTTCATCACGCCACCCAGGCTGCTATGCCAAGAGAAGTACGTCAGGAACACAGCGACTGAGGGATAACAGGAGATTGCACACTTACTCATCGGAGGCGAGGCGCACCCTCCTCTTCATCAGCAGGTCGGCCGTGGCTGCTGGTGCTATGGGCATGCCGGTAGTCCGGATCTTGGCAAGGCGTGAGGCCACGAACTTGGGCACGGCCGTGGTCACCAGTTTCGCTGGCACGACGCTCCTCGGCAGGGTTGCCGTATTGCTCCCCACAGACGCAGCGCGTCCGGATCGACGCGGAGTGGCCGCCTAGGGCCATCCGACAGCACGTGCGCCTGACGCCACTTCCTCAACGGATGCCTCGGAGGAGCCCCCCTCGTCAACACGGTCCTCGTCGCCCAGGGTCTCCTTCGAGTCCTCCTCACCGCTCTCCTCGTCGGCACCGGAGGACACGTCAACCGTGGGCGGAGCAGCCACGGGCACCCCGAAACCTGACACGGCCTTCAGCAGCTCGGCCTTGTCAGGACGGTTGTACAGCGGCAGGTGGGCTCCCGAGAGGTCCTAAGGAACCATTCTCAGGAGAGTGATCGAGACAAGGTCCAGGTCGACCTCGGCCAGCGTCCCCGAGCGCAGCCGAAGCCTGTCGTCATCCCCCATCAGCTCCCACATGGGGCGCGAGTGTGCTTGGAGCGGCGCCAGCCACTGCCTCAGGAACTCCTTCACGATATGGGCCCCCTTCAAGCCTCGAGCCCAGGTCGGCTTTGATCCTTGCCAAGACAGGCTTGGCAAGGGAGTCGTTGAGCTTCGCATAGCTCCAGCCGGCGCATTTCGCGGGACGGGTGGTAGGCAACGCCAGCAGCGGGTGAGTGCACTAGGCATCCAGATAGACCCACCTCTTCCGGTGGGAGTCTATCTTCTTCCCAGCTGTCATCAGTCGGCAGCCCTGGCACTGGAAGACAAAGGAGACACAGCCCGAGCACGGACCCTCGTCGTACCGCCGCATGGGGAAGAAGTGGCGGAAGAGGGCGACAGTCGGTTTCACCCCCATAAACGCCTCGCAGTAAAAGGCAAAGAGCGAAAGGACGAAGATGGAGCGAGGTTGGATGTGGAGGGTGTGCACCTGGTAATGGTCCAGGATGGCGTAGAAGAACTCCGAGAAGGGCGGCACGAGCCCGATGGATATGCTGTGGAGGAAGAAGGGGTAGCAGGACTTCGGCAAGATCCGCGCCACAGTGGATCCAACCCAAATCTTTGTCGAGCCATGCTCGTTGTGGATGCTCGACAAGAAAGGCTGGACCTCCGAGTAGTCCCCCTCCTCGGTGATGGTGGACTCCTCGAGCGCCGCCTCAAGGGAGGAAGTAGATCCGGATGCCTGCGCGGCACCCTTGCTTTTCTTCGCCATTACTGGAGGTGCAGGAGGATGAAGGCGATTTGGAAAGGCCGGAGGCGAAGGAGAAGGTGATCTGAGCAGGAAGGAAAGGAGGCGATAACTCCCCTGCAGCAAAGACAACCCCTTTTGTCAAGTTACATGGTTGCCGAGACTGCGTGGGAAGCAGAGTCGCCCACGTCCCATCCAATCGTCACGCACGAGCCTAGTCTGCAGCCTTTTTGGGGCCCGCGGCGCTCCGTCCTCGCCTAAGGCTTCGCCCCAAAGCCAACTCCGCGAGCGCCTTGGGCCCGGGGGCTACTGTCGGCGTCCTGGGAACCAGGGTACCCAGACTTGCCTATCTGCGGGTCGCGATGGACTCCTACCACGGCCTTGTACAACCTAGCTGATCGACCAGCTGCTCAAGACCCTCGCGAGGGGGCTAGGCCTCGTGAGGAGAACGACATCAAGACCCCCTCAGGAGCGGCCTCGGCTAGATTGCTCTGAAGGGGCGGAGAATCCAAGGCCAAGCCTGCCTCAGGAGGAGGCAGTGACGCACCGCGCCAGAGGGTGCCAGCGCGTGCCAGCGGCGCAGTTGCCATTTTGGTGCAAAGGAGACAGCGCAGGCGCAGGTTCCCGAGGAGCGGGACAAAGGTTTCCCCTTCGGTGCAACAAGATCGAAGACCGCAAGGACGATAGGGAGTATGTCACCACCGAGCCCACCACTGCGTCACCACCTAATCCCTTTGCAGGCGAAGAACGCTTTTGTCAGGATAGGAACGTCCTTGTGTTCCCGCTCAAAATGACCGTTGTGGGATCCCTTCCTGCCTAAACGTTTTGGGGGAAGAGGACCCTAGCCGCCTATATAAGTAGCTAGGATCTCCACTATGGGGGGAGGGAAGTCGAATCAGACCCAGAAACTCCGCCCTCGCACAAAGGAGCAAGAACTCTTGCCTCTTGACCCTCCTGAGCTCTCCTCCTAAGCTCAGGAGCCACTGTACTAATTCATACTCAAGCCCTCCGGAGGCCAATCCACCAAAGCAGGAAGTAGGGTCTTACACCACAAGGTGGCCTGAACCTGGGGAAATTCGCGTGTGCTTTACTTGTTGTTCTCTTGAATCTCTTCACTGGACGAGGGTGAGACGCTAGGTAGACGTGAGTGGGAGAGATCTTCGTTCACGCCCCTGTGTTCGAACTTCTTGGGTTTGCGGAGCCCGTAATCCGACACAAGTATCTTTTCCTTAGACCATGAGATTGTGCAACTCCTGGATACCGTAGGAGTACTTTGGGTGTGCCAAACGTCACAACATAACTGGGTGGCTATAAAGGTACACTCGGGTATCCCCGAAAGTATCTGTTGGGTTGGCATGAATCGAGACTGGGATTTGTCACTCCGTATGACGGAGAGGTATCTCTGGGCCCACCCGGTAAGACATCATCGTAATGAGCTCAGTGTGACTAAGGAGTTGGTCACAGGATGATGTGTTACGGAACGAGTAAAGAGACTTGCCGGTAACGAGATTGAACAAGGTATCGGGATACCGACGATCGAATCTCGGGCAAGTACTATACCGATAGACAAAGGGAATTGTATACGGGATTGATTGAATCCTTGACATCGTGGTTCATCCGATAAGATCATCGTGGAACATGTGGGAGCGAACATGGGTATCCAGATCCCGCTGTTGGTTATTGACCGAAGAGATGTCTTGGTCATGTCTACATGCCTCCCAAACCCGTAGGTTCTACACACTTACGGTTCGATGACGCTAGGGTTATACGGAATAGATGTACGTGGTACCGAATGTTGTTCGGAGTCCTGGATGAGATCGCGGACGTCACGAGGAGTTCCGGAATGGTCCGGAGGTGAAGATTTTTATATGGGAAGTCACTATACGGTCACCAGAAAGGTTCGGGG
>LR738714.1:513577332-513629616 GCA_902687465.1 Secale cereale | reverse complement strand
GGGGTGGGAGGGCAGCCGCACCCATTGCCTGGCGCAGCTCTCCCCCCTCCCAACTCCTCCTCTTCTCCCGCGAAGCTTGGCGAAGCCCTACTGGAGTACCACGCTCCTCCACCACCACCACGCCGTCGTGCTGCTGCTGGACGGAGTCTTCCCCAACCTCTTCATCCCTCCTTGCTGGATCAAGGCGCATGAGACGTCACCGGGCTGCACATGTGTTGAACGCGGAGGCACCGTTGTTCCATGCTTAGATTGGATTCGGCCGCGATCTGAATCGCTTCGTGTACGACTCCACCAACCGCGTTCTTGCAACGCTTCCGCATCGCGATCTTCAAAGGTGTGAAGATGCGCTCCCCTCTCATTGCTAGTCACTCCATAGATTGATCTTGGTGATGCGTAGACATTTTCTGAATTTCTAAAACGATCCCCAACAATCATTGCATATGAAGGTAAAGGGAGGGGTTTGGAGAGTGCAAATGCAAGTGGAGACACATATGTTTTTGACGTGGTTCTGATAGGTGGTGCTATCATACATCCACATTGATGGAGACTTCAACCCATGAAAGGTAACGGCTGCGCAAGTCCATGGGGGGCTCCACCCATGAAGGGTCCACGAAGAAGCAACTTTGTCTATCCCACCATGGCCATCGCCCACGAAGGACTTGCCTCAGTCGGGTAGATTTTCACGAAGTAGGTGATCTCCTTGCCCTTATAAACTCCTTGGTTCAACTCCACAGCATGTCAGAGGCTCCCAAGTGACACCTAACCAATCTAGGAGACACCACTCTCCAAAAGGTAACAAACGGTGTGTTGATAACGAACTCCTTGCTCAAATGCTTCAAATGATAGTCTCCCCAATACTCAAACAGCTCCTCACAGATTTGGATATGGTGGAAGAAGAGATTGAGTGGAAAGCAACTTGGGGAAGGCTAGAGATCAAGATTCATATGGTAGGATTGGAATATCTTGGTCTCAACACATGAGTAGGTGGTACTCTCTCAGAAAATAAGTAATGGAAGTGTAGGCTTGTTCTGATGGCTCTCTCCACGAATGAAGAGTGGGTGGAGGGGTATATATAGCCTCCACACAAAATCCAACTGTTACACACATTTTGGCCAACTCGGTGGGACCGATTCAGTGAACTCGGTCTGACCAAAAGGTTGAAATATGTGAACGTTAGGAATCTCGGTGGGACCGACTGGGACATGTCGGTGGGACCGAAGGCTAGGGTTAAGTCATCAGAGAATTGGCAAGGTAAAACTCGGTGTCACCATTTAATGAACTCGGTATTACCGAAATAAATTAACCTGTAACAGAGAGTTTATGGAACCATCTCAGTGAGACCGAAAGCCTATATCAGTGAGACCGAAATGTTAGGGTTTATGGATGTTTCTAAGTCAAAGGAAACTCAGTGGGACTGGATATGAAAATCGGTAAGTCCGAGTTTGGCATTTTGGTTTTGACATGTTTGGAGTGGAGAGGTCGTGTGAGGGTTTTGGAGCATATCATCAAGCATTGTGAGCAACCAACTCGTTAAGCAACACATCATCCCCTTTTAATAGTATGGGATTTCCTAAGGACTCAATGTGATCTTGGATTACTAAAAGTGAAAAGGTAGCGTCTTGAGATTTTGCCAAACTTGCTTCCTGCTACTTCTCGAGCTTGCGTTGTATTCCCTCGAAGAGGAAATGGAGATGCATCACAGTAGCGTAAGTATTTCCCTCAGTTTTTGAGAACGAAGGTATCAATCCAGTAGGAGACCACGCGCGAGTCCCTCGCACCTGCACAAACAACTAAGAACTTCACAACCAACGCGATAAGGGGTTGTCAATCCCTTTACGGTCACTTACGAAAGTGAGATCTGATAGATAGGATAGTTTGATATTTTTGGTATTTTTGATTATAAGAACAGAAAGTAAAAGCGGAAAAATTAAAGTAAGTGTAGATTGATATGTTGAGAATAGACCCAGGGGCCATAGTGTTCTCTAGTGGCTTCTCTCATGATAGTGATATTCTACGGTGGGTGAACAAATTACTGTCGAGCAACTGATAGAAAAGAGAATAATTATGAGACTATCTAGGCATGATCATTATATATAGGCATCACGTCTGAGACAAGTAGACCGAAACGATGCTGCATCTACTACTATTACTCCACACATCGACCGCTATCCAGCATGCATCTAGTGTATTGAGTTCATAAGAACAGAGTAACGCCTTAAGCAAGATGACATGATGTAGAGGGATAAACTCAAGCAATATGATATAAACCCCATCGTTTTATCCTCGATGGCAACAATACAATACGTGCCTTGCTGCCCCTACTGTCATTGGGAAAGGAAACCACAAGATTGAACCCAAAGACAAGCACTTCTCCCATTGCAAGAACTATAGATCTAGTAGGCCAAACCAAACCAATAATTCGAAGAGACTTGCAAGGATATTATAATCATACATAAAGAGTTCTCAGAAGAACCAAATATTTCTCATAGATAATCTTGATCATAAACCCACAATTCATCGGATCCCGACAAACACACCGCAAAAAGAGATTACATCGAATAGATCTCCTCGAAGACCAAGGAGAACTTTGTATTGAGATCCAAAGAGAGAGAAGAAGCCATCTAGATACTAGCTATGGACCCAAAGGTCTGTGGTAAACTACTCACAACTCATGGTGAGGCGATGATGATGATGATGTAGAAGCACTCCGTGGAAGATCCCCCCTCTGGCGGAGCTCCGGAACAGGCCCCAAGATGGGATCTCACGGGAACAGAAGGTTACGGCGGTGAAACTAGGGTTTGTTTTGTTGTTCTGATGGTTTCGGGGTACGTAGGCATATATAGGAGGAAGGAGGGCATCGAGGGCCATACGTGCGACCCACGAGGCAGGGGGGCGCGCCCTAGGGGGGGGGGCGCCCCCACCCTCGTGGGCACCACATAAACCCTACTCCGTGCTTCTCAAGTCTCTCGTGCATGATTTTCTCCAAAAATATCTCTCCCAATGGTTTCATTCTGTTTGGACTCCGTTTGATATCCCTTTTCTGTAAAACCCCAAAACAGGCAAAAAACAACAATCTGGACTGGGCCTTTGGGTTAGTAGGTTAGTCCCAAAAATAATATAAAAGTGTATGACAAAGCCCATTAAACATCCAAAACATCATAAATAATAGCATGGAACAATAAAAAATTATAGATATGTTGGAGACGTATCATGCATCCCCAAGCTTAATTCATGCTCGTCCTCGAGTAGGTAAATGATAAAAACAGAATTTTTGATGTGGAATGCTAACCAACAAAGTTTTTAAATGTAATTCTCTTAATTGTGGCATGAATGTTCAGATCTGAAAGATTCAAGACAAAAGTCTATATTGACATAAGAAATAATAATACTTCAAGCATACTAACAAAGCAATCATGTATTATCAAAATAACATGGCTAAAGAAAGTTATCCCTACAAAATCATATGGTCTGGCTATGCTCCCTCTTCATCACACAAAATATTCATATCATGAAAAACCCCGATTTCAGCCAAGCACTTGTTTTCATACTCTATTCTTTTAAACCTTTCAACTTTCACGCAATACATGAGCGTGAGCCATGGACATAGCACTATGGGTGGAATAGATAGGTGGTTGTGGAGAAGACAAAAAAAGGAGGGAGATAGTCTCCCATCGACTAGGCGTATCAACGGGCTATGGAGATGCCCATCAATATATATCAATGTGAGTGAGTAGGGATTGCCATGCAACGGATGCACTAGAGCTAAAAATGTATGAAAGCTCAACAAAAGAAACTAAGTGGGTGTGCATCCAACTTGCTTGCTCACGAAGACCTAGGGCATTTGAGGAAGCCCATCGATGGATTATACAAGCCAAGTTCTATAATGAAAATTCCCACTAGTATATGAAAATGACTAAACATGAGACTCTCTATCATGAAGAACATGGTGCTACTTTGAAGCACAAGTGTGGAAAAGGATAGTAGCAATTGTCCCTTCTCTCTTTTCTCTCATTTTTTTGGTGGGGCTTTCTCTTTTTTTAGCCCCTCTCTATTTTTTTGGGCCATCTCCTTTTTTACTGGCCTTTCCTCACATGTGACAATGCTCTAATAATGATGATCATCACACTTTTATTGATTCACAACTCGATATTACAACTCGAGACTAGAACAAGTATGACTCTATATGAATGCCTCCGGCGGTGTACCGGGATATGAAATGAATCAAGAGTGACATGTATGAAAAATTATGCATGGTGGCTTTGCCACAAATACGATGTCAATTACATGATCATGCATGGCAATATGACAATATGATGCGTGCCATATGAATGGAACGGTGGAAAGTTGCATGGCAATATATCTCGGAATGCCTATGGAAATGCCATGATAGGTAGGTATGGTGGCTGTTTTGAGGAATGTATATGGTGGCTGTTTTGAGGAAGGATATATAGTGGGTGTATGGTACCGGCGAAAGTTGTGCGATACAAGAGAGGCTAGAAATGGTGGAAGGGTGAGAGTGCGTAATATCCATGGACTCAACATTAGTCATAAAGAACTCATATACTTACTGCAAAAAATTACGAGTCATCAAAACAAAGCAATCAACGCATGCTCCTAGGGGGGAGGTTGGTAGGAGTTAACCATCGCGCGCCCCCGACCTCCACACAAAGGTTGACACTTTACAAATACCTCACGCTCTAACTTCGTCACATAGCGGTTCACCATACGTGCATGCTACGGGAATCACTAACCTTAACACAAGAATTTCTCAATTTCATAATAACTCCACTAGCATGACTCTAATATCACTATCCTCATATCTCAAAACAATTATCAAGCATCCAACTTCTCATCATATTCAATGCACTTAATTTGAAAGTTTTTACTACATTGATATTGGATGTCTATCATGTGAATACTAGTTTTATAGCCTAAGAACATTACCATGCTGTTTTAATAGACTCTCAAATGGATATAAGTGAAGCATGGGATTTCAACAATTTCTTCAAAATATTATCACCACCGTGCTCTAAAAGATATAAGTGAAGCACTAGAGCAAAAACTATTCAACTCAAAGGATATAAGTGAAGCACATAGAGTGTTCTAACAATTCCTAGGCCATATTTAACTCTCTCAAATAGGTGTGTACAGCAAGGATAATTGTGGCAAACTAACAAGCAAAGACTCAAATTATACAAGAGGCTCCAAGCAAAACACATATCATGTGGTGAATAAAAATATAGCTCTGAGTATAGTTACAGATGGATGAAGACGAAAGAGGGGATGCCTTCCCGGGGCATCCCCAAGCTTAGGCTTTTGCTTGTCCTTGAATTTTACCTTGGGGTGCCATGGGAATCCCCAAGCTTAGGCTCTTGCCACTCTTTGTTCCACAGTCCATCAAAGCAATACTCAAAACTTGAAAACTTCACAACACAAAACTTAGACAAAAATCTCGTGAGCTCTGTTAGTATAAGAAAGCAAACCACTACTCAAAGGTACTGCAATGAATTCATTCTTTGTTTATATTGGTGTTAAACCTACTGTATTCCAACTTCTCTATGGTTCATACTTCCCAATATTACTCATAGATGCATTGAAATAAGCAAACAACACACGAAAAACAAAATCTGTCAAAATCAGAACAGTCTGTAGTAATCTGCAGGTTTCCCATACTTCTGTAACTCCAAAAAATTCAAACTAAATTGGTAAACATGAGGAATTTGTCTATTAATCATCTGCAAAAAGAATCAACTAAATAGCATGCTCCAGTAAAATCTGATGACCATTCTAGCGAGCGCTAACAATTCTGTTTTTCACAGCAAGATCACATAAACTTCACAAAAGTCTTCCCAAAGGTTCTACTTGGCACAAACAATAAAAAAAACACAAAACCACATCTAAACAGAAGCTAGATGAAAAATTTATTCCTAAACAGAAGCAAAAACAAAAAATATAAAATTGGTTTGCCTCCCAACAAGCGCTATCATTTTACGCCCCTAGCTAGGCACGATACATAGATAGATCTAGGTATTGCCATCTTTGGAAGGCAATCCATAAGTGGCTCTCATAATAGATTCATATGGTAATTTGATTTTCTTTCTAGGAAAGTGTTCCATGCCTTTCCTTAACGGAAATTGGAATCTAATATTTCCTTCCTTCATATCAATAATTGCACCAATCGTTCTAAGGAAATGTCTACCATGAATAATAGGACATGAAGGATTGCAATCTATATCAAGAACAATGAAATCTACAGGCACATAATTCCTATTGGCAGCAATAAGAACATCATTAATCCTTCACATAGGTTTCTTAATAGTGGAATCCGCAAGATGCAAATTCAAAGAACAGTCATCAAGCTCATGGAACCCTAGCAAATCACACAAAGTTTTTGGGATAGTGGAGACACTTGCACCCAAATCACACAAAGCATGGCATTCATGATCTTTTATTTTTATTTTAATAGTAGGTTCCCACTCATTATAAAGCTTTCTAGGGATAGAAACTTCTAACTCAAGTTTTTCTTCATAAGATTGCATCAAAGCATGAACTATGTGTTTGGTAAAAGCTTTATTTTGACTATAAGCATGTGGAGACTTTAGTACGGATTGCAACAAGGAAATACAATCAATCAAAGAGCAACTATCATAATTGAATCCCTTGAAATCCAAAGTAGTGGGTTCATCACTATGCAAAGTTTTAATCTCTTCACTCCCGCTTTTAACAATTTTAGCATCAAGATCTAAAAACTCCGAATCATTGGGACACCTTAAAATAGAATCATCTCCAATCCTATCTTCATCAAGATTTATGCTAGAAAACAAGGATCTGATAGGAGACACATCAATAACTTTCAGATCTTCATCTTTATTTTCACGCCCTTCCGGTTTAGCAGCCATCTTATTGATCAAGGTGGACTGTTTATCCGAAATTTGGGCTATTAAGTTCTCAAAATGAGCAAACTGAGATTTCAAACCATAAAATTCCTTAGACATATCATCAAGGTATTTATTCATATATTCCATATATTTTTTCTGTTCTTTAAGCTCACTTCTGAAAAAAAACATTGTGCTCAAATTGTATAGTTATAAAATGTCTAACATTGTTTTCAATCTCCTCCAGCCTCTTGAGGTGAGGGTCAACACTAATAGGGAGAGCCATAGTGACAAGAAAGCAAGCAACACACAAGCAAACAAGAGGCAAGCGAACGATAAACACACGACAGAAGAAGGGCAAATAAAATGGCAAGGGTGAAGTGGGGGAGAGGAAAACGAGAGGCAAAAATGTAATGCGAAGGATAAGGGTTTGTGATAGGTACTTGGTATATGACTTTTGCGTAAGCCTCCCCGACAACGGCCAGAAATTCTTCTTGCTACTTCTCGAGCTTGCGGTGTATTCCCTCGAAGAGGAAAGGGAGATGCAGCATAGTAGCGTAAGTATTTCCCTTAGTTTTTGAGAACCAAGGTATCAATCCAGTAGGAGACCACGCGCGAGTCCCTCACACCTGCACAAACAAATAGCAACTTCGTAGCCTGTCGGTGTTCAAAAAGAGGGGTACACCTTTTGTACCCCTATGACTGTGCACGGGTAGTCTGAGCCAAGGCGCCACCACACTAAGCATGGCGAGGGAGGCGAGCCGGGGCAAGACTGAAGCTCAATGGAGACTGGAGCAACGCCAAGAACAAGACCACAAAGAACGTGGAGACCCGCCCCACGCCTACGGAGTGAATCACCCTTGAGTCCACTGCCCCCATGGGGCAAGGATTCGGGAGATATCCCCGTGGTGGCATGCAGATCTTTGTGAAGACATTCAAGGACAGATACACATGCTAAGAGGACGACGACCCTTGGCAGGATCCCAGCCAAGGAGGACCACAAGGCCTCCGACAAGCACCTTGCCGGGGATGACGGCAGGCGCCGCGGCAAGACCTTGCCGGGGGCCCCGGCAGGGCCCTTGCCGAGGGCACCCGCAGGGCCACCGTCAGGCCCGCGCTAACTGAGTTTCCACCGCCCCATGCAGCTGCCAACCCAACCAACTGGGCAGGCTCCTGCGTGGCAACATGCAGATCTTCGTGGAGACCCGCCGTTGCGCCACCTCAGCTGCCTGCCTGCCTACATGGCGCCTTAGGCACCGCTGGCCAGGGTGCGTGTCAACACAAGGAGGAGCAGCGACGGACAAGACAGACGTCTCCCCTCGTCCCCGATAAAGCAAGGACACCTAAGCTGGGCGCATTAAATGCGCCTTGTCCTGTAATGCGAGGGATAACCTCGCATCACTGTACCCTTTCCACCTCCTGTGTGTCACTGTGGCAACCCCTTTTTCCTATAAAAGGAGGCCCGAGGCGACCAGGAGAAGGATTCGGCTTTTTAGAACTCCCCACGACTCTCTTGGAGCTACTCACTAGCAAAAGAACACCAACATATAATCCACCAAAGCAGGAGTAGGGTTTTATGCATCTTTGCGGCCCGAACCTGGGTAAAGGAACCGTGTCCCGACCGTTAGGTCCGCTCTTCCCTCAACCCCGCGCCCCGCAACCGTAGTAGGGATTCTTGTGATCCCATATGTGTCGATCCAAATACACCGACATCTTTGGCGCTCCAGGTAGGGGGCGCCCAGTTGTGAGAATCGGCTTTAGCGGTTAGTTCGACGCTCCTGCATCGTCATGGCGCCTGATAAGTCCAAAACGTATCTATAATTTCTGCTTGCTCCATGCCTCTTTTGTGTGATATTGCTATGATATTTATGCACTTCCATACACTTTTGATCATATTTGGACTAACCTATTAACTCAGTGCACCACAGTGCCAGTTCCTGTTTTCTGCTGTTTTTCTATTTCAGGTTTCCCCCATATTAAAAGTGCCCTAAAAATTCCGAGAAAAATACAGGAAAAATCAGCGTATCGGGAGCTTCCCGAAAAACCTAGGCAGGGCCAGAGGGGAGCCTGGGGTGGCCCAGGCGGCCACCCGGCGCGGCCCCACCCCTGGCCGAGCCAGGGGGGCGCCTGGGGCCCCACCTCCGCCTCTGGTGACCCCCTTTTGCATATATATTGCTCGCGTCCCGAAACCCTCGAGGACGGAACCCTTTTTCGCGATCTCATCTCTGTTCCGCCGCTGCCGCGCTTCCAAGATCGGGAGCACCAGGAGAACTCTTCCCGGCACCCTGCCGGAGGGGAGAACCACCACCGGGAGCTTCTCCACCACCATGGACGCCTCCCGGATGAGTTGTGAGTAGTCTCCCTTGGACCATGGGTCCATGACCAGTAGCTATGTGATGTTCTCCTCCCCTCTTTGTTCTTCATCGATTAGACCTCGTGAGCTGCCCTACATGATCCAGGCACATATGTAATCTTTATGATGTTGCTCTGCTGAGTTTGCTGGGATCCAATGGATTATGAGATTATGTTCAGATTGTGTGTGAGTAATATATTTGATTCACCTCTTTTATATTTATGTTCTTGAGTAATTCTTGCATGTTCTCCGTTGCTGTTTATTGCTTTGGCCAAGTAGTAGGTAGTAACTCCAAGAGGGAACGTTATGCTTGATTGTGGGTTCATGCCCCTCGATGACTAGTTTAAGTGACAGAAACATGAGTCTAGGGGATGTGCTGTTGCCACAAGGGGGAAAACAATGGTGCTTGTACTTGCGGGGTGCAAGGAATGTTTACTTTACGCAAAGTTATTTTAATGCAGTTGTCTGTTGCTTTGAGTTTACACTATGGGTGGGACTCGCAACTTAATACCAGTGAGATATTCTGGATAGATATCTCAAGGTGGATGATTAGTAGTAGAAGCAGATAGATTTCGGTCTACTTGCCTTGGCGTACCGCCCATGCTTTTGAGCCTATACCTTTCTTTACAGCATAGTTAGCATTGGTTTGCGCACATAATCCTGTCAATTGCCCAGCTGTAATTTGCTTACCTCGCTTAGCTGTTTTATCGTCTTTTGGGAGAGAGACATCACTAGTGAACATCATGGGACCCCGGTCCATATTACCATCACTGATCACACCCGCTATTTACTTCCTGTTCATATTTCCTAGTTGCAGTCATACCTATCACCATTATCTCTTGCGTTTGATCCTTTGTAAACGACAAGGCCAGAGGGATTGACAACCTCTCTGTACTCGTTGGGAGCAAAGTTATTTGTATCTGTGTGCAGGTCCTGTCAAGCAAAAGTTTCTGGCGCCATTGACACCTTCTTGTCGACCCTCAGAGTCTCACGGGATTCGATTCTTGGTATCTTTGCCAAGGGAAATTTGCCGCTACGCTACATCTCAAACCTTCCACTTGGGGTAACCAACGAGGGGCGAGAAGCCATCAAGCAAGTTTCTGGCGCCGTTGCCGGGGACTCCACTCTTCAAGATAGGGGAGTTGCACGCTATCTTTTATCTTTGCTTTTTAGTCTTGTTAGTTTACCTTTCAGTTTTTGCTTTAGTGTCCCTTACCAAAAATCACAAAAATAGTTATCTTGCTTGCTGCTGCTATGGGTTCCATCGAGAACACCAAGTTGTGTGACTTCACTAGTCATAACAACGATGACTTTATCTGCACGCCTATTACTACACCTGCCACTTCAGCACCCTCTTATGAGATTAAACCTGCTTTACTAAACCTAGTTATGAAAGATCAATTCTCCGGTGCTGGAGATGATGCTGCTTTGCACTTAAATAATTTTGTTGAACTCTGTGATATGCAAAAGTACCAAGAAATAGATGGTGATATTGTTAAGCTTAAGCTTTTTCCTTTCTCCTTGAGAGGAGGAGCTAAAATCTGGTTTCAATCCTTGCCTAGAAATAGCATAGATTCTTGGGACAAGTGCAAGGATGCCTTTATTGGGAAGTACTATCCCCCTGCTAAAATTATCCAACTAAGGAGTAACATAATGAATTTTAAACAATTGGATAATGAACACGTTGCCCAAGCTTGGGAATGCATGAAATCTCTTGTCAAGAAATGCCCTACTCATGGTTTGACTACTTGGATGGTTATTCAAACTTTTTATGCAGGCTTGAACTTTACCTCGCGGAACTTGTTAGATTCGGCCGCGGGAGGAACCTTTATGTCAACTACACTTGGTGCTGCCACGAGGCTTCTCGATGAGATGATGACCAACTATTCCCAATGGCACACCGAACGCGCTCCAACAGGTAGGAAGGTAAACTCTGTCGAGGAGATTTCCTCCCTAAATGAAAAAGTTGATTTGATCATGTCTCTACTTTCCAAGCAATCTCCTATTGATCCTCATGATGTTCCTTTAAATTCTTTGATTGCTCAAGATCAAGTAGATGTGAACTTTATCTCTAGAAACAATTTCAATAACAATGCTTATAGGAGTAATTTTGGTAGCAACCCTAGACCGTTCCCCTCTAATTCCTATGGGAACAACAATGCTTATCCTAGCACCAAGAACTCCACTTCTGAACTAGAGATTATGCTTAAAGACTTTATCACTACCCAAAAAGCCTTCAATAAGAGTGTAGAAGAAAAACTAAACAAACTAGATAATCTCTCTTCGAAGGTAGACAATTTAGCCCATGAGGTAGAATTGCTTAAAATTAGAACTTCCCCTCTTGAGGAGAGGAAGACCACTCCTATGAATGCTATTCAAGTGCAAATTAATGAAAACATTAGGATGATGGCTAAACTTAAAGAGAGATGGGCTAGAGAAAAGGAGGAAGAAGATAGAATTAAGAGCCTTCCTACCCACCACACTGTTGCTACTATCCAAGTTGTTGAGGATATCCAAACTCTTAGCACCCAACGCACTCCTAGTCCCATTGGACCTATTAATGGTGATGCTATGACCTCAACCGTAGAAACTCCTATGACCATAGAAGCTACCAAACAAGTGAGCCTAAAGGACACCACTACCACTTTACTTGATAGTAGTGACCTTGATTTTGATAATTGCACCCTTTCTGAAGTTATTGATTTTCTTCACAAGATGTCTAGAGATCCCCACACTAGCACACTTAATCTTGCCTTCACGGAGCATATCACTAATGCTCTTATCAAAGCTAGGGAGGAGAAGCTTAGGGTAGAAGCCTCCATACCTAGAAAGCTAGAAGATAGTTGGGATCCTATGATTAAAATTAAGTTGAATAACTTCTCTTGCTATGCTTTATGTGATGTTGGAGCTAGTACCTCCGTTATGCCCAAAAGAATGTATGATATGCTTAAATTGAAACCTTTTGATCCTTGTTCTTTTGGTGTTCGTCTTGTTGATTCTTCCGTAAAGAAACCTTTGGGGAAGATCGACGATGTTCTTATCATTGTCAATGACAATTATGTTCCCGTTGATTTTACTATTATGGATATTGAATGTGAACCTTCATGTCCAATTATTTTGGGACGTCCTTTTCTTCGCACCGTTGGTGCTATCATTGACATGAAAGAGGGGAATATAAAATTCCAATTCCCTCTCAAGAAAGGAATGGAACACTTCCCTAGAAAGAATATTAAGTTACCTTTTGAGTCCGTTACACGGGCTAGCTATTCTTTTACTCTTGATAAAACTTGATCCTCTCTTTTTGCATCATGCCTAGCTTAAAGGCATAAAAGAAAGCGCTTTTGGGAGGCAGCCCATAACGAATAAAGTTTTATTTTGCTTTTGTTGTGTCTTGATGTTTGTTACTACAGTAGCATCATCATTGTATCTTTTCTTTTCAGCTTTGTGCCAAGTTTAGCCTCCGATTGCAAGAAAGTTCAAAAGTTGTGACGTGCAGTCCAGAAAACAGATTCTGTCCTTGGACAAAACAAATCGTATAAAATCACCAGATCATCTTTTTGGTCTGAATGTTTTTGACAGCGTGCTCTATACAATTGGCTTTCGGGCGTCTGTTCTGAGTTTTTTGATTTGAGTTGCAGAAGTGCCCCAAAAAAATTATTTACTACATGCTGGTCTGTTTTTCACACATTTTGTCCTGTTTTGCCTTTTCTTCGTTCTGCAAACCTTGAGCTTGCTTTTTCTTTGCAAAAACCTTTTGGCAATCTTGAGAAACAGTAGCCCTTCAAGATTATCCTTATTTCCAGCAGGGAAAAGTTATTTTATTATGGGTACTAACCTCGCTAATCAGATTATGATGAGTTATGTATGAAGGGAGTTTTCAAGTGTGCGAGGGAAGACGATAAAAAGATTCAGGAGGGTCAAACGCTCAAGCTTGGGGATGCCCCCGTGCACCCCCAAGAAATATTCAAGAAGACTCAAGCGTCTAAGCTTGGGGATGCCCCCGTGCATCCCCTTCTCCATCAACAATTATCAGTTCGTCTTTCGTTCCACTATATTTTAATCACTTCATGCATTATGTGCTATGCTTGGAGCGTCTTGCTTTTAGTTTCCTTTTTAGTTTTCTTTAGCTTTGCTTGCTGTTCATAATGAGTTAGAACCCAGCTTTCTTTATGTGGGAGAGAAACACGCTCCACTTCAACCTAGAACACAACATAGGATTTTCATGCTTATCTTTGCTGTGTATGTTCTTTGTCTTTCAATAGCTACTGTCATGTTTAGCTCTTAGTTTTCATGCTTTTCTTTTTTAAAGAGCTTTTGTTTAGTTGGTTGCTGAACTCTCTTGAGTTTTCATGTTTATCTTGTTAAGAGAGTTTGTCTGTTGCACTGAGTTGTGTGTCTTAACTTAAAGTAGGTAATTGAGGTTGCTATTTAATTTTGGTAGTAACTTGCAATAGTTTTGAGGTATTGCCATGAGTAATGTCTGAACTTTTGGTGACAAGAGCTTTAGCCTATTAGTGATAGATGTCGTATTTTGGGCAATCCGTGTTTATTTTCGAAAACCTACAAAATAGTTGAGAACTTTAGCTACTAAATGGATCACTAATCTTTGGAGGGATCGAATATTAGAGTACACTCACGTACCATGGGTCGAGGATGCGCAAGGGTAACCAAACCCCCGTACACTCCTCCTCGGGGTACTTGTCTCTTTGTGAACCTCCTAATTAGATTGAGAGTTACCGATAATAAGTGCATGAGTTCTTCGGACTAATGTGAGTATTCGAAGGTTGACACTTCCACCTAACCATATTTTTCTAGCCTCTTCGGTACCGTGCATTGCCCTTTCTCACCTCGAGAGTTGGCGCATACTTCGCCGGTGCATCCAAATCCTTGGCACGATACGCTCTGTCATCATAAGCCTCATTATATCCTTCCTCAAAACAGCCACCATACCTACCTATTAAGGCATTTCCATAGCCTTTCCGAGATACATTGCCATGCAACATCCATCTTCTCATGACTTGATCTTCATGTCATACATGCTTTTTGCTTGATCGATGAGCCGCATGCTAGTTGGGCCTTGCCCTAATCATTGCTACATGACGCGCTAGTATCATTGCATATCCTGCTACACTGGCAGAGGCATACATTTGCATACATCATGATAGTTTCATTTTCTTTATGTTGAGTACTTTTTGTAAAGTGTGAAAGATCTTCTATACTTCTTGTAATATATAGAGTGTTGCCCCTAAAGTGAGAAAAAGATCCCAAAGAGGACAAATCAAACGATCCCAAAGAGGACAAAATCAAAAGATCCCAAAGAGGACAAATGAGAGATAAATAGAAAGAGCCATTGAGGCCACAAAAAACAAAAAAAAACAAAAAAAAAGAAAAAGAAATAAAAATAGAGAAGGGGGCACACTACTATTTCTTTTGAGAGATCCACACTCGTACTCCATCTTATACCTTGTACTCCATAGAGATTATCATTCATGCATATAGCTATGTGGGGACCTTCACACTATAGAACTTGGCTTGTATATTCCAATGATGAGCCTCCTCAAAAGAGCTCTAGGTCTTCTTGAGCAAGCAAGTTGGATGCACCCCCACTAGTTCCATTGGAGAGCTTACCTTAGCTCATATGTGCATCCGTTGCATGGCAATCCCTACTCCTCACATCATATCTATCATTTGGCTTTCTCTCGCCGATGATTGTCCTCATTGATGTGAGCCTTTCACACCTTTTTTTTGTCTCCCCCCTCTATCATTTTTCTCTCTTTGCCATCCTAAGTGTCGATTTTCTTGCTTATGCTCATCCATTGCATGAGTGCTCAAAATATCGAAAGGGAGTGGATCATTTTGACTTGTACCTGGCTGACGGTCTGGGGATGAGTCAAGATAAGATTCCAAAGAAGACCAAGTGTGAAACTTTAGTAGATTAAGTTCTCAACAATACAAAAACTATGTTTTACTCTCTCATATATCCCTATCCCCTTTATTGCACGCAAACACAATTTGGAGACATTCGAGTCACAGACAGCGAGAGCTCTTGCACCTTTATGTTCTTATGTTGCTTGTTACAATGCTAATATAGACTCTTGTTTGTTATGACTTGAATTGAATTACATGCCTTGATTGCTTTACTTAAAAGTTCTTATATGGTTGATAGCATGTCACCACAGAAATTATGCTTGTTATCATTTACCTACTCGAGGACGAGCAGGAATTAAGCTTGGGGATGTTGATACGTCCAAAACGTATCTATAATTTCTGCTTGCTCCATGCCTCTTTTGTGTGATATTGCTATGATATTTATGCACTTCCATACACTTTTGATCATATTTGGACTAACCTATTAACTCAGTGCACCACAGTGCCAGTTCCTGTTTTCTGCTGTTTTTCTATTTCAGGTTTCCCCCATATTAAAAGTGCCCTAAAAATTCTGGGAAAAATACAGGAAAAATCAGCGTATCGGGAGCTTCCAGAAAAACCAAGGCAGGGCCAGAGGGGAGCCTGGGGTGGCCCAGGCGGCCACCCGGTGAGGCCCCACCCCTGGCCGCGCCAGGGGGCGCCTGGGCCCCACCTCCACCTCTGGTGACCCCCTTTTGCATATATATTGCTCGCGTCCCGAAACCCTTGAGGACGGAACCCTTTTTCGCGATCTCATCTCTGTTCCGCCGCTTCCGCGCTTCTAAGATCGGGAGCACCAGGAGAACTCTTCCCGGCACCCTGCTGGAGGGGAGAACCCCCACCGGGAGCTTCTCCACCACCATGGACTCCTCCCGGATGAGTTGTGAGTAGTCTCCCTTGGACCATGGGTCCATGACCAGTAGCCATGTGATGTTCTCCTCCCCTCTTTGCTCTTCATCGATTAGACCTCGTGAGCTGCCCTACATGATCGAGGCACATATGTAATCTCTATGCTGTTGCTCTGCTGAGTTTGCTGGGATCCGATGGATTATGAGATTATGTTCAGATTGTGTGTGAGTAATATATTTGATTCACCTCTTTTATATTTATGTTCTTGAGTAATTCTTGCATGTTCTCCGTTGCTGTTTATTGCTTTGGCCGAGTAGTATGTAGTAACTCCAAGAGGGAACGTTATGCTTGATTGTGGGTTCATGCCCCTCGATGACTAGTTTGAGTGACAGAAACATGAGTCTAGGGGATGTGCTGTTGCCACAAGGGGGAAAACAATGGTGCTTGTACTTGCGGGTGCAAGGATTGTTTACTTTACGCAAAGTTCTTTTAATGCAGTTGTCTGTTGCTTTGAGTTTACACTATGGGTGGGACTCGCAACTTAATACCAGCGAGATGTTCTGGATAGATATCTCAAGGTGGATGATTAGTAGTAGATGCAGATGGATTTCGGTCTACTTGCCTTGGCGTACCGCCCATGCTTTTGAGCCTCTACCTTTCTTTACAGCATAGTTAGCATTGGTTTGCGCACATAATCCTATCAATTGCCCAGCTGTAATTTGTTTACCTCGCTTAGCTATTTTATCGTCTTTTGGGAGAGAGACATCACTAGTGAACATCATGGGACCCCGGTCCATATTACCATCACTGATCACACCCGCTATTTACTTCCTGTTCTTATTTCCTAGTTGCAGTCATACCTATCACCATTATCTCTTGCATTTGATCCTTTGTAAACGACAAGGCCGGAAGGATTGACAACCTCTCTGTACTCGTTGGGAGCAAAGTTATTTGTATCTATGTGCAGGTCCTGTCAAGCAAAAGTTTCTGGCGCCATTGACACCTTCTTGTCGACCCTCGGAGTCTCACGGGATTCGATCCTTGGTATCTTTGCCAAGGGAAATTTGCCGCTACGCTACATCTCAAACCTTCCACTTGGGGTAACCAACGAGGGGCGAGAAGCCATCAGCGCCCAAGAAGAAGACGACGGTGGCGGTTGGCCAGTCGGAAGCCGGGCAGCCCATCCCAACGCGGGCGAGCAGTGGACCAGTCGTGGAAAGGACTCAGGGCACTGCTCGCGAACACCAACGCCATCCCGACAGCCAGAGTTTGGGAGGTGGCGATGCTTGTGCGCCTGGTAACAGGCCGCACACCGCCAGTTCCAGAGATGGGACCCGGCCCTCCGCGGGTGGCGCGGGCCCCCCCAAGGTCACGGCAGCACCACCCGAGGGCGACGCGAGGCCCTCCAGAACTCCCATGCCGGCGCCAATAGCGCGCTCTTCTCAAGCAGCGCGCGACGAACGGTGTCGTCGTCCCGAAGACCCCGGGAGTCGCCATGCGAAGAGCCCCGAGCGCCACTCCCGGGACGTAGAAGACCTGCCCGCCCGCCGAAGCACTGGTGGAGGCGATAGGCGACCGCGAGATCGTGATGGAGCTCCCCCTGACACGGTCAGGGGTCGAAGCTCGTCACAATCCGTGCAGGTTTCACTACCGTTGACACCAGCCGAAGCTTTGGCGCGCGCGCAGTTGCTCCTCAACTTTCCTCCCATTACGGGGAAACTCGACGAATGGAGAGCCACCATCCGAAGCCTTGTCGCAGTCGCCAACAGGGATGATCTAAACTTAGCGGAGATACCAGGCCGACGTTCCGATGGGGTCCCACGCATCGGGGGCGGGAGAGCTGGCAGCGCCGTGGCTACGGTGCACTCGCCCCCTCCTCGCCCAGTGCCGCATGCGTCGACCCGTCGAGACGTCGCGGGCGATGCCATCTCCATAGCGTCGTCCGACCCGCGGACCCGCGGCGACCAGCGTCAAGTTCTTCGGGAGCGAGCTCATGAAGACGCTCGAACCACCATCGAGCGCCGGCGCGAAACGCGCCACCAGTCAGACAGGCGAGCAGGGCCTGCTGCGGACCGCCCAGCACCGAAAAGCCCAGGAGGTCTACCCTACGAGGTAGGCTGTCCAGCTTTCACCCGTGAGCTGCGGCAGTTCCAATGGCCCTCTCACCGCACCTTCAAACCTGATGTTGGCGAGAAATACAACGGCAAGACCCACCCGTAGGAGTTCCTCAGCATTTACACCATCGCGATGCAAGCTGCCGGGGCTCGCGACGATAAGGTGCTTGCGAATTACTTTCCGTTGGCTCTTAAACCTTATGGCATGTCGTGGTTGATGCACTTGCCAGTAGACTCTATTTCCTCCTGGTCCGACCTGTGCCATGAGTTTGTTGGCGCCTTTACCGGAGGCCACCAAGCCCATGGCCAGGCAAGTGACCTACATGTCATACCCCAGAAGGAAGGCGAGACTCTGCGCAAGTACATACAGAGATGCAGCCGGGTATAGTACAATATCCCCGATGTTCACCCTGCCGCCATCATCAGCGCGTTCCACCAGAACGTGCGCAACCGCAAGATGCGCGAAGAACTGGCGATGACCAAGGTGAAGGACGTGGCAGAACTTTACGTTCTCGCCGACAGATGTGCCCGGGCTGAAGAGGGACGGAAGTACCCCGGCGAAGGCGCTGGTGCGGAAACCGACTCTTCAGACAAAGATATTGCCGCCCCGGCGAGGAAGGGCCGGAACCGTAACAGGAAGCGCAAGGGGAAGGCCGTGCTTGCCGTCGAGGGATCTGATGATGCCGGCTCCGCCAAGAAAACCAAGGTGGGTGACCCTGGCAAGGAAATTGCCGGGTGTGTCGCCTGCTGGGCCTAGGCGGCTGCCGAGAAGCCAGGAAACTCCGGCAAACGGTATTGCAAGATCCATCGCACCAAGGGCCATGATCTCTAGGACTGCCACCAGGTTGAGCTCCTTGCTGATAAGCAAAGGGCTGAATACGAGAGGCGGGACAAGGAGAAGGGCCAAGACGGCGCTGAAGGGTCCAACAAGAAACGTGACGGCCAAGCAGGCCGTCGCGGCAAGGAGAAACAGCAGGAAAGGCCCGCCCGGGGCCGCGACAGAAGATCGGAGGACGACGATCACGAAGAGAACGACGAGTCCGGCGGCCAAGAGTTTCAGAAGGCTACGGACACCATGTGCGTCAATGGTGGCGCCTCGCTGCACGCTTCCCACTGCCAGCTTAAACAATGGGCACGTGAAATTATTGCAGCAGAGCCATCGTCCGGTGCCCAAAAGCCACTGAAATGGTCCAGCACACCTATCATCTTTGACACCGAGGATCACCCTGATCGCACTACTGCGGTCGGGTGCTTGCCGTTGTTGGTTTCGCCAACAATACGCAACCTCAAGGTGACGAAGATGCTAGTAGATGGAGGGGCCGGCCTAAACCTACTCTCGCCCACCGTGATCGAGAAGCTGCAAGTTCCTGATGGGGACCTCGAGGAGACGGGCATGTTTCAAGGGGTCAGTCTAGGAAGGAGTCAACCGAAGGGGAAAGTCACACTGCCCGTGACTTTTGGAAGTGATCTGAACTACAGGACAGAGAGGATCATATTCGATGTCGCCAAGATCCCCCTGCCTTACAACGGGATCCTTGGTCGCCCAGCGCTGGCCAAGTTCATGGCAGCATCGCACTACGCCTACAACACCCTGAAGATGCCAGGGCCCGTGACGATCATCACCATCCCCTCCGACAAGAAAGATGCGCTGATTTGCGCCGACCAATTGTACCAGCAAGCAGTTGCAGCAACTGCCGAGAAGAAGAAGACCCGCAAGACCTCGGGCGCCCACTCCGGCAAGCGCACCTCTTCGGAGTGCTGTGCTCCCGTCGAGGACATGCCTGAGAGCTCCACCAGAAGGAAGAAGACCGGCGAGACCTCAGACACCCACTCCGGCAAGCGCACCTCTTTGGAGTGTCGCGCTCCTGTTGAGGACGTGCCAGAGAGCTCCACCGGCAGAAACAAGAGATCAAGAGCTACGCCGCCAGGAACCAAGAAGGTTTCTGTCAAGGAGGACGACACGAGAGGGGCTTTTACCATAAGCTCCTCCCTTGACAACAAATAGGAAGACACGCTCGTCACCTTCCTGCGGGCGAATGTCGACGCGTTTGCCTGGCAAGCATCCGACATCCCCGGCGTTCCCAGGGAGGTGATTGAGCACCACCTTGCTGTCTACCCCCATGCATGGCCCGTCAAGCAGAAGGTCAGGAAGCAAGCTTTGGAACGCCAAGAGTTCATCACCGAGGAGATCCGGAAACTAGAAGTTGCGGGTTTGGTGAGAGGAGTGCTCCACCCAACGTGGTTGGCCAATCCAGTGGTAGTGCGCAAGGCGAATGGGAAGTGGAGGCTGTGTATTGATTACACAGATATCAATAAAGCTTGTCCCAAGGACCCCTTCCCGTTGCCGTGCATAGACCAGATTGTCAACTCCACGACAGGGTGTGACCTGCTGTCATTCCTCGATGCCTACTCCGGCTACCACCAGATCTTCATGGCGAGAGAAGACGAAGAGAAGACAACATTTATCACCCCATGTGGTACGTACTGTTTCGTACGAATGCCTTTCGGGTTGAAGAGTGCTGGCTCGACATTTGCAAGGGCAGTCCAGATTGGTTTTGAACCCCAGCTCCATAGAAATATGGAGGCTTATATAGATGACATAGTGGTCAAAACCAAGAACAGGGCAACCCTTGTGCCGGATTTACAAGAAACATTTGTGAACCTGTGCAAGATCAACCTCAAGCTGAACCCTGAGAAGTGCGTCTTCGGTGTTCCGTCTGGCAAGCTTCTCGGGTTCTTTGTGTCGCAGCGTGGGATAGAAGCTAATCCAGACAAGATCAAAGCTATAGAGCAGATTGAAGCACCCAAGCGGGTCAAGGACGTGCGTCGGCTTGCTGGCTGCGTTTCCGCCATGAGCAGATTTATTTCCAAGTCCGTCGAGCGTGCCCTCCCCTTTTTCAAGATCTTGAAAAAGGCGGGCCCAATGGAGTGGACGCCAGAAGCCAAAGCAGCGCTACAAGACCCGAAGAAGTATCTTTCCTCCACGCCAATACTGGTTGCGCCCCGACCACAGGAACCATTGCTGGTATACTTAGCGGCAACGAACCAGGTGGTCAGCGCCGCACTAGTGGCGCAGAGAGAAATCAATGATGAGGTGATAGCATCAGCAGAGCCTGGTGCCACTGGCGCAGGGACGACATAGCCGATTGGAGTGCAACCGAGGAAGAAGATGATGCAGCACCCGGTCTACTTTGTTAGCTCCCTCTTGCAGGGGGCTAGGACAAGGTACTCCGGTGTGCAGAAATTGCTCTTCGGCCTTCTTATGGCCTCAAGGAAGCTGCGTCACTACTACCACGCGCACGAGATCACTATCGTCACTCGCTTCCCTCTGCAACGGATATTGCACAATCCAGATGCAACGGGAAGGATTGTAGAGTGGGCACTGGAACTATCCAGCTTTGGCCTCAAGTTTGAAAGCACCTCGGCAATTCAGAGCCGATTGCAGAGTTCGTTGCAGAATGGACCGCAACGCCTGATGAAGAAGTCCAAGAAATTGTTCTCCCCGGCAAAGAGGCAAGTTGCGACTGGATCATGTACTTTGATGGGGCTTTCTCTTTACAAGGTGCCGGGGCTGGCGTACTGCTGGTCGCGCCCACCGGAGAGCACCTCAAGTACGTGATCCAGATGCACTTCCCTAGGGAGGTATCAACGAACAACACTGCCGAGTACGAGGGGCTGCTTGCCAGTCTTAGGATCGCGGCGGACCTCGGAATCAAGAAGCTCATTGTCAGGGGCGACTCACAACTTGTCGTCAAACAAGTCAACAAGGATTACCAAAGCCCGTTGATGAAGGCCTACGTCGATGAAGTGAGAAAGTTGGAAGAGCGCTTTGACGGTTATAGGCAGAGCACGTTCCCCGAGCGGAGAACGACATCGCCGATTACCTGTCAAAACGTGCTGCCCTCAAGCTACCTGTGGAACCAGGTACCTTTGTGCTTCAGCTTTCTCAGCCATCCGTTGATCCATCAACAGAGCAGAACAAGAGGAGGAAGTCAGGGCCCGGGAAGCACTTTCCCGCCGAGCTCCCCGGAGCCGTCGGCAAGGATGTTGCCGGGGACACTGAGCCCGCCACCGGAGGGCTGACTCCGGCGAAGCGTCAAGCTTTTGCCGTCGAGATAGCCACTCCCTTGGCGGAGGAAATGCCTTTAGTCCTCGCCGTCGAGCCCCAGGCTCCAGCGTGGGCACAACATACCGTCTGATTCCTTCAGACTGGGGAACTTCCTGAGGAGCAGGAAGAAGCGGAGAAAGTAGCCCGTCGGTCTGCCATGTACCAGTTCGTCGATGACGTCCTGTACAGATGGAGACCAAATGGTGTGAAATCGAAGTGCATCCCCCAAGAGGAAGGACTGGAGCTGTTGGCAGAGATACATGAAGGCATATGTGGATCCCACATAGGGTCGAGAGCTCTTACCGGCAAGGCATTCCCGCAAGGCTTCTTCTGGCCCACCGCCCTCTAGGATGCGGCGGCGCAGGTCACCAGGTGTGAAGCGTGCCAATTCCGTTCAAAGAAACTTCATCAACCAGCTCAAGCCCTTCAAACCATCCCTCTCTCCTGGCCCTTCTCGGTCTGGGGGCTCGACATACTGAGCCCCTTCCCCCGCGCCGTCGGGGGCTTTGAGTACTTGTACGTTGCAATCGACAAGTTCACAAAGTGGCCAGAAGTGGAGGCAGTGAGGAAGGTCACAGCTCAGTCAGCCGTCAAGTTCTTCAAGGGACTAGTGTGCCGTTATGGTGTACCCAACAGGATCATCACCGACAACGGCATGCAGTTTACAAGCCGCACCTTCATGCAATATACCCAAGACCTCGGCAGCAAGGTCTGTTTCACTTCCGTTGCTCACCCCCGAAGCAATGGTCAAGCTGAGAGGGCAAATGCTGAAGTGCTGCGAGGATTAAGGACAAAGACCTTTGACAGGCTGCACAAGAGAGGGAGGCGCTGGATTGATGAATTGCCGGCGGTTCTTTGGTCGATCAGGACGACGCCAAATCGAGCCACCGGCCAGACGCCCTTTGCCCTGATATACGGGGCAGAAGCAGTTCTCCCCACGGAACTCATATACGGGTCACCTCGAGTGCTCTGTTATGATGAGCTTGAGCAAGAGCAATTGCGGCAAGACGACACAATGCTCCTTGAGGAAGATCGTCTTCGGGCGGCTGTGAGAGCAGCGCACTACCAGCAAGCCTTGTGCTGCTACGATAGCCGCAAGGTTCATGCCCGAAGCTTTGAGGAAGGCGACCTTGTTCTCCGGCGCGTTCAATCGGCCAGGAATATGAACAAGTTGACGCCGAAGTGGGAGGGCCCTTATCGGGTAATACGAGTCACCAGGCCTGGCGCTGTCCGCCTGGAGACCGAGGATGCCGTTCCGGTGAGTAATTCCTGGAACATCGAGCATCTTCCCAGGTTTTACCCATAAGGCGCGGCTTGCCGGCCCCCCTGGCAAGCCACCCTTTTGTACAAGCTTTGCCGGCAAGGCATGTAACCCTTTGTACAAAGCCAGGCGCAGACCCTGAGCATGAACAAATGAAGCGCTGGCGCCCTAAGTTTTAGCATGCATGCTGAGTCGAGTCTCGTCCTTGGTTAGGGTTGATAGTGCTTAGCAGCGGCTAACCCCTAGCTTAGAGGTCGAGTCTTTGTCTTTCCTCTATCTTCCTTGGTTTACAGGACGCGCAGGCATCCTTGCCAAAGCCACTTGGAGGAAGGAAAGAAGAACCGACCAGTGCCTAGGCCCCGGCAAGCCAGTGTTGCCGGGGGCTGCAAGGGCAAGAATTCACCCACGGCAGACCAGGGTTGCCGGGGGCTGCAGCTTCAGATAAGTCATTTTTCCCTTATCATGCATTCCGTTATGGACTGAGGCATGTGAAATCTCGTTCTTTTCCTTAAGCTACCGTGCTCCCATAACTCTAGGCCCTAAGGCTTGTTCCTGGGACTAGGTTTGGTCATAGTCGCGACGGCGAAGGGATAAAACGAGGAGCCTGAGCCCGCTTCGCCCCTGCCTCCGCCAAGGGCGTGAGAACGGTCAAGCGAAGTAGGGAAACAGCAGGGCCTGTTGCCGGGCGATAAAATGTTCATCTTAAGGATATCAGGGATTTATTCCCTGTTGTGGGTTTTTACCTACGAACAAATGACCCGACAAACATTCCTTTTTCATTAAAAACATTCCATTCAGGTACAGTCCATAGGGAATGAAAAACATGAATAAGGGGATTACAAGTTTTAAACTTAACAGATGCCCGAAGGCTTACAGACTAAAAAGAGATAAGATGCCCGTAATGCCTTTCTTGTCCCTCTCCTCAGGAGGTAGGTCAAGGAGGCGAGAAGGGCAAAAGGGGCGCCTAGGCGAGCTACGGGTGGCAGAAGACACCAAGAAGGCATCTCGGCGGCCTCCTCGGGGCTGGGCGGTGATGGCGGCGCCGAAGGCTGAGCTCGAAGACAAGGCGGCAGGACGTCAGTAGGAGACAAAGGCGTCGGTGCCCGCGTACTCCGACATGACGACCTTGCCGCCCGCCTTCTTACTCTTCATCTTCCGCAGCCTCCCTACGCCAGCCGCCAAGGAGACGACCTCGAGAAGTTCAAGGAGCCGGCGACACGGATGATGGGGTCGCCGGTGCCACCAGGAGCGGCGCCCGACACCTAGTCGGACCCGTCATCCTGTCGTCCCCCGCCCTCGTCGTTGCTGTCGCTGTCCTCCTCATCACTCTCGTTCGAGGAGGAGTCTTCATCATCAGAGGAGCTCTCCATGCAGCACCTCGCGCGAGTTCCGAGGTGCCCGAAGACCTTGACGGAGAGCTGGCCATCCCCCATCAACTTGAAGTGGAGGGTGATCCCATCCGTCAGGCTGTGGATGTGAGCGAACCTCTTCCATCCTTGGCGAAGATACATCACATGAGGGGCGGGGAAGTCGACGCGGGCCCGTGGGCCGCTGATCCCACAACCCCTCATGTGCAGCCGCAGCGACTCCGGCGTGTTCGCCTCCATCTCCCGCGCAAACCGGGTCGGGAGATGAAGGCGACGGCGCGGCGACCCCCGCATCCTAATGAAGAATTCACAGGGGTCATCTCCAACATGACCTTCCACTGGAGGAGGAGCTGCTGGCGGAGGCGAGGCCGGCGAACCGCCCCGTGTTCCTCTTCCCCGAGCACCCCGGCCTCGCCCACGACCCCGCCCCCTCCCTCTTCCCCTCGTGGCTGGTTCGGCCACTGCGGGTGCAGGAGAAGGGGGGACGCGCTGTCGAGCAGCGACCCTCGCCGCCACCGTTGAGGAGCCAGGGTTTTCCTTCTTCCTGGCGGACAGAAGAAAAGAGCAGAAGCTGAAGGAGAAAGAAGATGGAGGAGTGTGGAGCGCCGTCCCCTCCCTCCGCCCTTTACAAAGGGGCGGGGCTGGAGCTCGACCGCCCCGCTCGGCCAATCAAGACGCAGAAGGCGAGAGGGGCTGGGACCGACCCGCCGCCCTAACCAGCGACGGCTCGGTTTCCCGCCTCCACCGCTCGCCACCTCGAACGCATGGGAGGCACGTGGCGAACGCGCAGGACCGAAGGGACGGGTGAGGCGACCTCTCCCCACCCCATGATCATCGGGAGTGGACGCCTAGCAGACCGCGCCTCGGTCCCATCCAGTCAGCGGGCCGCGCCCCCACATGTCCCCCCGTTTATGAGGAAGGCGCGGGCCGCTTCCTTTCGCATTTACTGCGACGTGACGCATGCCTGCGGAAACTGCCCCACGCATGCCGCCCACGTCACGCACGCCCCTCCACCCCGCGCCGCGCGCGCGGGTCGTGGGAGGCACAGCACGCAGAAAATTTTACCATGATGAAAACCACCCTGCCTGCCCGCACACCGTTCTGGGCCTGGCCCAACAATGTGTCGCGCTTATGTGTGGCCCAGGCCCGGGGGCTCCTGTCGGTGTACAAAAAGAGGGGTACACCTTTTGTACCCCTGTGACTGTGCACGGGCAGTCTGAGCCACGGCGCCACCACACTAAGCATGGCGAGGGAGGCGAGCCGGGGCAAGACTGAAGCTCAATGGAGACTGGAGCAACACCAATAACAAGACCACAAAGAACAAAGGGACGAAGCAGCTTCCCCCGGCAAGATCCTTGCTGGGGGCCGGCTCTGGGAGCCCCAGCAAGACCCTTGCCGCGGCGGCTCGCCCCACGCCTACGGAGCGGATCACCCTTGAGTCCACTGCCCCCATGGGGCAAGGATTCGGGAGATTTCCCCGTGGTGGCATGCAGATCTTTGTGAAGACATTCAAGGACAGATACACACGCTAAGAGGACGACGACCCTTGGCGGGATCCCAGCCAAGGAGGGCCACAAGGCCTCCGGCAAGCACCTTGCCGGTGATGATGGCAGGCATCGCGGCAAGACCCTTGCCGGGGGCCCCGGCAAGGCCCTTGCCGAGGGCACCCGCAGGGCCACTGTCAGGCCCACGCCAACTGAGTTTCCACCGCCCCATGCAGCTGCCAACCCAACCAGTTGGGCAGGCTCCTGCGTGGCAACATGCAGATCTTCGTGGAGACCCGCCGTTGCGCCACCTCAGCTGCCTGCCTGCCTACATGGCGCCTCAGGCACCGCTAGCCAGGGCGCGTGTCAACACAAGGAGGAGCGGCGACGGACAAGACGGACGACTCCCCTCGTCCCCGATAAAGCAAGGACACCTAAGCTGGGCGCATTAAATGCGCCTTGTCCTGTAATGCGAGGGATAACCTCGCGTCACTGTACCCTTTCCACCTCCCGTGTGTCACTGTGGCAACCCCTTTTTCCTATAAAAGGAGGCCCGAGGCGACCAGGAGAAGGATTCGGCTTTTTAGAACTCCCCACGACTCTCTTGGAGATCCTCACTAGAAAAAGAACACCAACATATAATCCACCAAAGCAGGAGTAGGGTTTTACGCATCCTTGCGGCCCGAACCTGGGTAAAGGAACCATGTCGCGACCGTTAGATCCGCTCTTCCCTCAACCCCACGCCCTGCAACCGTAGTAGGGATTCTTGTGATCCCATAGGTGTCAATCCAAATACACCGACACAGCCAACGCGATAAGGGGTTGTCAATCCCTTTACGGTCACTTAGGAAAGTGAGATCTAATAGATACGATAGTTTGATATTTTTGGTATTTTTTATTATAAGAATAGAAAGTAAAAGCAGAAAAAGTAAAGTAAGTGTAGATTGATATGTTGAGAATAGACCCCGGGGCCATAGTGTTCTCTAGTGGCTTCTCTCATGATAGCAATATTCTACGATGGGTGAACAAATTACTGTCGAGCAATCGATAGAAAAGCGAATAATTATGAGACTATCTAGGCATGATCATTATATATAGGCATCACGTCCGAGAAAAGTAGACCGAAATGATTCTACATCTACTACTATTACTCCACACATCGACCACTATCCAGCATGCATCTAGTGTATTGAGTTCATAAGAACAGAGTAACGCCCTAAGCAAGATGACATGATGTAGAGGGATAAAATCAAGAAATATGATATAAACCCCATCTTTTTATCCTCGATGGCAACAATACAATACAATACATGCCTTGCTGCCCCTACTGTCACTGGGAAAGGACACCGCAAGATTGAACCCAAAGCCAAGCACTTTTCCCATTGCAAGAACTATAGGTCTAGTAGGCCAAACCAAACCAATAATTCGAAGAGACTTGCAAGGATATTACAATCATACATAAAGATTTCAGAGAAGAACCAAATATTTATCATAGATAATCTTGATCATAAACCCACAATTCATCGGATCTCAACAAACACACCGCAAAAAGAGATTACATCGAATAGGTCTCCTCGAAGACCGAGGAGAACTTTTTATTGAGATCCAAAGAGAGAGAAGAAGTCATCTAGATACTAGCTATGGACCCGAAGGTCTGTGGTAAACTACCCACAACTCATGGTGACGCGATGATGATGATGTAGAAGCACTCGATGGAAGATCCCCCCTCCGGCGGAGCTCCGGAACAGGCCCCAAGATGGGTCTCATGGGAACAGAAGGTTACGGCGGTGGAACTAGGGTTTTCTCTGTTGTTCTGATGGTTTCGGGGTACATAGGCATATATAGGAGGAAGGAGGGCACCGGGGGCCATATGTGGTGTTGGAAATATGCCCTAGAGGCAATAATAAAATAGTTATTATTATATTTCCTTGTTCATGATAATTGTCTATTGTTCATGCTTTAGTTGTATTATCTGGAAACAGTGATACATGTGTGAATACATAGACCACAACGTGTCCCTAGTAAGCCTCTAGTTGACTAGCTCGTTGATCAACAGATGGTTACGGTTTCCTAACCATGGACATTGGATGTCATTGATAATGAGATCACATCATTAGGAGAATGATGTGATGGACAAGACCCAATCCTAAGCCTAGCACAAGATCGTGTAGTTCATATGCTAAAGCTTTTCAAATGTCAAGTATCCTTTCCTTAGACCATGAGGTTGTGCAACTCCCGGATACCGTAGGAATACTTTGGGTGTGCCAAACGTCACAACGTAACTGGGTGGCTATAAAGGTACACTACGGGTATCTCCGAAAGCATCTGTTGGGTTGGCACGAATCGAGACTGGGATTTGTCACTCCGTATGACAGAGAGGTATCTCTGGGCCCACTCGATAAGACATCATCATAATGAGCTCAATGTGACTAAGGGGTTGGTCACGGGATGATGTGTTATGGAACGAGTAAAGAGACTTGCCATGATGAGATTGAACAAGGTATCGGTATACCGATGATCGAATCTCGGGCAAGTACTATACCGATAGACAAAGGGAATCGTATACAGGATTGATTGAATCCTTGACATCGTGGTTCATCCGATGAGATCATCATGGAGCATGTGGGAGCCAACATGGGTATCCAGATCCCGCTGTTGGTTATTGACCGGAGAGTCATCTCTATCATGTCTACGTGTCTCCCGAACCCGTAGGGTCTACACACTTAAGGTTCGGTGACGCTAGGGTTGTAGAGATATAAGTATGTGGTAACCTGAAAGTTGTTCGAAGTCCCGGATGAGATCTCGGACGTCACGAGGAGTTCCGGAATGGTCCGGATGTGAAAATTTGTATATAGGAAGTCCAGTTTCGGCCACCGGGAAAGTTTCGGGGGTCACCGGTATTGTACCGGGACCACCGGAAGGGTCCCGGGGGTCCACCGGGTGGGGCCACCTAACCCGGAGGGCCCAATGGGCTGAAGTGGGAATGGAACCAGCCCCTGGTGGGCTGGTGCGCCCCCCATAGGCCTCCCCCCTGTGCCTAGGGCTGGAAACCCTAGGGGTGGGGGGCGCCCCACCTGACTTGGGGGGCAAGTCCCCCCTTTGGCCGCTGGCCCCCTTGAGATTAGATCTCTAGGGGCCGGCGCCCCGTAGGGCCCCTATATAAAGGGGGGGAGGGAGGGCTGCGCACCCAAGCCCTGGCGCCTCCCTCTCCCTCCCGTGACACCTCTTCCTCCTCCAGTAGCGCTTGGCGAAGCCCTGCTGGAATCCCGCTGCTTCCACCACCACGCCGTCATGCTGTTGGAGCTCCATCAACTTCTCCTCCCCCCTTGCTGGATCAAGAAGAAGGAGACGTCTCCGCTCCGTACGTGTGTTGAACACGGAGGTGCCGTCCGTTTGGCGCAAGGATCATCGGTGATTTGGGTCACGACGAGTACGACTCCATCAACCCCGTTCTCTCGAACGCTTCCGCTCGCGATCTACAAGGGTATGTAGATGCACTCCCCTCCCCCTCGTTGCTAGATGACTCCATAGATTGATCTTGGTGATGCGTAGAAAATTTTAAAATTCTGCTACGTTCCCCAACAGTGGCATCATGAGCTATGTCTATGCGTAGTATCTTGCACGAGTAGAACACAAAGTATTTGTGGGCATTGATCATGTCAATTTACTTGTTGCTACTAGTCTTATCTTGATTCGGCGACATCGTGGGATGAAGCGGCCCGGACCGACCTTACACGTACGCTTACGTGAGACAGGTTCCACCGACTGACATGCACTAGTTGCATAAGGTGCCTAGTGGGTGTCTGTCTCTCCCACTTTAGTCTGATCAGATTCGATGAAAAGGGTCCTTATGAAGGGTAAATAGAAATAGCATATCACGTTGTGGTTTTGGCGTAGGTAAGAAACGTTCTTGCTAGAAACCTATAGCAGCCACGTAAAAAAACTTGCAACAACAATTAGATGACGTCTAACTTGTTCTTGCAGCATGTGCCATGTGATGTGATATGGCCAAAAGGATGTGATGAATGATATATATGTGATGTATGAGATTGATCATGTTCTTGTAATAGGAATCACGACTTGCATGTCGATGAGTGTGACAACCGGCAGGAGCCATATGAGTTGTCTTATTTTATTGTATGACCTGCGTGTCACTGAAAACGCCATGTAATTACTTTACTTTATTGCTAACCGTTAGCCATAGTAGCAGAAGTAATGTTTGGCGAGACGACTTCATGAAGACATGATGATGGAGATCATGGTGTCATGCCGGTGACAATGATGATCATGGAGCCCCGAAGATGAAGATCAAAAGGAGAAAATGATATTGGCCATATCATGTCACTATTTGATTGCATGTGATGTTTATCATGTTTTTACATCTTCTTTGCTTAGAACGACGGTAGTAAATAAGATGATCTCTCACTAAAATTTCAAGAATTTTGTTTCCCCTAACTGTGCATCGTTGCTAAGGTTCGTTGTTCCAAAGCACCACGTGATGATCGGGTGTGATAGGTCCTAACGTTCGCATACAACGGGTGTAAGCCAGATTTACACACGCAATACACTTAGGGTTCACTTGACGAGCCTAGCATGTACAGACATGGCCTCGGAACACGGAAGACCAAAAGGTCAAACATGAGTCGTATAGAAGATACGATCAACATAAAGATGTTCACCGTTGATGACTAGTCCGTCTCACGTGATGATCGGACACGGCCTAGTCGATTCGGATCATGTATCACTTGGATGACTAGAGAGATGTCTATCTGAGTGGGAGTTCATTGAATTTGTTTAGATGAACTTAATTGCCATGAACATAGTCTAAAGTCTCTACAATATGTCTTGTAGATCCAATGGCCCACGCTAATGTTGCCCTCAACTTCAACGCGTTCCTAGAGAAAACCAGGCTGAAAGATGATGGTAGCAACTATACGGATTGGGTCCGTAACTTGAGGATCATCCTCATAGCTGCCAAGAAAGCATAAGTCCTTGAAGCACCGCTAGGTGATGCACCCGTTTTACCAGCAGCCCAAGACGTTATGAATGCCTGGCAGTCACGTAGTGATGATTACTCACTGGTTCAGTTCGGCATGCTTTACAGCTTAGAATCGGGGCTCCAAAAGCGTTTTGAACAGCAGAGAGCATATGAGATGTTCCAAGAGCTGAAAATGGTTTTCCAAGCTCATGCCCAAGTCGAGAGATATGACGTCTCCGACGCATTCTACAGTTGTAAGATGGAGGAGAATAGTTCTGTCAGCGAGCATATACTCAAATTGTCTGGGTTGCACAATCACTTGTCTCAGTTGGGAATTAATCTCCCAGATGAAGCGGTCGTTGACAGAATCCTTAAGTCGCTCCCACCTAGCTACAAGAGCTTTGTGATGATCTTCAATATGCAAGGGATGGAGAAGTCCATTCCCTAGGTGTATTCAATGCTGAAATCAGCGGAGGTGGAGATCAAGAAAGAACATCAAGTGTTGATGGTGAATAAAACCACTAAGTTCAAGAAAGGCAAGGGTAAGAAGAACTTCAAGAAGGACGGCAAAGGAGTTGCCGCGCCCGGTAAGCCAGTTGCCGGGAAGAAGCCAAAGAATGGACCCAAGCCTGAGACCGAGTGTGTTTATTGCAAGGGAACGGGTCACTGGAAGCGGAACTGCCCCAAATACTTAGCAGATAAGAAGGCCGGCAACATCAAATGTATATGTGATATACATGTTATTGATGTGTACCTTACTAGCGCTCGTAGTAGCTCCTGGGTATTTGATACCGGTGCAGTTGATCACATTTGTAACTCAAAGCAGGAGCTGTGGAATAAGAGGAGATTGGAGAAGGACGAGGTGACAATGCGCGTCGGGAATGGTTCCAAGGTCGATGTGATGGCCTTCGGCACGCTACCTTTGCATCTACCTTCGGGATTAGTTTTAAGCCTCAATAATTGTTATTTAGTACCAGCTTTGAGCATGAACATTGTATCTGGATCTCGTTTAATGCGAGATGGCTACTCATTTAAATGCGAGAATAATGGTTGTTCTATTTATATGAGAGATATGTTTTATGGTCATGCCCCACTGGTCAATGGTCTATTCTTAATGAATCTCGAACGTGATGCTACACATATTCATAGTGTGAATGCCGAAAGATGTAAGGTTGATAATGATAGTCCCACATAGTTGTGGCACTGCCGCCTTGGTCATATTGGTGTCAAACGTATGAAGAAGCTCCATGCAGATGGACTTTTGGAGTCTCTTGATTATGAATCATTTGACACGTGCGAACCTTGCCTCTTGGGCAAGATGACCAAGACTCCATTCTCCGGTACAATGGAGCGAGCAACCAACTTATTGGAAATCATACATACCAATGTGTGCGGTCCAATGAGTGTTGAAGCTCGCGGTGGCTATTGTTATGTTCTCACCCTCACATATGACTTAAGTAGATATGGGTATGTCTACTTGATGAAACACAAGTCTGAGACCTTTGAAAAGTTCAAGGAATTTCAGAATGAGGTTGAGAATCAACGTGACAGAAATTTAAAGTTCTTACGATCGGATCATGGAGGAGAATATTTAATTCACAAATTTGGCACGCACCTAAGGAACTGTCGAATTGTTTCACAATTGACGCCGCCTGGAACACCTCAGCGTAATGGTGTGTCCGAATGTCGTAATCGTACTGTGTTAGACATGATGCGATCTATGATGTCTCTTACCGACTTACCGCTATCATTTTGGGGTTATGCTTTAGAGACTGTCGCATTCACTTTAAATAGGGCATCGTCTAAATCCATTGAGACGACACCGTATGAACTTTGGTTTGGCAAGAAACCTAAGTTGTCGTTTCTAAAAGTTTGGGGATGCGATGCTTATGTCAAAGAAACTTCAACCTGAAAAGCTCGAACCCAAATCGGAAAAATGCGTCTTCATAGGATACCCTAAGGAAACTATTGGGACACCTTTTACCTCAGATCCGAAGGCAAGGTCTTCGTTGCCAAGAATGGATCCTTTCTGGAGAAAGAGTTTCTCTCGAAAGAAGTAAGTGGGAGGAAAGTGGAACTTGATGAGGTGATTGTCACCCCTTCCGAACCGGAAAGTAGCGCAGCGCAGGAAGATGTTTCTGTGGTGCCTGCACCGACTAGGGAGGAAGTTAATGATAATGATCATGAAGCTTCAGATCAAGTTACTGCTGAACTTCATAGGTCCATTAGGACACGTTCCACACTAGAGTGGTACGGCAACCCTATTCTAGAAATCATGTTGTTAGACAACGGTGAACCTTCGAACTATGAAGAAGCGATGGCGGGCCCGGATTCCAACAAATGGCTTGAAGCCATGAAATTCGAGATAGGATCCATGTATGATAACAAAGTATGGACTTTGGTGGACTTGCCCGATGATCGGCACGCCATAGAAAATAAATGGATCTTTAAGAAGAAGACTGACACGGATGGTAATGTGACCATCTGTAAAGCTCGACTTGTCGCTAAAGGTTATCGACAATTTCAAGGAATTGACTACGACGAGACTTTCTCTCCCGTGGCGATGCTGAAGTCCGTCCGAATCATGTTAGCAATTGCCGCATTCTATGATTATGAGATATGGCAAATGGACGTCAAAACGACATTCCTTAATGGCTTCCTCAAGGAAGAACTGTATATGATGCAGCCGGAAGGTTTTGTCGATCCTGAGAATGCTAACAAGGTATGCAAGCTCCAGCGCTCAATCTATGGGCTGGTGCAAGCATCTCGGAGTTGGAACATTCGCTATGATGAGGTGATCAAATCATTTGGGTTTATACAGACTTGAGGAGAAGCCTGTATTTACAAGAAAGTGAGTGGGAGCTTTGTAGCATTTCTCATATTATATGTGGATGAAATATTGCTGATGGGAAATGATGTAGAACTCTTGGAAAGCATAAAGGCCTACTTGAATAAGTGTCTTTCAATGAAGGACCTTGGAGTAGCTGCTTACATATTAGGCATCAAGATCTATAGAGATAGATCGAGACGCCTCATTGGTATTTCACAAAGCACATACCTTGATAAGATATTGAAGAAGTTCAATATGGATCAGTCCAAGAAAGGGTTTTTGCCTGTACTGCAAGGTATGATATTGAGCACAGCTCAATGCCCGACCTCGGCAGAAGATAGAGAAAAGATGAGTGTCATCCCCTATGCCTCGACCATAGTTTCTATTATGTATGCCATGCCTTGTACCAGACCTGATGTGAACCTTGCCATAAGTTTGGTGGGGAGGTACCAAAGTGATCCCGGTATGGAACACTGGACATCGCTCAAGAATATCCTCAAGTACCTGAAAATGACTAAGGATATGTTTCTCGTTTATGGAGGTGACGAAGAGCTCATCGTAAAGGCTTACGTCGATGCTAGCTTCGACACAGATCTGGATGACTCCAAGTCACAAACCGGATACGTGTATATTTTGAATGGTGGGGCAGTCAGCTGGTGCAGTTGGAAGCAAAGCGTCGTGGCGGCATCTACATGTGAAGCGGAGTACATAGTTGCTTCTGAAGCAGCGCAGGAAGGAGTCAGGATGAAGGAGTTCATCACCGACCTAGGAGTTATTCCAAGCGCGTCGGGCCTGATGACTCTCTTCTGTGACATACCTGGAGCTATTGCCATTGCCAAGGAGCCCAGGTTTCACAAGAAGACCAAGCACATCAAGCGCCGTTTCAACTCCATCCAGAATTATATTCAAGATGGAGACATAGATATTTGTAAAGTGCATATGGATCTGAATGTCGCAGATCCGTTGACTAAACCTCTTCCACGAGCAAAACATGATCAACACCAGAACTCTATGGGTGTTCGATTCATCACAATGTAACTAGATTATTGACTCTAGTGCAAGTGGGAGACTGTTGGAAATATGCCCTAGAGGCAATAATATAATGGTTATTATTATATTTCCTTGCTCACGATAATTGTCTATTGTTCATGCTTTGATTGTATTATCCGGAAACAATGATACATGTGTGAATACATAGACCACAACGTGTCCCTAGTAAGCCTCTAGTTGACTAGCTCGTTGATCAACAGATGGTTACAGTTTCCTGAACATGGACATTGGATGTCATTGATAACGAGATCACATCATTAGGAGAATGATGTGACGGACAAGACCCAATCCTAAGCCTAGCACAAGATCGTGTAGTTCGTATGCTAAAACTTTTCCAATGTCAAGTATCCTTTCCTTAGACCATGAGGTTGTGCAACTCCCGGATACCGTAGGAATACTTTGGGTGTGCCAAACATCACAACGTAACTGGGTGGTTATAAAGGAACACTACGGGTATCTCTGAAAGCATCTGTTGGGTTGGCACGAACCGAGACTGGGATTTGTCACTCCGTATGACGGAGAGGTATCTCTGGGCCCACTCGGTAAGACATCATCATAATGAGCTCAATGTGACTAAGGGGTTGGTCACGGGATGATGTGTTTCGGAACGAGTAAAGAGACTTGCCATGACGAGATTGAACAAGGTATCGGTATACCGACGATCGAATCTCGGGCAATTACTATACCGATAGACAAAGGGAATATTATACGGGATTGATTGAATCCTTGACATCGTGGTTCATCCGATGAGACATCGTGGAGCATGTGGGAGCCAACATGGGTATCCAGATCCCGCTGTTGGTTATTGACCGGAGAGTCGTCTCGGTCATGTCTACGTGTCTCCCGAACCCGTAGGGTCTACACACTTAAGGTTCGGTGACGCTAGGGTTGTAGAGATATAAGTATGCGGTAACCCGAAAGTTGTTCGGAGTCCCGGATGAGATCCCGCACGTCACGAGGAGTTCTGGAATGGTCTGGAGGTGAAAATTTGTATATAGGAAGTCCAGTTTCGGCCACCGAGAAAGTTTCGGGGGTCACCGGTATTGTACCAGGACCACCGGAAGGGTCCCGGGGGTCCACCGGGTGGGGCCACCTATCCCGGAGGGCCCCATGGGCTGAATTGGGAAGTGAACCAGCCCCTTGTGGGCTGGTGCGCCCCCATGGGCCTCCTCCTGCGCCTAGGGTTGGAAACCCTAGTGGTGGGGGGCGCCCCACCTCACTTGGGGGGCAAGTCCCCCCCTTTGGCCGCCGCCCCCCCCTTGAGATTAGATCTCTAGGGGCCGGTGCCCCCCTAGGGCCCCTATATAAAGGGGGGAGGGAGGGCTGCGCACCCAAGCCCTGGCGCCTCCCTCTCCCTCCCGTGACACCTCTTCCTCCTCAAGTAGCGCTTAGCGAAGCCCTGCTGGAATCCCGCTGCTTCCATGACCACGCCGTCGTGCTGTTGGATCTCCATCAACTTCTCCTGCCCCCTTGCTGGATCAAGAAGGAGGAGACGTCTCTGCTCCGTACGTGTGTTGAACGCGGAGGTGCCGTTCGCTCGGCGCTAGGATCATCGGTGATTTGGATCACGACGAGTACGACTCCATCAACCCCGTTCTCTTGAACGCTTCTGCTCGCGATCTATAAGGGTATGTATATGCACTCCCCTCTCCCTCGTTGCTAGATGACTCCATAGATTGATCTTGGTGATGCGTAGAAAATTTTAAAATTCTACTACGTTCCCCAACACGTGGGACCCACGAGGTAGGGGGCGCGCCCTAGGGGGGGGGCACCCTCGTGGGCACCATGTAAACCCTACTCCGTGGTTCTCAAGTCTCCCGTGCGTGATTTTCTCCAAAAATATCTCTCCCGAAGGTTTCATTCCGTCTGGACTCCGTTTGATATCCCTTTTGTGTAAAACCCCGGAACAGGCAAAAAATAGCAATCTGGACTGGGCCTTTGGGTTAGTAGGTTAGTCCCAAAAATAATATAAAAGTGTATGACAAAGCCCATTGAACATCCAAAACTTCATAAATAATAGCATGGAACAATCAAAAATTATAATTACATTGGAGACGTATCACTTCCTTAGCTTTTTGAGGGGCCCACATCTCCACAATAGTCATGCCATTCATTGAACTTTCCTGAAATATTTAGCTTGAGGAGTCATTAGTTCAATAAGCGATATGTTATTATAAATTACCAAAACCACCTGGGGTTTAGTTACACTTTCAATCTCCCCCTTTTTGGTAACTGATGACAACATATAGATCAAAGCTTCGACAAATGATAAAAGAATGAAATATATCGTTGCTTTGAGAAGTATGTGATAAGCAAGAGCTCCCCCTAAATTTGCGCGTTATTAAATATTTGCGTTTGAATGCAAATGCACAACTATATAGGATCATGGGTCATATCTCACACATCACATACATCTTGGTGGAGCACTCAAAAGGATAATAAGTGAATAACAAGTACTCATCACCAAGGCAATTGCACATGATCACATAGATATATCATCCAAGCAATGTATGATCAACACAACCATAAATGTAGCATCTCACACACAAGTACCATCAAAGAACATCACCAAAAGATAGTAGCAAAAACCAAGTGCAATAAAAGGCAGAACTCTCTCTCTCGAAGCCTATATGATATATATATATTTCTCCCCCTTTGGCAACAAGTTACCAAAAAATTTAAAATATACATAGGCTATGCGTCTCTCTAGGCATCTCTTGGAGCTCTTGAAGGGGTCTTGTGGCTGTTGTCTCCAGTGTGCGTAGATGGCGTTGAGAGAACTCCTTCTGCGAAGATATCAGCTGATGTCTGAGGGGCTGGTGGAGTTGATGCATGTGTGACTCCGTGGACAGCAGCAGCTGGGGCAGACTGAGTGGGTCTCGCGTCTCCCACTAACACTGTCTCAGTCCTCTGTCCTCGGGGCACCTTCTGAAACCTGGTAGCATCCTCCTCATCACTGTCAGAACTCACTCGAGCAACAACTCTTGCTCTGTCTGTATCTTGCTTGAGCTTCTTAATGATGGTCTGCACTTCTGTCACCTTAGTATCACGAGCGTGCAACTTATCTTCAATGATACTCTCTTAGCTAGCTTGATTCTGAGTCAGGGTGGCCAATCCTTTCTCTATCCTCATTGTAGCTTCAAGAAGATATGGCATCTGGTTACTCTTTGACTTTAGGCTTGAAATGTTGACTGCCTGGGTTGAAGCTTGAGCTTGCTAAGCAACTTGTTCCTTCCTGTATGCCTCTGATGCTTGTGCAGATGAGGGGTGTGTAGGGTCCATCACCACCTCATTATCCTCAAACTCATGCCTTAGGGGCAAGTGCCTCCTATCAAGCAGATATGTGTCTATGCCCACTCTAGAGTTGATGAGTGTCTGAATATGTGGGGCATACCCACAAGATCTCTTCTGGTCAGCAGTTGTCCTCTTGATTGTCTCTACAATCATACTCATGACCTTGAACTTCTTCGGCACATCATAGTGGTGAAGCAAGTTAATGGAATGTCCTTTGGTAGCAAAGTGTGTCTCAAAATGGTGTTGATGGTGCCAAGTCCAGCCAATAGATAGCACACTGTCCCAAACTTAAATTGCTCCTTGTATTCATTGGCGATATGCTTGTACATGTTTTGCATGGTGTCATGGCTCATCCTGGCCTTAGCATAGATGTTTGGATCATCTTTTGACTCAGCTGGAGCACCTATCACAGTAGCCCATTCAGAGATTGTGGACTGATACTTGGTGCCTTCAGTCATCCGTGCAATTCTCCCATTTGAATAGAAATGGGCAGTGGAGTAGAATTGCATCACCAATTCGTCATTCCATCTTATCAGCTTCTTGCCAACAAATTTTGCAGTTGATGTCATCCTGAAGCTCTCATGCACATGTGGAAAGTAGCCAGCATGCTCATCAATATACTTCGAGTCCACCCACTTCATGTAACAGATAATGGGCTTCTTGTCAAGCAGTACAGTCTCATAGAAATGTTGTTGCTCCTTTGTGTGAAACCAGTAATCAACTGTTGTTTTCCTCCTTACAGCATAGGGATCTGACTGCCTCCATGCTCTCAAGCCTACATCTCTTCTCAGCTTCTTGTCATCCGCAATAGGATGAGCATCATTATGCTCTGGAATCTTAGGCTTGAGTTTTCTCAGCATTTGTGACTCATCATAGTCACTATCTTCTGCCTGCTCTTCCTCTTCTTCTTCTTGAGCTTGAAGCATTGGAGCTTTGTTCTTTTCTTCAGCTGGAATGTTCCTTGTGCTTCTCTTGGGTGCAAACTTGGTGGCTTGAGCAGCAGCTTTGGGGCAGTCTTGGGCTTTGAAGGAGCAGCCCCTGACTTAATGGCATCCCCCATCAGCTTCTGAGATTTAGGTGCTGGTGCAACATCCTCTTCTTCTTCTTCCTCATCATCACCATTATTTCTCATAGATGGCTTGCCAACCATTCTGGATGTGGTTTTCCTAGCCCTCTTCTTAGTTCCTGCTGGCTCATCATCTCTGGTTTCAAGAGTGAACACCATTGTTTCTTGAGTTGATGATCTAGCCTTTATCATTGGAGCTCCCTTGGCAGGGACCTTCTTGTTTAGCCCAGGCTAGGTTGAAGTAGTTGTGCCATACCCCTTCCTGGCAACTTTATTCTTTGAGCTGACTTCTTCAACTTCAAAATCTCCATCCTCTGAATCTGAAGTGTTCTTCTTTCTCTGCCTAGTTGATGCCTTAGGCAGGTTGCTTAATGTGCTCCTGCTGCTCTCATAGTAGGTAGAATTATTGGGACTAGAGATATCACTCAATTGTGCCTGCTCCTCTGACCTGTTCTGACTGTCACTGCCTTCTGACATTTCTGAAACGGCAAGCTGACCATGTGAAGAGATATAGATGAGAAAGAGTGGATGAGCATCACAAAGCACAACTGGTTTTGAAAGATTTAATTTGAAAAACTTAACTTTAGTTTTCTGCAGAATCCATTTCGACGCTACCGAGTTTACCAGTTCGGTGATACCGAAGCAAAGACAGAGCCAAAACATACTTGTTTCGGTAAGACCGAGGTAGTTTTCGGTGGCTCCGAGTTTGCTAGGGTTTCACTGAGCTGCTGGTTTCGGTCTCACCGAGTGATACAATTTTGTTGGACCGAGGTGTACGAGTGCAATGGATTACGCCAACTCGGTGACACCGAGACTTGCAAATCGGTCGGACCGAGATGGGTTTTGTGGAGAACTAACCCTAAGTTTTTCGAAATCCATCTACCCTAAAGACTTGTTTTGCTGGATAAGAAATTTGCAAACGAGGCAAGATCAATGACAAGTTATTTTGTGCATGAATTAGATTTGGAGAACACAAAACAAGTGAGTCGTACCCTAACTTGGTGACGATCTCCTACGGCGGCGAGGGGCGGAGATGAATGCCCTCGGCGGCGACGGATTCCAATGGCACGAGTCGGTTGGAGGCAATGGCGAAGATCCTTGGACCATGACAGCGGTAGAGCTGGGGGGTGCAAGAATAGAACTGTTGGAGAAATTTCCCAAAATTCTGTCCATGAGTTATATACCTAGACCTGTCGGTGGGACCGAGAAAACTGTTTTGGTGGCACCGAGATGCATTTTGCACTGAGATATTGCAACTCGGTTGGGCCGAGATGGTTTATTCGATTTCACGGAGATACAAAAACTGATCAACCTAAATAATTTCGGTGGGACCGAATGAGATTTGTTGGTCTGATCGAAATGCATTTTGGAGGTTTTGGAAGTTAAGCACTGATCAGATCGGTGACACCGAGTGCTCGTCATTCGGTGGGTCCGATAGAGACTTGTTCAAACTTTGTGATGTATAGCATGAATAGAGTTTGAGACGAGAAAAGCATAGATAGCTAGAGGGAGTGCTTAGGCATTCTTGTCCATCCATTTGGCAAAAGAAAAAGAGCCAAACAATCAAAGCAACAAATGGATGTCCTCGAATGATTAAAATATGCAACCAATATGCTCACACAATAAAATGACAAATGAAATATGTGGCAAAGCATGCCCAAACACTCTAGCATCTATCAAGTGATTGGCGATGACTAGGTCATCTATATATGAGTATATAGACTTAGGAGTCAAATGAGAACATTTAATCATAGGTCATAATCATTGTTTACATAAAGAATTGTTGTGTTCACATCATTAGAGTTGCTTTAGCTCAATTCTTAGAGTAAAGCTCCCCTAGATGTGATATCCGCCCTAAGAGTGATGAACTAACCTTGGGGTTTGTCGATGATGACTTCATGTAGATGTTGAAGATGTGGAAGCTCAATTGATTATCATTTGGAGCTTTCCATTGGAGTGTTGCACTTTCAATACCTACATGGGTTAGTCCCACAAGGAACAAACAAAGATGTCCATGGACATGGAGTGAGATGCACACAAAGTAATGTCCATGAAAGCATTAGGTTACCTTGTCCCTTGTCTTACCAACAAGAGGGTTTGTGACTCCTTGAACTAGTGCAAGATGTGCAGGTTGATTGCACTTGTCCTTGCCAAGATGATATGAGTGAAGTATGTTGGCCGAGTCACCCTCAAGAAGTCTCTAGTTCTTCTTCTTCGAGATCCACATCAACTTGATGGGAATCCTTGCCGTTGTTGTAGTACTTGATGAAGTAGAGCTTAATGTAGTCTTGGGAACCTACTTGACCAAGCCCTTAGGAGCTTATTCAAATGCATCAATCTCTTCTTGAAGCTTGTCCTTGCCCTTTAGCTTGTGGTCTTGTGGTGGAAGATCATCTTGTGCTTGTGTCCCCTTGAATGAAGTAGGATCATACTTCTCTTGTTGAGGAACAAACTTGGTCTTGGGGTATTGATCTTCTTCCCACTCAACTCCATTGGAATTGAACTTTCGTTCAAAACCAACACCTTTATTCTTCCGGTGCCTTCCTTGCTTGCGTACAATTTCCTCGAATTGCTTACTCTCGGCAAGGCTCTTGTATACACCTTTCTCTATAATTCCCTTCAATAAGCTATTTTTTTGCTCAAGTGTAACTTGGCTAAGAGAATTGTTAGTGGAATCAAGAGAACTACTAGAAGCAACAACATTGGATTAAGCATGATCATTGTTACTACTAGAGGAAGAATCTTTCTTGTTCTTATTGCTAGATTTTACTTGTGGCATGTAATTAGACAAGAGTAAACACTAGGCAATGTAAGAAGAACTTTTCTTACGAAGACCATCATTGATTGCTTTTAAGAACTCATGCTCTTGCTCTAGATTGAGCTTTTCAACCTGTAGCTTCTCATGAGTCCTCAAAGGTTATCGATGATCCCCTAAGGTAGTTTCATGAGCTAACTTGAGAATGTTTAATTTTTTAGTTAGACGCTCAATGTTCTCCTTACCATTGTCATTCGTTTTATCTTGATTAGCATGATCAATAGCAATTTCATCATAGTTTTCATCATAGGTTTCATCACTATTGCTACCAACAAGTAAATCATCATCTCCTAGCAAGTCATCTTAATCACTATTAAAATCAAGATACTCGAGGTGTGATACCTTAGGGCCTTTAGCCATGAAGCATCTTCCAATTCCTTCATTTGGTGAGTCAAATATGTCCTAGGAGTTGGATGACACAAGAGAAATTCTGGCAACACCTTCATCTTGAGTATCTTCTGAGTTGGAGTGATAGGTTCTCTCGAAGTAGTTATCAGAGTCGGAACCAGATACCCATTCACCAACATGAGCTTGATGTCTTTGTCTTGTATAGCTCCTTAATGATTTGTCCTTCATTTCCGAATCCTTGATTCTTCAAGAGGGTCTTCATTCATAACGATCATCTCTACTCCTTCTCTCTCTTGGTGGTGATTCTTCTCTTCCACTTCTCCTTTTAGGTGAGTCTTCTATTCTTTTGTAGGGAGCCATACACTCATTGGAGTAGTGTCCGGGTCTTCCACAATTGTAGCAATTACGCTCACAACTAGAAGATATTTTGTCATTGTAGGACCTTGACTTGGAACTTCTCTCTTTGCTTCTATTCTTGTAGAACTTGTTGAAGTTCTTCACCATTAAGCTCAATTCTTCATTGAAGACTTGTTTCTCACTTGATGATGTAGGAGCGTCACATGAGGCTTTGTGAGCACCACTAGACTTGTTGTGTATCTCTTCTTTATCCTTGAGTGACATCTCATGAGCAACTATTCTTCCAATGACTTCCGTTGGTTTGAGATCTTTGTAATTGGGCATCATTTGGATCAATGTGCACACGGTGTCATATTTTCCATCCAAGGCTCTTAGGATTTTCTTGATGATGAATCTGTCGGTCATCTCTTCACTTCCTAAGCCGGCAATCTCATTTGTGATGAGAGCAAGCCTAGAGTACATTTCAGCGACACCTTCACCATCCTTCATCTTGAACTTGTCAAGTTGACTTTGAAGCACATCCAACTTGGATTCCTTGACGGAGTCGTTACCTTCATGCATATCAATCAAAATATCCCAAATTTCCTTTGCATTCTCAAGACGACTGATTTTGTTGAATTCTTCGGGGCACTATCCGTTGAAGAGGATATCACAAGCTTGAGCATTGTATTGCAACATCTTCGATTCTTCAGCGGAGGCTTGACGGTTCTGTTCCTTCCCATCGTATAATTCACCTTGCAAAACAATACACACAATAGCCCAAACGGCGGGGTTATGTCCAAAAATATGCATTTTCATCTTATGCTTCCAACTAGCAAAATTAGTACCATCAAAGTAAGGACCTCTACGGTGGTAATTTCCCTCGCTAGAAGCCATACTCTCCTAGGTTGTGAAACCAAGGCTATGATCACCGAAGCTATAGAAATCCAGGAAAATGGAGACCAAAACTCTGATACCACATATAGGATCGAAAGTATGTTTAGAGGGGGGGGGGTGATTAGACTACTTGACCAAATAAAAACTTAGCCTTTTCCCAATTTTATGTTTTGACAGTTTTTAGCAATTTAGCACAAGCAAGCAATCAACCTACACATGCAATTCTAAGATTATAGCAGCGGAATGTAAATCATTGCATATGAAGGTAAAGGGAGGGGTTTGGAGAGTGCAAAGCAAGTGGAGACACGAATGTTTTTGGCGTGCTTCCGATATGTGGTGCTATCGTACATCCACGTTGATGGAGACTTCAACCCACGAAGGGTAACGGCTGCGCGAGTCCTCGGAGGGCTCCACCCACGAAGGGTCCACGAAGAAGCGACCTTGTCTATCCCACCATGGCCATCGCCCACGAAGGACTTGCCTCACTCAGGTAGATCTTCACGAAGTAGGCAATCTCCTTGCCCTTACAAACTCCTTGGTTCAACTCCACAGCATGCCGGAGGCTCCCAAGTGACACCTAACCAATCTAGGAGACAGCACTCTCCAAAAGGTAACAAACGGTGTGTTGATAACAAACTCCTTCATCAAATGCTTCAAATGATAGTCTCCCCAACACTCAAACAGCTCCTCACAGATTTGGATATGGTGGAAGAAGAGATTGAGTGGAAAGCAACTTGGGGAAGGCTAGAGATCAAGATTCATATGGTAGGATTGGAATATCTTTGTCTGAACACATGAGTAGGTGGTTCTCTCTCAGAAAATAAGTAATCGAAGTGTAGGCTTGTTCTGATGGCTCTCTCCATGAATAAAGAGTGGGTGGAGGGGTATATATAGCCTCCACATAAAATTCAACCGTTACACACATTTTGGCCAACTCGGTGGGACCGATCCAGTGAACTCAATCTGACCGAAAGGTTCAAATATGTGAACGTTAGGAATATCGGTGGGACCGACTGGGACATCTCAGTGGGACTGAAGGCTAGGGTTAACTCATCAGAGAGTTGGCAAGGTAAAACTCGGTGTGACCAATTAATGAACTCGGCATTACCTAACCTATAACAGTGAGTTTACAGAACCATCTCGGTGAGACTGAAAGCCTATATCGGTGAGACCGAAATGTTAGGGTTTATGGCTCTGGCTAAGTCAAAGGAAACTCAGTGGGACTGGATATGAAAATCGGTAAGTCCGAGTTTGGCATTTTGGTTTGGACTTGTTTGGAGTGGAGAGGTTGTGTGAGGGTTTTGGAGCATATCATCAAGCATTGTGAGCAACCAACTCGTTAAGCAACACCTCATCCCCTTTTAATAGTATTGGCTTTCCTAAGGACTCAATGTGATCTTGGATCACTAAAACTGAAATGGTAGAGTCTTGAGCTTTTTCCAAACTTGCTTCCTTAGATTTTTGAGGAGTCCACATCTCCACAATAGTCATGCTATTCATTGAAATTTCCTGAAATATTTAGCTTGAGGAGTCATTAGTTCAATGAGCTATATGTTGTTATAAATTACGAAAATCACCCGGGGATTAGTTACACTTTCACAAACAGTTGATAAGTGAGCACGACACTGCACGACATATACAACATATACACTAGAGCAACAGATTGCATGATAAAATTAGATAGCACAATTCACTAGAATTTGTTAAGGAAAGGTAAGAGCAGCACACGCAATGGGTAAATCGAGCATGCTTAAACGGCGTAGCTACCAAATGGCAAGGTGCTCCACCAAGATCTGGGGGTCGGCACAAATGGCAGCCATCGCGACCTCATCCGCGCGTGTAGCCGCCATTTGCTTCTCCGCTACCAAATGCTCCTTGAGATCTTGGCTATACTACGTGCAGCATGGTTTAGGGCGACGCTTATTTGGTGGAGGGGTCGGTGATTTGGGCGGAAGGTGTTGTGCTCGCGCAGACGGTCGGGGCATGTGGGATGTGGAAGGAGGAGGAGGATGGGGGTCGGGTGTGGATTACCTGCCTGGATAGACGATGCCGAGCAGCGTGAAGGAGGGTCGCCGGCGAGGAGGCGGCGCTGCAAGCAAGGTGTGAAGGTTTCAACTTGGAAAGGAAGGCGAAAACAGGGGAAATGTGGCTTTTGGTAAGGGGGAGGGGGCACGGAGGTAGATATTTCCGCGGAAGCCAAAAATTTGGAATCGCTTTAGCGAAAAAACTGGCGCGCAAAGTGTCATCAGACACGGTCCCTTACTCGGAACTGTGTACAATATGTGAACATCACAAACGATTCAGATAGCTTAACCCGTGTGTGATGAGTTTGAACGTCAAAATTTTTTGTTCGAATTTCCGTGGTTACAGTGGTCATCCACGTCATTGCATAATTTGGGTACAGAAAGGAGACTACAACACACCCACACTTCTTAATCAAGCAAGTTCAGCAATTAAACAGAGCTAGCTAACCTAAACATTACTCTAACAAATTAAAGACCGTCGCTCTTAATTAAACAAAACAAAGAGTACTACTACGGCTGGTGCTCGTCGATCTCCGCCGCCGCCTCCATGTCCAGCTCGCGCCCGACGGTCTCCTAGGGAAGGGGCTCCATGGCATCCATCGCACCATTCTCGGAAAGCATCTCGCCATCCACGTCCTCCATCTCTTTGGAAAAGGCCGTCACGAGCTGGGTGTGGGCGGCCGTGATCTGGGCTTGGACGGGCTCTGTCGTTGCAAGGTATGCGGCGGAGGAATGGACAGCTGCTCGAACGCTCTCGGCGATTGCCAACTCTTCGGCCGTGGGTTACCGACCGTTATCGGATAAGCTTCGTTCGATTTGTGCGGTGACCGCCACGAGCTGGGCGTGGGCGGCCTCGACATGGTCGTGGGCGGCCTCCATCAGGGCTAAGGTCACCGATGCGGAACGGATGATACGTCTCCGTCGTATCTATAATTTTTTATTATTCATGCCAATATTATTCAACTTTTACATACTTTTGGCAAAAATTATATGATTTATTTGGACTAACTTACTAATCTAATGCCAGGTGCCCGCTCCTATTTTTGCATGTTTTTGTATCACAGAAAATCCATATCAAACGAAGTCCAAACGCGATAAAAATTTACGGAGAATTATTTTGGAATATATGTGATTTTTAGGAGGTGGAAGCAACACAAATGGGGGCCCATAGGCACCACAACCCACCAGGTCGCGCCAGGGGTGCCTGGCGCGCCCAAGTGTCTTGTGCTCACCTGGAATGTCGGTTGGGGCCATTCTTCAGACGCAAGAAATCTAATTTATGGATAAAAATCGTGTTAAAATCTTAGCGCAATCGGAGTTGCGAAACTCCAGGAATTTAAGAAACGGTGAAGGCCAAATCTGGGGGACGTGAAACAGAAGAGACAGAGAGACAGATCCAATCTCGGAGGGGCTCTTGCCCCTCCCATGCCATGGAGACCAAGGACTAGAGGGGAAACCCTTCTCCCACCTAGGGAGGAGGCCAAGGAAGAAGAAGAAGAAGAAGGAGGGGGGCTCTCTCCCCCTCGCTTCCGGTGGTGCCGGAGTGCCGCTGGGGCAACGATCGGGACGACACTCTACATCAACAATCTTGCTACGTCCACACCAACTCTCCCCCCTCATTGTAGCGGTGCAACACCTCTTTGCCCCCGCTATAATCTCTACTTAAATATGGTGCTCAACTCCATATATTATTTCCCAATGATCTATGGTTATCCTATGATGTTTGAGTAGATCCATTTTGTCATGTGGGTTAATCGTGATCTTTGTTGGTATGATTGTATATTTTATTTATGGTGATGTCCTACGGTGCACTCCGTTCTCACGCAAACATGAGGGGCCCCCGCTGTAGGTGTTGGGGAATGTAGTATTTCAAAAAAAAATCCTACGATCATGCAAGATCTATCTAGGAGAAGCATAGCAACGAGCGGGGAGAGTGTGTCCACGTACCCTCGTAGACCGAAACCGGAAGCTTTTAGTAACATGGTTGATGTAGTCGAACGTCTTCACGATCCAGCCGATCCAAGTACCGAACATATGGTACCTCCGTGTTCAGCACACGTTCAGCAGATGACGTCCCTCGAGCTCTTGATCCAGTTGAGGACGAGGGAGAGTTCTGTCAGCACGACGGTGTGGCGACGGTGTTGATGATGTGATCCGTGCAGGGCTTCGCCTAAGCACTATGACAACATGACCTGAGGTGGAATCTGTGGAGGGGGGCACCGCACATGGCTAAAACAACTGTTAACTTGTGTGTTCTAGGGTGCCCCTGCCCCCGTATATAATGGAGCAAGGGGGAGGCCGGCCGGCCCCTATAGGGCGCGCCCAAGGGGGCAATCCTGCTCCTACTAGGAGTAGGAACCCCCCCTTTTCTAGTCCAACTAGGAGAAGAAGGAAAGGAGGGAGAAGAGAAGGAAGCAGGGGGTGCCGCCTCTCCCCCTAGTCCAATTCGGACTAGGCCCATGGGGGGGCGCGTGGCCAACCCTTGGCTGCCTTCCTCTCTCTCCCCTAAAGCTTTCGGCACTTCGATATTTATCTGGTGACCCTTGGAACTCAACCGGTGTCCGAATAATTTCGTCCAATATATCATTCTTTATGTCTCGACCATTTTGAGACTCCCCGTCATGTCCGTGATCTCATCCGGGACTCCAAACAAACTTTGGTCATCAAAAAACACATAACTCATAATACAAATAGTCATCGAACGTTAAGCGTTCGGACCCTACTGGTTCGAGAACTATGTAGACATGACCGAGACATATCTCTGGTCAATAACCAATAGCGGAATCTGGAGGCTCATATTGGCTCCTACATATTCTACGAAGATATTTATCGGTTAAACCACATAACAACATATGTTGTTCCTTTTGTCATCGTTATGTTACTTGCCCAAGATTCGATCGTCGGTATCATCATACCTAGTTAAATCTCATTACCGACAAGTCTCTTTACTCGTTCTGTAATACATCATCTTGTGACTAACTCATTAATCATTTTCTTGCAAGGCTTATTATGATGTGTATTACCGAGAGGGCCTAGAGATACCTCTCCGACACTCGGAGTGATAGATCCTAATCTTGATCTATGCCAACACCACAAAACACTTTCGAAAAAACTGTAGAGCATCTTTATAATCACCCAGTTACGTTGTGACGTTTGATAGCACACAAGGTGTTCCTCCGGTATTCGGGAGTTGCATAATCTCATAGTCAGAGGAACATGTTTAAGTCATGAAGAAAGCCATATCAATAAAACTAAACGATCATAGTGCTAAGCTAACGGATGGGTCATATCCATCACATCATTCTCCTAATGATGTGATCTCGTTCATCAAATGACAACACATGTCTATGGTCAGGAAACATAACCATCTTTGATCAACGAACTAGTCAAGTAGAGGCATACTAGGGACACTCTGTTTTGTCTATGTATACACACATGTATCAAGTTTCCGATTAAAACAATTCTAGCATTAATAATAAACATTTATCATGATATATAAGGAAATATAAATAACAACTCTATTATTGCCTCTAGGGCATATTTCCTTCAGTCTCCCACTTGCACTAGAGTCAATAATCTAGTTGACATTGCCATGTGATTTAACACCGATAGTTCATATCGTGATGCAAGTAACACCCATAGTTCACATCGCCATGTGACCAACACCCAAAGGGTTTACTAGAGTCAATAATCTAGTTCACATCGCCATGTGATTAACACCCAAAGAGTACTAAGGTGTGATCATGTTTTGCTTTGTGAGAGATGTTTAGTCAATGGGTCTGTCACATTCAGATCCGTATGTATTTCTTAAATTTCGATGTATATAATGTTGTGCATGGAGCTACTCTAGCTAATTGCTCCTACTTTCAATACACGTCTAGATTGATACTTAGAGTCATCTGGATTAGTCAAAAGCTTGCATTAGTGTAACCCTTTACGGCGAACTCTTTATCACCTCCATAATCGAGAAACATTTCCATACTCCTCAAGTTAATAAGGATAATTTTGACCGCTGTCCAGTGATCTACTCCTGGATCACTATTGTACCTCCTGGCCAAACGCATGGCAAGGTACATATCAAGTTTTGTACACAACATGACATACTTTATATAACCTATGTCTGGGGCATAAGGAATGACTTTCATTCTCTCTATATGTTTCTATCGTGAACGGGCTTTGAGTCTTACTCAACTTCACACCTTACAAATCAGGCAAGAACTCCTTCTTTGTCAGGTCCATTTTGAACTACTTCAAAATCTTATCAAGGTATGTACTAATCGAAAGTCTTATCAAGCATCATGATCTATCTCTATAGATCTTGGTTCCCAATATGTAAGCAACTTCACCGAGGTATTTTATTGAGAAACTCCTTTTAAAAAATCCTTTATGCTTTCCCGAAAATTCTACATCATTTCTGATCAACAATATGTCATTCACATATACTTATCAGAAATGTTGTAGTGCTCCTACTCACTTTCTTGTAAATATAGGCTTCACCGTAAGTCTGTATAAAACCATATGCTTTGATCACCTTATCAAAGCGTATATTCCAACTCCGAGATGCTTGCACTAGTCCATACATGGATCGCTGGAGCTTGCACACTTTGTTAGCACCTTTAGGATTGACAAAACCTTCCGATTGCATCATATACAACTCTTCTTTCATAAATCCATTAAGGAGTGTAGTTTTGACATCCATTTGCCAGATTTTATAAAATACAACAATTTCTAACATGATTCGAATTGACTTAAGTATCGCCACGGGTGAGAAAGTCTCATCGTAGTCAACTCCTTGAACTTGTCGAAAACCTTTTGCGACAAGTCGATCTTTGTAGACAGTGACATTAGCAACAACATCTGTCTTCCTATTGAGGATCCATTTATTCTCTATGGCTTGCCAATCATCGGGCATGTCAACCAAATTCCACAATTTTTCTCATATATGGATCCCATCTCTGATTTCATGGCTTCAAGCCACTTTGCGGAATCTGGGCTCATCATCGCTTCCTCCTAGTTCGTAGGTTCGTCATGTTCTAGTAACATGACTTCCAGAACAGGGTTACCATACCACTTTGGCGCGGAACGCACTCTGGTTGACCTACGAGGTACAGTAGCAATTTGATATGAAGTTTCATGATCATTATCATTAGCTTCCTCACTAATTTGTGTAGGAATCACTGGAACTGATTTCTGTGATGAACTACTTTCCAATTCGGGAGAAGGTTCAATTACCTCATCAAGTTCTACTTTCCTCCCACTCACTTCTTTCGAGAGAAACTCCTTCTCTAGAAAGGATCCATTCTTAGCAACAAATATTTTGACTTCAGATCTGTGATAGAAGGTGTACCCAGCATTTTCTTTTGGGTATCCTATGAAGACACATTTCTCCAACTTGGGTTTGAGCTTATCAGGTTGAAGCTTTTTCACATACGCATCGTAGCCCCAAACTTTAAGAAACGACAACTTGGGTTTCTTGCCAAACCACATTTCATAAGGTGTCGTCTCAACGGGTTTAGATGGTGCCCTATTTAACATTAATGCAGCTGTGTCTAATGCATAACCCTAAAACGATAGTGGTAAATCAGTAAGAGACGTCATAGATCGCACCATATCTATTAAAGTACAATTATGACGTTCGGACACACCATTACACTGTGGTGTTCCATGTGGCGGGAGTTTTGGAAAATATTCCACACTGTTTTAAATGAAGACCAAACTCATAACTCAAATATTCACCTCTGCGATCAGATCATAGAAACTTTATTTTCTTGTTACGATGATTCTCTACTTCACTCTGAAATTCTTTAAACTTTTCAAATGTTTCAGACTTGTGTTTCATTAAGTAGATATACTCATATCTGCTCAAATCATCTGTAAAGGTCCGAAAATAACGATACCCACCGCGAGTCTCAACACTCATCGGACCGCATACATATGTATGTATTATTTCCAATAAGTCATTGGCTCGCTCCATTGTTCTGGAGAACGGAGTTTTAGTCATATTGCCCATGAGGCATGGTTCGCAAGCATCAAATGATTCATAATCAAGTGATTCCAAAAGTCCATCAGCATGGAGTTTTGATACGTCTCCAACGTATCTATAATTTTTCATTGTTCCATGCTATTATTTATGATGTTTTGGATGTTTAATGGGATTTGTCCTACACTTTTATATTATTTTTGGGACTAACCTACTAACCCAAAGGCCTAGTCCAGATTGCTGTTTTTTTGCCTGTTTCAGGGTTTTGCAGAAAAGGAATATCAAACGAAGTCCAAACGGAATGAAACCTTCGCGAGAGATATTTTTGGAGAAAATCACGCACAGGGG
>LR738714.1:513551812-513577205 GCA_902687465.1 Secale cereale | reverse complement strand
GTGCCCCCTGCCTCGTGGGCCCCTCGAGCGTCCCCCGGTGTCCTCCTTCCTCCTATATAAGTCTACGTACCCCGAAACCATCAGCATCAGAGAGAAAACCCTAATTTCACTGTCGTAACCTTCTGTTCCCGTGAGATCCCATCTTGGAGCCTGTTCAGGAGCTCCGCCGGAGGGGGGATCCATAACAGAGTGCTTCTACATCATCATCATCATCGCCCTCACCATGAGTTGTGAGAAGTTTACTACAGACCTTCGGGTCCATAGCTAGTATCTAGATGGCTTCTTCTCTCTCTCTCTCTGGATCTCAATACAAAGTTCTCCTCCGTCTTCGCGGAGATCTATTCGATGTAATCCCTTTTTGCGGTGTGTTTGTCGAGATCCAATGAATTGTGAGTTTATGATCAAGATTATCTATGAGAAATATTTGGTTCTTTTTTGAACTCTTTATGTGTGCTCATAATATCCTTGCAAGTCTCTTCGAATTATTGGTTTGGTTTGGCCTACTAGATCTATAGTTCTTGCAATGGGAAAAGTGCTTGGCTTTGGGTTCAATCTTGCGGTGTCCTTTCCCAGTGACAGTAGGGGCAGCAAGGCACGTATTGTATTGTTGCCATCGAGGATAAAAAGATGGGGTTTATATCATATTGCTTGAGTTTATCCCTCTACATCATGTGATCTTGCTTAAGGCGTTACTCTGTTCTTATGAACTCAATACACTAGATGCATGCTGGATAGCGGTCGATGTGTGGAGTAATAGTAGTAGATGCAGAATCAATTCGGTCTACTTGTCTCGGACGTGATGCCTATATACAATGATCATGCCTAGATAGTCTCATAATTATTCGCTTTTCTATCAATTGCTCGACAGTAATTTGTTCACCCGCCGTAGAATATCACTATCATGAGAGAAGCCACTAGAGAACACTATGGCCCCCGGGTCTATTCTCAACATATCAATCTACATCTACTTTACTTTTTCCGCTTTTACTTTCTGTTCTTATAAACAAAAACACCAAAAATATAAACTATCATCTCTATCGGATCTCACTTTCGTAAGTGACCTTAAAGGGATTGACAACCCCTTATCGCGTTGGCTGCGAAGTTCTTATTTGTTTGTGCAGGTGCGAGGGACTCGCGCGTGGTCTCCTACTTGATTGATACCTTGGTTCTCAAAAATTGAGGGAAATACTTACGCTACTGTGCTACATCTCCCTTTCCTCTTCATGCGTTTTACACCAATATGACTTGAACGGCAGTGCCACAAGCATGTTGCACTATCATTATCAACTCTGCATCTTTTGGCTTCAATATTACGAATATGTGTATTACTACGATCGAGATTCAATAAACCATTCACTTTGGGTGTATGACCATAGAAGGTTTTATTCATGTAAACAGAATAACAATTATTCTCTGACTTAAATGAATAATCGTATTGCAATAAACATGATCCAATCTTGTTCATGCTCAACGCAAACACCAAATAACATTTACTTAGGTTTAACAATAATCCCGAAAGTATAGGGAGTGTGCGATGATGATCATATAAATATTGGAACTACTTCCAACACACATCGTCACCTCACCCTCAACTAGTCTATGTTTATTGTACAACTCATGTTTCGAGTTACTAATCTCAGCAACCGAACATGTATCAAAATACCCAGGAGATACTATGAGCACTAGTGAGGTACACATCAATAACATGTATATAAAATATACCTTTGTTCACTTTGCCATCCTCCTTATCCGCCAAATATTCGGGGAACTTCCGCTTCTAGTGACCGTTTCCTTTGCAATAAAAGCACTCAGTTTTAGGCTTAGGTCCAGCTTTGGGCTTCTTCATGGTAGTGACAAACTTGCTTGCCATTCTTCTTGAAGTTCCCTTTCTTCCCCTTGCCCTTTTCTTGAAACTAGTGGTCTCGTTAACCATCAACAATTGATGGTCTTTCTTGGTTTCTACCTTCGTTGATTTCAGCATCACGAAGAGCTCGGGAATCGTTTTCGTCATCCCTTGCATATTATAGTTCATCACGAAGTTCCAATAACTTGGTGATAGTGACTAGAGAACTCTGTCAATCACTATCTTATCTGGAAGATTCCCACTTGATTCAAGCAATTGTAGTACTCAGATATTCTGAGCACATGCTCATTGGTTGAGCTATTCTCCTCCATCTTGTAGGCAAAGTACTTTCAGAGGTCTCATACCTCTCGGCACGGGCATGAGTCTGAAATACTATTTTCAACTCTTTGAACATCTCATATGCTCCATGGCGTTCAAAATGTTTTTGAAGTCCCAGTTATAAGCCGTAAAGTATGGCCCACTAAACTATCAAGTAGTCATCATACCGAGCTTGTCAAACGTTTTTAACGTTTGCATATGCTCCTGCAATAGGTTTGTCACCTAGCGGTGCATCAAGGACATAATACTTTTGTGCAGCAAGGAGGATAATCCTCAGATCATGGACCTAGTCCGCATCATTGCTACTAACATTTTTCAACTTTGTTTTCTCTAGGAATATATCAAAAACATAGGGGAGATACAACGCGAGCTATTGATCTACAACATAATTTGCAAATACTATCAGGACTAAGTTCGTGATAAATTAAAGTTCAATTAATCATATTACTAAAGAACTCCCACTTATATAGACACCCCTCAAGTTATCTAAATGATCACGTGATCCAAATCAACTAAACCATGTCCGATCATCATGTGAGATGGTGTAGTTTTCAATCGTGAACATCTTATGTTGATCATATCTACTATATGATTCACGCTCGACCTTTCGGTCTCCAGTGTTCCGAGGCCATGTCTGTACATGCTAGGCTCGTCAAGTTTAACCCGAGTATTCTGCATGTGCAAAACTGTCTTACACCCGTTGTATTTGAACGTAGAGCTTATCACACCCGATCATCATGTGGTGTCTCGGCACGACGAACTGTCGCAACGGTGCATACTCAGGGAGAACACTTATACCTTGAAATTTCGTAAGGGATCATCTTATAATGCTACCGCCGTACTAAGCAAAATAAGAAGCACAATAAGATAAACATCACACACAATCAAAACATGTGACATGATATGGCCATCATCATCTTGTGCTTTTGATCTCCATCTCCGAAGCATCGTCATGATCTCCATCATCACCGGCTTGACACCATGATCTTCATCGTAGCATCGTGGTCGTCTCGCTAACTATTGCTACTACTACTATCGCTAACTAATAGTGATAAAGTAATGCAGTTACATGGCTTTCGCAATTCATACAATAAAGAGACAACTATAAGTCTCATGCCGGTTGCCGATAATTTACAAAACATGATCATCTCATACAATAATGTATAACTCATCACGTCCTGACCATATCACATCACAACATGCCCCGCAAAAACAAGTTAGACATCCTCTACTTTGTTGTTGCAAGTTTTACGTGGCTGCTACGGTCTTAGCAAAAACCGTTCTTACCTACGCATCAAAACCACAATGATTTTTCGCCAAGTGTGTTGTTTTAACCTTCAACAAGGACGGGGCGTAGTCACACTCGATTCAACTGAAGTTGGAGAAACTGACACCCGTCAGCCACCTATGTGCAAAGCACGTCCGTAGAACCAGTCTCATGAACGTGGTCATGTAATGTCGGTCCGGGCCGCTTCATCCAACAATACCGCCGAATCAAAGTATGACATGCTGGTAAGAAGTATGACTATTATCGCCCACAACTCATTGTGTTCTACTCGTGCATATCATCTACGCATAGACCTGGCTCATGATGTCACTTTTGGGGAACATAGTATTTTAAAAAATTCCTATGATCACGCAAGATCTATCTAGGAGAAGCATAGCAACGAGCGGGGAGAGTCTGTCCAGGTACCCTCGTAGACCGAAAGTGGAAGCGTTTAGTAACGCGGTTGATGTACTCGAACGTCTTCATGATCCAACCGATCCAAGTACCGAACGTACAATACCTCCGTGTTCAGCACACGTTCAACATGATGACGTCCCTCTAGCTCTTGATCCAGTTGAGGACGAGGGAGAGTTCCGTCAGCACGATGGCGTGGTGACGGTGTTGATGATGTGATCCGCGCAGGGCTTCGCCTAAGCACTACGACAATATGACCTTAAGTGGAATCTGTGGAGGGGGGCACCGCACACGGCTAAAACAACTGTTAACTTGTGTGTTCTAGGGTGCCTCCTAACCCCATATAAAAGGAGCAAGGGGGAGGCTGGCCGGCCCCAATAGGGTGCGCCCAAGGGGCCAATCCTACTCCTACTAGGAGTAGGAACCCCCCTTTCCTAGTCCAACTACGAGAAGAAGGAAAGGAGGGGGCGCCGCCCCTCCCCCTAGTCCAATTCAGACTAGGCCCATGGGGGGCATGCGGCAGCCCTTGGCTGCCTTCTTCTCTCTCCCCTAAAGCTCAATAAGGCCCATTACTTCCCCGGTGGTTCCGATAACCCTTCCGGCACTCTGTTATTTATCCGGTGACCCCCGGAACTCATCCGGTCTCTGAATAATATTGTCCAATATATCATTCTTTATGTCTCGACCATTTAGAGACTCCTCGTCATGTCTGTGATCTCATCCGGGGCTCCAAAGAAACTTCGGTCATCACAAAACACATAACTCATAATACAAATCGTCATCGAACGTTAAGCGTGCTGACCCTACGGGTTCGAGAACTATGTAGACATGACCGAGACATATCTTCGGTCAATAACCAATAGCGGAACATGGATGCTCATATTGGCTCCTACATATTCTAGGATGATCTTTATCGGTCAGACCGCATAACCACATGCGTTGTTCCCTTTGTCATCGGAATGTTACTTGCCCGAGATTCGATCATCGGTATCATCATACCTAGTTCAATCTCGTTACCGGCAAGTCTCTTTACTTGTTCTGTAATACATCATGTCATTACTAACTCATTAGTCATTTGCTTGCAAGGCTTATTATGCTTTGTATTACCGAGAGGGCCCAGAGATACCTCTCCGACTCTCGGAGTGACAAATCATAATATTGATCTATGACAACACCACAAAACACTTCCGGAAACACGTGTAGAGCATCTTTATAATCACCCAGTTATGTTGTGACGTTTCATAGCACACAAGGTGTTCCTCCGGTATTCGGGAGTTGCATAATCTCATAGTCAGAGGAACATGTATAAGTCATGAAGAAAGCAGTAGCAATAAAACTAAACGATCATAGTGCTAAGCTAACGGATGGGTGTTGTCCATCACATCATTCTCCTAATGATGTGATCTCGTTCATCAAATGACAATACATGTCTATGGCCAGGAAACATAACCATCTTTGATCAACGAACTAGTCAAGTAAAGGCATACTAGGGACACTCTGTTTTGTCTATGTATCCTCACATGTATCAAGTTTCCGATTAATATAATTCTAGCATGAATAATAAAATTTATCATGATATATAAGCAAATATAAATAAAAACTTTATTATTGCCTCTAGAGCATATTTACTTCAGTAGGGTGTTGCAATATGTTCATGGTCCGCTTATGGTGGGTTGCGAGAGTGACAGAAACTTAAACCGAGTAAGGGGGGTATGGCGTATGGGAGTAAAGAGGACTTGTTACTTAATGATATGGTTGGGTTTCACGACCTTAATGATCTTTAGTAGTTGTGGATGCTTGCTAGGGTCCAATCATAAGTGCATATGATCCAAGTAGAGAAAGTATAGCTCATGCCTCTCCCTCATATAAAATTCCAAGAATGATTACCGGTACTTGTTATCGATTACCTAGGGACAAATAACTTTCTTGTTGACACAAACCCTTTTACTAAACACCTAACCTTTATTATCTTGCAAAGTACTTCTAGTTTTATTCTTGCAAAGTAGTTCTAGCATGACACCTACAAAATAGTTTCATACTTGTTTGAGGTAAAGCAAACGTCAAGTGTGCGTAGAGTTGTATCGGTGGTCGATAGAACTTGAGGGAATATTTGTTCTACCTTGAGCTCCTCGTTGGGTTTGACACTCTTATTTATCGAAGAAGGCTACAAACGATCCCCTATACTTGTGGGTTATCAAGACCTTTTTCTGGCACAGTTGCCGGGGAGTTATAGTGTGGGGTGAATATTCTTGTGTGTGATTGTTTTCTTTATCACTAAGTAGTTTTTATTTTTTGTTCTAAGTTGTTCTCTATCTTTAGTCATGGATATGGAACACTAAACACCAAAATAATAGTGGTACTTGCTACGCATGGAGATGGGGAACCTCCTAAAACCCTCGATGCTAGTTATGTGAAAGATATTGTGCACTACTTTGATAATCCTGAGAAAACCCGATTCAACTTGATAATGGCAGTAACATTGGATAAACATGAATGCTTTAGGGATTATCGCTTGACTCATAACGGGAAATTGTTATGGGGTCAAATTCATATGTTGAATTGGTATGCTTATAATTTATGCCTAAGATATGATTATACTTGTTGCTCTAGGATGAATGCTCCACGTCTTCCCTTTTTATGTGAATTCAATGATAATAAAACCTTGGCTTCTTATGCTAATGGTATATATGATTATTATGATGTGGAACAAATAGAAGAATTTGTTGCTTTTAAGGGTGCTTGTGAAATTAAAAGTTTGGTTGAAGAGTATGAAAATTATGATGATGCTATTTACAGATCTGAAAATCTTGCTATACTTAAATATTGCTATTTGAATTATAAATACAATGCCCATATTGATGCGTTTATTGAGAAGATCTCCGCTGTCCAAGAAGAGACTAATATTTTGCAGGAGTCTATGGAAGAATAATTGATGACATTGTGAGCTCATTGGATGAAAAATATGAGGAGAGCGAAGAACAAAAGGTGGAAGAGCGGATTGATCACCCGTTCCCACCTTCTAATGAGAGTATCTCTTTATCCCATACATTGTTTAATTTCCCTTCGAATTTACCCAAGGATGAATGTTATGATAATTGCTATGATCATGTTGATTCTTTTGAAACATCCCTTTTTGATGATGCTTGCTATGCTTGTGGCCAAGATGCCAATATGAATTATGCTTATGGGGATGAACTTGCTATAGTTCCTTATGTCAAGAATGAAATTGTTGCTATTTCACCCACACATGATAGTCCTATTATCTTTTTGAATTCCGCCGACTACACTATGTCGGAGAAGTTTGCACTTATTAAGGATTACATTGCTGGCTTGCCTTTTTCCGTTGCACATGATGATCTTGATGAATATAATATGCATGTGCTTTCTGCTCCTACTTGCAATTATTATGAGAGAGTAACTACATCTCTGCCTCTCTATATTTCCAACACGATAAAATTGCAAGAAACTGCTTATACTATGCATTGGTCTTTACTTGATGTGCATGAATTGTCCTCGTATGACATGCCGATGCATAGGAAGCGAGTTAGACTTCATCATTGCTTGATATATGTTGCTCTGTGCTCACTACTAAATGCCAAAACATTGCTAGTTAAAATTGGCTTTGATATACCTTGGGATGCGGGTGGATTCATTACTTGAGCACTTTTTGCCTAGCTTAATGGCTTTAAAGAAAGTGCTGCTAGGGAGACAACCCGAAAGTTAAAAAAAGAGTCATTTATTTCTGTTGAGTGCTTTTATAAAGTTTAAAAACCAAAAAATAGAGGGGAACCTAAAACTTTTCAGAAGAAAAGTGAAAGTAAGAAGGACGAGCACCGTTGAAGTGGGGGAGCTCCTTGAACTTTGTTCATGCCCATGGAAACTTTGCAAATCTTGAATTACAGAAACTTTTCAACAAAAATAATCATCCCCTTGTACAATTCTATTGTATTATAAAAATAATGTGCCAAGAGTTTCCTTTAGGATGATTAAATTGCTTGTTGGTTTGTGCGGCGCAAAAACAAAAACTTTAGCTGTAGTGCGCGATTTTGCATTTTTTACTGGAATGTCGAAAGCTTGTGAAATTTTTTGCACATTTTTGCTATACAAAATGTTTATTTTTCCTAAAAATTTCAGAATTTTTAGAGTTACAGAAGTATGGTGAACGTTCAAATCTTTACAGACTGTCCTATTTTCACAGATTGCTGTTATAGCTTCATTATTTGCATATGTTTGAATTCTTGTTGAAGCCTCCTTGACTTGGGTGAAGGAAATATGTCCTAGAGGCAATAATAAAGATGTTATTCGTATTTCCTTATATCATGATAAATGTCTTTTATTCATGCTAGAATTGTATTAACCGGAAACTTAGTACATGTGTGAATACATAGACAAAACAATTTGTCCCTGGTATGCCTCTACTAGACTAGCTCATTGATCAAAGGTGGTTATGTTTCCTAGCCATAGACATGAGTTGTCATTTGATCAACGAGATCACATCATTAGGAGAATGATGTGATGGACAATACCCATCCGTTAGCTTAGCACTATGATCGTTTAGTTTTTTATGCTATTGCTTTATTCATGACTTATACATGTTCCTATGACTATGAGATTATGCAACTCCCGAATGCCGGAGGAACACCTTGTGTAGTATCAAACGTCACAACGTAACTGGGTGATTATAAAGATGCTCTACAGGTGTCTCCGAAAGTGTTCGTGGTGTTGGCATAGATCAAGAATAGGATTTGTCACTCCGAGTGTCGGAGAGGTATCTCTAGGCCCTCTCGGTAATGCACATCATAATAAGCCTTGCAAGCAAATGACTAATGAGTTAGTCACAAGATGATGCATTACGGAACGAGTAAAGAGACTTGCCGGTAACGAGATTGAACCAGGTATCGAGATACCGACGATCGAATCTCGGGCAAGTAACATACCGATGACAAAAGGAACAACGTATGTTGTTATGCAGTTTGACCAATAAAGATCTTTGTAGAATATGTGGGAGTCCATATGAGCATTCAGGTTCCGCTATTGGTTATTGATCGGAGATGAGTCTCGGTCATGTCTACAGAGTTCTTGAACCCGTAGGGTCCGCACGCTTAACGTTTGATGATGATCGGTATTATGAGTTTATGTGTTTTGATGTACCGAAGGTAGTTCGGAGTCCCGGATGAGATCACAGACATGACGAGGAGTCTCGGAGTGTCCGAGACATAAAGATTGATTTATTGGACGACTATATCCGGACACCGGAAGTGTTCCGGAAGGTTTCAGATAAAACCAGAGTGCCGGGGGGTTACCGGAACCCCCCGGGGAAGTATTGGGCCCTAGTGGGCTTTAGTGGAAAGAGAGAGGGTCGGCCAGGGCTGGGCCGCGCGCCCCTCGCCCTTGGTCCAAATTTGACAAGTAAAGAAGGGGGGCGCCCCTTTCCTTCTCCCTCTCCCTCTCCTTCCTTCCCCATCTCTCCTTCTTGGTGGACTCCTACTAGGAATAGGATTGGAATCCTATCCTAGTAGGATTGCCTCTCTAGGGCGTGCCATAGTGGGCCGGCCGGCCTCCCCCTTGCTCCTTTATATACTGGAGCAGGGGGCACCCAAAGACACACAAGTTCATCTGTTGATCTCTCCCAATCGTGTGCGGTGCCCCCCTCCACAGAAACACACCTCGGTCATACTATTGCAGCACTTAGGCGAAGCCCTGCGACGGTAACTTCATCATCTCCATCACCAAGCCGTCGTGCTGACGAAACTCTCCCGTGAAACTCTACTGGATCAAGAGCTCGTGGGACGTCATCAAGCTGAATGTGTGCTGAACGCGGAGGTGTCGTACATTTGGTGCTTGATCAGTTGGATCACGAAGAAGTTCGACTACATCAACCATGTCACTAGACGCTTCCGCTTTTGGTCTACGAGGGTACGTAGACACACTCTCCCCTCTCGTTGATATGCATCTGGTAGATAGATCTTGCGTGATTGTAGGAATTTTTTTGAAATACTACGTTCCCCAACATTGGGGCCATAGAATTGTGATAGCATACAGTGGGTAATATTTGTTTATAATTATATAATAATGTTAGAGCAGTACATGATGGGATTTCATTGATCATATGCACTAACCCCGCTAAAAGTTCGGTTAAGTTTTGTGTGAATGAAGTGTTTGAAGATCGAGGATGTCTCGATGTGAGGAGAAGGAGGAGAGGCAAGAGCTCAAGCTTGGGATGCCCAAGGCACCCCAAGTAAATATTCAAGGAGACTCAAGCGTCTAAGCTTCGGGATGCACCGGAAGGCATCCCATCTTTCTTCAACAAGTATCGGTATGTTTCGAATTCGTTTCGTTCACATGATCTGTGTAAATTCTTGGAGCATCGTGTGCCTTTTATTTTTCTTTTAATAATGCACCATGCTGGTATGAGATAGTTCTTGGCAAATTTGTAGAATGCTCTTTGCACTTCACTTATATCTTTTGAGTATGTCCTTATAGAATGCTTCATGTGCTTCACTTATATCTTTTGAAGTTTGGATTGCCTGTTTCTCTTCACATAGAAAACCGATGTTCATAGAATGCTCTTGTGCTTCACTTATATTTTTTAGAGCATGATCTTTTGTAGAAAGAATTAAACTCTCATGCTTCACTTATATCTATTTAGAGAGTCAACAGGGATTAGTCAATTGCATGGTTAGTCATAAAATCCTACATAAAATTTATGGATCACTCAATATGATATGCTCGATTCCTTGTAATAGTTTTGCAATATAGAGATGATAATATGTGGGAGGTACTAGTGGATGATCATGTTTAGTAATATATTGGTGTTAAGGTTTGTGATTCCCGAAGCATGCACGTATAGTCTCTCGTTATACCGGGAAGTTGGAGCACAATTTATCCTTGATTGTCCTATCTTTGTGTGAAGGTCGGGGGCGCCCGATGGTTAACTCCTACCAACCTCCCCCCTAGGAGCATGCGCAGTATTAATTTGCTTCGAGGGCTAATAAACTTTTGCAATAAGTATGTGAGTTCTTTATGACTAATGTGAGTCCATGGATTATACGCACTCTCACCCTTTCATAATTGCTAGCCTCTCTTGTGTCGCGCAACTTTCGCCGGTGCATAAACTTTATTATACCTTCCTCAAAACAGCCACCATACCTACCTATTATGGCATTTCCATAGCCATTCTGAGATATATTGCCATGCACTTCCATCATATATTTGACTTGAGCATTCATTTTCATATTGCTTTGCATGATCGTAAGACAGACATCATGATATTTTCATGGCTTGTCTCTTTTTTGATATCTTTGCTATGATAGATCATTGCACATCCTGGTACACTGCTAGAGGCATTCATTTAGAGTCATACTATGTCATATGTATCAATTTGTAATTTTTATTTCTTTTCATTTATAAGTAAATAAAAGTGTGATGATCATCATTATTCATTTTTAGAGCATTGCCCCCATGATGATAGGATGAAGGAGACCATGATTCCCCCACAAGTCGGGATGAGACTCTGGACTAAAAATAAAAAAAATAAAAAAAAAGAGAAGGGGCATGCAAATACCACACTTGTGCTTCAAAGTAGAACCATGTTTTCGATATAGAGAGTCTCCTATGTTGTACTTCCATATACTAGTGGGAATTTTCCGTAGTAGAGTCTGATGCGTACCCACTTAGTTTCACATTGAGTTTGTATACACTTATAGCTCTTAGTTGCATCTGTTGCATGGCAATCCCTACTCCTCACATTGATATCGATTGATGGACATCTCCATAGTCCATTAGTTTTCCTAGTTGATGTGAGACTTTCTTCCCTTCTTTTGTCTACTACCACTTCATTCTATTCCACCTATATTTGCTATATCCATGGCTTGCGCTCATGTATTGCGTAAGAGTTGAAAATGCTGAAGCACGTTAAAAGGTATGAACCAATTACTTGGCTGACACCGGGGTAGTACATGATTTATACTTTGAGCTGGGAAGACAGAGCATGATAAGACTATATGATTTTGTAGGGATAACATTCTTTAGCATTTGATATTCTAAAAGGTATGATTGTTTGTTGGGATGCCCGAGTATTGATGTCTTTATGTCAAATTAAAGACTATTGCTTTGAATCACTCATGTCTTAATATTCATGCCATGACTAGATATATGATCAAGTTTATGCTAGGTAGCATTCCACATCAAAAATTATCTTTTTTATCAATTACCTACTCGAGGACGAGCAGGAATTAAGCTTGGGGATGCTGATACGTCTCCGTCATATCTATAATTTTTGATTGTTTCATGCCAATATTATTCAACTTTTACATACTTTTGGCAACAATTTATATGATTTATTTGGACTAACTTACTATTCCAGTGCCTAGTGCCAGCTCCTATTTTTTGCCTGATTTTGTATGACAGAAAATCCATATCAAACGAAGTCCAAACACGATAGAAATCTACGGAGAATTATTTTGGAATATATGTGATTTTTAGGAGGTGGAAGCAACACAAACGGGGGCCCGTAGGCCCCATAACCCACCAGGGCGCGCTAGGGGTGCCTGGTGCGCCTAGGTGTCTTGTGCTCACCTAGAACGTCGGTTGGGGCCTTCTTCGGACGCAATAAAGCTAATTTATGGATAAAAATCATGTTAAAATCCCAGCGCAATCGGAGTTACGGATCTCCGGGAATTTAAGAAACGGTGAAGGCCAGATCTAGGGGACACGAAACAGAAGAGACAAAGAGACATATGCAATCTCGGAGGGGCTCTCGCCCCTCCCATGCCATGGAGACCAATGACTAGAGGGGAAACCCTTCTCCCACCTAGGGAGGAAGCCAATGAAGAAGTAGAAGGAGGGGGGCTTTCTCCCGCTCGCTTCCGGTGGCGTCGGAGTGCCACCGGGGCAACGATCAGGACGACGATCTACATCAACAATCTTGCTACCGTCCACACCAACTCTCTCCCCCTCATCGCAGCGGTGCAACACCTCTTTCCCCCCTGCTGTAAGCTCTACTTAAACATAGTGGTCAACTCCATATATTATTTCCCAATGATCTATGGTTATCCTATGATGTTTGAGTAGATCTGTTTTGTCCTATGGGTTAATAGTGATCTTGGTTGGTATGATTGTATATTTTATTTATGGTGCTGTCCTACGGTGCCCTCCGTTCTCGCGCAAACGTGAGGGGCCCCCTCTGTAGGGTGTTGCAATATGTTCATGTTCCGCTTATGGTGGGTTGCGAGAGTCACAGAAACTTAAACTCGAGTAAGGGGGGGTATGACGTATGGGAGTAAAGAGGACTTGATACTTAATGCTATGGTTGGGTTTCACGACCTTAATGATCTTTAGTAGTTGCGGATGCTTGCTAGGGGTCCAATCATAAGTGCATATGATCCAAGTAGATAAAGTATGTTAGCTCATGCCTCTCCCTCATATAAAATTGCAAGAATGATTACCGGTACTTGTCATCGATTACCTAGGGACAAATAACTTTCTTGTTGATACAAACCCTTTTACTAAACACCTAAACTTTATTATCTTGCAAAGTACTTCTAGTTTTATTCTTGCAAAGTAGTTCTAGCATCACACCTACAAAATAGTTTCATACTTGTTTGACGTAAGGCAGACGTCAAGTGTGCGTAGAGTTGTATCGGTGGACGATAGAACTTGAGGGAATATTTGTTCTACCTTTAGCTCCTCGTTGGGTTTGACACTCTTATTTATCGAAGAAGGCTACAAACGATCCCCTATACTTGTGGGTTATCAACAGACAACTGTTGTGGCGCTCTCGCCAGTTGCTATCCCCGAGGCAAATGTTGCTGCCGCCACTTGAGAATCAACATCGGCCGTTTGGGCTGCCTCGGCCGCTTGACCGCAGATTGCGGCCGCGCTCATGCACCTTGTTAGCACGCGCAAGGAGGATGCGGTTGCGCTCTCGTCGGAGTGGGCAAGCGAAGTTGCCCTCACGACGCGGGTCCACGTGCCCATCTTTAACTGGCGACGACTGAACAGTGAAATGATATTTGGGGAGCGAGCTAGTGTGCTTGAGATGTCGGCTGTGGACTGTAGCCGACACACCTTCTCGCGTAAGCCATAGGCGTACTATACACCGGCGGTGCTCCAGGATATTTTGTGTTGCATCTCACATGGTTGGTGATAATAAACTGTGTGCGGTCTACTTGATTTTTCATCTTGATTTGAATTACTTAATGGGGACACAAGGAAATGGTTTATCTGCAGTGAACATGCAGCTATATGTGTGTCGTAAAATAATTGGAATTATTCAGGGTTCGTTTGACCATTTTATACATTAAATTGGTTTTCTAGCCATTTCAGGTGCACAATTCAAAATTAAACACATGCACATGCTCCGGTGCACCAACATGGGTTGTAAAATCATATATGTGTCCATGGGTTTATGTTTATGTCCCATGCAAGAAATGGGGATGAAATTCGAACACCACGACACCGTGGCTCTCCAGCAAACGTCGATGTACTTGTTTTTATAATTCTAGTAAATCCAAAATTCATGAATCTTGGCATGCTATCATGGAGCGGCATCAACATGCCGTGGTAATTATTTTGTCCCATTTGGCATAGGTTTGGGGTATAAGCTTCTCATAAATCAGAGCTTCTCACAATAAGTTTGATGGTTTCAGTAGGGAACGTTTCACCATTATGGACGAAACAATATATGTTGCCTCTTCTTGATTTCAATTTTTTTCCTAGTGTCAACATAGAACAAGAGGAGTGTTGTGTCATTTTTTGGGATTTTTTGGGGTTTGTTTGGACATTTCTATGCATTAATTGTGTTTTCAATGCATTTATGTGCATAAGTCAAATTTGAACTACATGCACATGCTCTAATGCATATAAATTGGTTGAAAATCCAAATCTGTGTTCTTGGTTGCATGCTTAGGTCCCATGCAAGAAATGGGAATGAATTTCAAACACCAGGGCACCGTTGATTGCCGGCAAAACATTGATATACTTTATTTTTAAATTATAGTAAATCCAAAACTCGTCTGAAATTCATGAAACTTGGCATGCTATCATGGAGCGGCATCAACATGTCATGGTAATTTTTTTGTCCCATTTGGGGTAGGTTTGGGTATATATGCTTCTCACAAACCAGAGCTTCTCACAACAAGCATGATGGTTTCGGTAGGGAACGCCCACCTTTGGGGATGAAACGATATCCATTGCCTCTTATTGCTTTCAAAAAAATTCTCGTGACAACATAGAACAACAGGAGTGTTGTGTCAATTTTTGTGAATTTTTTGGGTTCGTTTGGACATTTTTATGCATTAACTGAGTTTTCAATGCATTTATGTGCATAATTCAAATTTGAACAACATGCACATGCTCCAGTGCATATAAATTGGCTGAAATATCAAATCTGTGACCTTGGGTGCATGCTTAGGCCCCATGCAAAAAATGGAATGAATTTCAAACACCAGGGACCGTTGATTGCCAGAAAAACATTGAGGTAATTTTTTTTTTAAATTCGAGTAAATCCAAAACTCATCTAAAATTCATGAAAGTTTGCATGCTATCATGGAGCGGCATCAACATGTCATGTTAAATTTTTTGTCCCATTTGGGGTAGGTTTGGGTATATGCTTCTCACAAACCGAAGCTTATCACAACAAGCATGATGGCTTCGGTACGGAACATCCCACCTTTGGGGATGAAACGATATCCATCGCCTCTTATTGTTGTCAAAAAAATTATCATGTCAACATAGAACAACATGAGTGTTGTGTCAATTTTTGTGATTTTTCGGGGTTCGTGTGGACATTTTTATGCATTAACTAAGTTTTTAATGCATTTATGTGCATAATTCAAATTTGAACTACATGGACATGCTCCAGTGCATATAAATTGGTTGAAAAATCAAATATGTGTCCTTGGGTGCATGCTTAGGTCCCATGCAAGAAATGAGAATGAATTTCAAACACCAGGGCACCGTTGATTGCCGACAAAACGCTGAGGTACTTTATTTTTAAATTCTAGTAAATCCAAAACTCGTCTGAAATTCATAAAACTTGACATGCTATCATAGAGCGGCATCAACATGTTGTGGTAATTTTTTTGTCCCATTTGGGGTAGGTTTGGGTATATGCTTCTCATAAACCGGAGCTTCTCACAACAAGCATGATGGTTTCGGTAGGGAACGTCCCACCTTTGGGGACGAAACGATATCCATTGCCTCTTATTGTTTTCAAAAAATTTCTCATGTCAACATAGAACAACAGGAGTGTTGTGTCAATTTTTGTGATTTTCCGTGGTTCGTTTGGACAATTTTATGCATTTACTAAGTTTTCAATGCATTTATGTGCATAATTCAAATTTGAACTACATGCACATGCTCAAGTGCATATAAATTGGTTGAAAAATCAAATATGTGTCCTTGGGTGCATGCTTAGATCCCATGCAAGAAATGGGAATGAATTTTAAACACCTGGGCACCGTTGATTGCCGGCAAAACGTTGTGGTGCTTTATTTTAAAATTGTAGTAAATCCAAAATTCGTCTGAAATGTGTCGAGCCAGATTTTTGCGGCTCTTGATCGCAAACATTTTTGATAGAACACCGTATGCAAAGTGAGAGCAGGATTTGTGCATCTCTTCAACGCAAATGGTTCTTTTGGATGACCCGTGTGCAACCACTTACAAACAATTTGGTAAGATTTGCGTCTGTCATATTGGGTATGTTGCCATTTGGCAAACTGGAAAGATTGACAGTTGTTGATCTAGTAACATTGCCATTTGTCAACCTTGTAACACTGCGATTTGTCTTAAAAATCACTAGCAGTATCTAATTTTTGCAACTAAAATTCAGTAATTAGCATATATTTCATTCATAGATTAAGCAGTCATTCTTATTTTATACAAACAGTTCAACTCGATAGCTGAACCGACCAAACTTTTCCCCAATTGTTTCTAACCACGTACTGAACTAGCTAGTTCGACTATATATACTAGCTAATTTTAAGGACGTTGTGCAATTCCACCACATCAGATGAACTGAACAAAATTGCCCCTATATACTACTACTACTACTACGGAGGGGATTTGTACTACTTCCATTTGTCTCTCCTCTGCTGAGCGTGCTCAGTAAGAGGCAGAGGAGGAGGAGCCTACCGACGAGCTGGACGACTGCAATACGGTGCCTGCCGCTGCTGCAGCTTCAGCGGTGCTCACCTCGAACGACCTCTGCCGCTCCAGATGACCCTCTCGAAGCAGCGGCGGTAAGGCTCTTTGCATGCTCGACGAGGCACTCCTCCTCCTCCCACAGGAACTCGCTGTAGCGCGCAAGGTCGCTGACGCACGTGCGGGCATCCACCTCCGCCTCCCGCCTTCGGGCGGCGATGAAGGAGCAGGTGATGACCCCGGCGGTCGACGGTGGGCTGACGGCCATGGTGGCCGATGATGGGTTGGTGGCCACAACCACCACTTCCCGCCTTCGGGTCGCAGTGGCAGAGCGGGTGATTGCCACGGTGATCGGTAGTGGGGTGGCGGCCATGACGGCCACCTCCCGCCTTCGGGCCACGGCGGCGGAGCGGGAGATGGCCCTGGCTTTCGACGATGGTGTGGCGACAACGGCGGCCGGCAACAGCTGCCGACGGGCAGCAGTGGCGGAGCGTGTGGTGGATGTTCCACGCACACCCAACATGGACGCCACACGCACTACACTATGCCGGGGACTGCGCCGCCGCCGCGGTGTAGCCTCCCAGCTGGAGCTGTCCTCTGATGACGGCGGAGTGGCTGAGCAACGATGACGGACCGGTGCCAGTGGCGATTGTGGGAGAAGCAGACGAGATAAGCTACATGGAGGGAAGGGAAAATGCGACGCAGGACTCACCGGCCGTGAATGTTTACATAGCAGGTCGGTAAGCATTGGGATTTTAGGGGATTTCACCAAATCGGGTGGGAAGCTTGCGCGGGAACCTACGAGGTTGCATGGGAACGGGCTCACCGACGATTCATTAGCACCACCGTTTGGCCAAAAGAACGCCCCCGCGCACTGCGCAAGCTTGCTCTGTAAGCCGTTTGCGGCAGCGGGGTGACAAGACGTGCGAGAGGAGGACGAAAGGCCACATACAATATGGTTAAAAAGGTTTGTGATTTAATTACCTACTATACCCCCTTCTTGGTTTATAAGTATAATTTAACTAATAAAATACGAATGCATGTCACCAAAGATTATATAGTTGGATTCGTATTTGAACATAGTTTCCAATTATATAATTTTTATAACATGCATTAAAATTTTGTTGGTTAAATTTGAGGGCAAAGTATGGCACATAATATTAAGGGGGCTATAGACTAGACTGAGGTAGTAGCACACGGCCGCTCTCTACGCAGCGACACAACTGTCGTCCGTCTTGTAGGCGACCATTTCCTGTGTGTTCAACTGCTCTATGCGTTTGGTTACTTATGGTTCAGGCGGCCGCGGCGCGCTTGAAAGTGAAACTATCCCTTGGTGGTTTTCGTAGTTCCTAACAACATATAGCTCATTGAACTAGTGCTATTTCAAGATGATCATTTTAGAAAGTTCAATGATTGGCTTGGCATGGACTAGGAATGTGGACCCCTCAAAATGCTAAGGACACATATTGGCTCAAGCTCAAGACTCTACATTTTCTATTTTAGTGATCCAAGATCACATTGAGTCCATAGGAAAACCAATACTATTAAAAGGGGATGAGGTGTTGCTTAATGGGTTTCTTGCTCAAAGTGCTTAGCGATATGCTCCAAAACCCTCAACCACTTTCTCACATCCACATATGTCCCAAAGCAAAAGTCAAACTCGGCCCTATCGAGACTCTCTATTCGGCGCCACCGAGTTCATTTGACATAGCCACTGCCACAAAACCCTAATCACTTTGGTCTCACCGATAGGGATCTCGGTCTCACCGAGATGGGATTGCAAACTCTCTGTTTCCCTTCGTAAAGTTTCAGTCTAACTGAGATGAGCGGTCGGTCCCACCGAGTTCGCAATGCAAACACTCTGTTTCCTCTTCGTCACGTTTCGGTCCAACCGAAACGAGCGAATCGGTCCCACCGAGTTTGCCTGACCAACTCTCTGGTTAGCTTATTACCAAAATCGGTCCTACCGAGTTTGTGTAATCGGTCTCACCGAGATTAGGTTATGCCCTAACCCTAATGAAATCAGTCCTACCAAGTCGATCATATCGGTCCCACCGAAATTCCTAACGGTCACATTATGAACTAAATTGGTCTCACCGAGTTCTCTGATTCGGTCCCACCAAGTTTGGTAAATTGTGTGTAACGGTTAGATTTTGTGTGGAGGCTATATATACCCCTCCACCAATTCTTCATTCATTGCGAGAGCCATCAGAACATACCTACACTTACACTACTCATTGTTCTGAGAGAGAACCACCTACTCATGTGTTGAGACCAAGATATTCCATTTCTACCATATGAATCTTGATCTCTAGTCTTCCCCAAGTTGCTTTCCACTCAAATCATCTTTCCACCAAATCCAAATCTGTGAGAGAGAGTTGAGTGTTGGGGAGACTATCATTTGAAGCACAAGAGCAAGGAGTTCATCATCAACACACCGTCTATTACCTTTTGGAGAGTGGTGTCTCCTAGATTGGTTAGGTGTCTCTTGGGAGCCTCCGACAAGATTGTGGAGTTGAACCAAGGAGTTTGTATGGGCAAGGAGATCGCCTACTTCGTGAAGATCTACCCTAGTGAGGCAAGTCGTTCGTGGGCGATGGCCATGGTGGATAGACAAGGTTGCTTCTTCGTGGACCCTTCGTGGGTGGAGCCCTCCGCGGACTCGCGCAACTGTTACCCTTTGTGGGTTGAAGTCTCCATTAACGTGGATGTATGATAGCACCACCTATCGGAACCACGCGAAAAAAATATCCATGTCTACATTGCGTTTGCTCCCTCAAACTCCTCCCTTTACCTTCATATACAATTGTTTTACATTCCGCTGCTATACTCTTAGAATTGCATGTGTAGGTTGATTGCTTGACTTGTGCTAAGTTGCTAAAATCTGCCAAGAATTAAAATAGGGAAAAGGCTAGATTTTTATAAGGTCAAGTAGTCTAATCACCCCCCTCTAGACATACTTTCGATCCTACAAGTGGTATCAGAGCTTTGGTCTCCATTTGCCTTGATTTCCATCGCTTTTGTGATCATAGCCTTGGTTTCACAACCTAGGGGAGTATGGCGTCTAGCGAGAGAAATTACCACCGTAGAGGTCCTTACTTTGATGGTACTAATTTTGCTAGTTGGAAGCATAAGATGAAAATGCATATTCTTGGACATAACATGCCGTTTGGGCTATTGTGTGTATTGGTTTGCAAGGTGAATTCTTCGATGGGAAGGAACCAAGCCGTGAAGCTACCGCGGAAGAGTTGAAGATGTTGCAATACAATGCTCAAGCTTGCGATATCCTCTTCAACGGATTGTTCCCCGAAGAATTCAACAAAATCAGCCGTCTTGAGAATGCAAAGGAAATTTGGAATACTTTGATTGATATGCACAAAGGTACCGTGTCGGTGTACTAAGGTAGGGGTACCTCAGTACCCCAACTTGTGCACGGGCAGTTGCAGTTTCCCGCGGCAGGGTTTACCGCGTGCTCGCCGGAGACCTTCCTGCCCCTTATTAAGCCATTCAAAAACAAAGTATACAAGACAGAAGATCGAGACCCCGGCAAGAGGAGCTTGCCGGGAAGGCCGTACCAGGCTCAAGACTGCCCCACTAGCACAAGACCCTGGCAAGAGGAGCTTGCCAGGAAGATTAGAAGACACGCCTCGGCGCTATATGCGCCCCGGCAAGGGCCCGGGGAGCGGTAAGCTCCCGGGCCCGGCAAGATCAAGGCCCCGGCAAGGTGCTTGCCGGGAAGGCTGCGCTGTGTGCCCGCGCTCCAGCTCATCGGCCCACGCGTCGCCCTGGGGCCTATCCAGGGACGCGTGGCGGATGGCTGTGCAGCCTGGGGGACACGGTGGCACTCCACGGTGGTGGATTCATCGCCGTGGCGGACGGAGACGCTAAGGCGGGAGCTTTTGGGGTCGACGGCGACGGGCATTAAATGCCCTTGTCCCCCACTGTTAAAGTAGGTGTAGACCACTGTTCTGCACTGTAGCTCCACTGTTCCCGCACTGTTACAACTACCACCTCTTTTACGTTTTTACCCCTTTCTCCTACGTTGACACCTGTCGGTGACCCCTTGCACTATAAAAGGAGGCCCATGCACAACGTGGAGGGGGTTCAGAACCTAGATCACTCTCACGCTCGGTGTAGCTGCTTCTTCAAGCTCCCGAGCACTCAAACTCAATACACAACTAAGCAGGAGTAGGGTTTTACGCGTCTACCGCGGCCCGAACCTGGGTAAAACTGCCCGCGTGCTCGCTACGATCTGCTCTTTGTGCTCCCTCCGCCCTCGTACCGCACAGACAAGGGGCTCCGGTCCCATAGGTGTTCGTGGCGGACAGTTGGGGAAGGAGGTGAAGGAGGAACCAAGTGTTGTTCAAGAAAGAGAAGCCTTACCGGAAAGCAAGCAATATAAGCGAGCAACATATGAAAGCTAAGTTGTTAGAGTTTGACCAGTTCAAATTTTAAATTCTAGTTGTCTTCCTTGAACAATCACACTTTGTATGGAAGACCTGTGCGCGGAGGAACCTACCCGTAGCTTGCCGCACCCTTATCTTGCTTCCGAGTTCGCTCAACGATTTAAGTGAGCTGCGACAAGTGTCGCGCCGTTGCTTCGTTTCCGAGTACGCTCAGCAAGCTAAGTGTGTTGCGACTAGCCGCGGCGAGGTTGCTTGCCGGTAAGACCTTGGCCAGCAGGCTGCTCAGAGTCCAGCACTCAGCGCTCGCGGCAAGGGCCCCTTGCCGGCAAGCTCCCCGGGAGCGTAGGGTGAAAAACATACAAAGTCAAGGATTAAGACAAGGAAGATAACATTGCACTGATTGATCAAAATGAGATAAATATCTTACAAAGGATAACTTGTTGCAATGGACTAATAAGTTCATGACATAATGTGCAGCAGTAAAGAGATAAAGATAACGGTGCCCTAATCTACGCGGTCGCCCTCCTTCCTGCCGAGCTTAGCCACCTTGGCGATGATATGGGCGACCTGCTCCTTCAGGGCCTCCGTGTCCGCATCAGCCGGCAAGCTACGAAGAACGTTGGTGAGATTGATCCCCGGGTTGCGGTACACGATCTTCGTCAGCACCTGCTCCAGAGTTCCCGCGCAGAGCAGGCGCGACTCCTCGGCCAGCTGCGCAGGGATTTGGTTCCGGAGACCTGCAAGGGCCGGCGCGATCCCTCTGAAGAAGAGGATGAGCTTGGCGCTGTGCGGGAGATCCGGATCCGGCGAGTAGATGAGATGTTCGACCTTCAACGCCAGCAGCTCCTGGTCAATGTTGGACGCAGAAGATACCAAGTCTTCGGTCCATACCTCAATGGTCTGGCGGAAGAGCTCGGATGCTTTATTGACGCTGTCCACCAAGGTCCGCTCCTTGCGGAGCTCCTCCTTCAGCTTAGTCTCCTGAGCCCGGGCAGCGTCGAGTGAATCCTTCAGAGTAGTGACCTTCAGCTCCAAGTCCTCGATGGAGTCCTTGGCGGCCTTCAACTCGTCGCCCCTCTTAGAGAGGCTCACCTGGAGCTCTGAATTTGTGTGGGCGTCCTTCTCGCGCTCCGTGATGAGCGCGGCAACCTTCTCCGCGCTCACCTTTAGCGCCTTCTCCAGCTGTACGACCTTGGCGGCGAGCTCCTTCTTGGCGTCTTCCGCGGCAACCGCGGCGGCTTTCGCCTCCTTCAACTCCCCGCCAAGGGCCGCCTCGCGAGCGGCAAGGTCCTCCTCATGGGAGTCCAGCTCGACCTTCCGCTGCGCGAGCTCTCCTTCTCGCCGGGACATCTCCACCCCGGCGAGCCGCTGCTGTTCCTCAGCTTCGGCCTTCTCCAGCACCCATTCTTGGTACTCACCGGCGAGACGCTCGCGCTCCTCCGCCACCTCGCGGAGGGCCGCCTGGTTGGCGGCGCTGAGCTCTGCCGCGCGCTTTTCCATCTCCGCGGCGGCCTTGGCAGCAAGGGCTTCCCGGGAGGCGAGCTTCGCCTGCCTGGCCCGGTAAAGGGCCAGGAGCTGGTGGAGCAGCTTCTCCTCCTCGGGCCCCTCACTCCCACCGGGCGCCTCGACGATCTTCAGGCCTGCGGAGGCGAGGACTTCTCTGTCAAACGCCTCGCCCTCCGCAGGAGCTCGCGATGAAGACCCCCAAGGCATCTGGATGAAGACGCCGTTGGGGGCCTCAAGGTAGTAGCCTTGCTCCTTGCCGGCGGAGGGATCGACGGCCGGTGCAGCATCCGATGCTCCCGCCGCCTCCGGGTCGGCGGTGCGGTCGCCGTCCCCCTCCCCGGCCGCTGCGCCCGCCGCCGGAGCGGTCTCCTGCGCAGCCGGCTCGGCGGCTCTCGCCGTGTCCTCGGCGACAGGGACGTTGCCGCCGCCGCCCTGCGCGCCCTCCTCGTCCTCGATGTTGATGACCTCAGTCTCCATCGGCTCGGGAGGAGGAGGATCTAAAAAGAAAAAGAAGAAAAAGAAGTTCAAGTTCAAGCAAATATCCAAAAAAAGGCAAGGCCAAGAAGACAAACTACAGAACATACCTTGGCGGACGTCCTCAGCGGCGGGCTCCCTCGCCGGGGAGCTCGGCCTTGGCGGAGTGGCCGCCCTCGCCGGGCTGCTCGCCCTTGGCGGGGTACTCTGCCTTGGCGGAGTACCCGCCCTTGGCGGAGCACTCTCCCTTGCCGGAGAGTCCTGCCTTGGCGGGGACGGCGGAGCCTGCGGCTCCTCGACGACGGTCTCCGGGCGCTCTTCCCGCTGTGGCTCCACCTCTACACAAATCAAGATAAGAAACGTCAAGATAATGAAAGAAGACGAAATCCTCACGCGTACCCCGACAAGCGAAAGAATAAACCCCAGACTTACGCTGGGGGCTGCGCTGGGGGCTGCGCTGGGGGCTGCTCCTCGGAGCAGCGCTCGGGTCCGGCAGGCTCGGCTCCGGCACACCTCCTGTTGCCGCGGCGGCTGAGTCTCCCGCGGCCTCGACCACAGGCGCCTTGGCCTTCTTCGCCGCGCGCTGAGTCAAGGTCCTGAAATCAAAGCAACAGACAAAGTCAGCATCAACAAAAACCAAGACAAAACTCGAGAAGGCGTAAGATCCTGGATCCTTACTCCTGGTCCTCCTTGTCGTCCTCGCTCAGGGCGGAGAAGTCGTACTCCACCGTGGGCGCGTCGGCGCGAGGAGCGGAAGACGAAGATTCCCTCGGGCGCTTGGCGGTCCCGGGGGCTGGGGGCTGCGAAGACCCAGCCCCTGTGGTAGCCGGAGCCCGGGGAGCGGGCGGAGCCGCTGCTCCGCCCCGAGAAGACCCCTGCCGGCTCGGCGCCGGCCTGCGAGGCGCCTCCGTCGTAGCCCGCGCGCGGGCCGCCTCTGCTGTGGCTGGTACGCCGGTCGCCCTTGGCGCGGCTTGGCTCCCCCGGGGAGCTGCCCGGCGAGCTGGTTGTTGCCGGGGCGCCTGCGCCCTCTCCCCCGTCGCCGTCTTGCGGAGACGCTTCGGCGGAGACTGCCTTGGGCTTGCCGGGGGCAGGGAGCTCTCCGACGAGGAGAGGTCATCGGCGTAGAGCTCCGTGGATCCGCCGGAGTCCTCGGCCTCCTCCTCCTCCTCTTCCCCGGCCGGCTCACTGGGCCCAGCGCCCTGCGCTGCGGCCTCCTTTCCCTTGCCGCCTCCGCTTCCTCCGGCGCCTCCGCTCCTCGCGGCGCCTCTGTTCCCTCCGGCGGCACCCTCCATTGCCGCGGCCTCGGCCACGATTCCGTGGATCCCGGAGTGCCTCAGCGAGGGGACCCCGGCGAGCGCGTCGGGAGGGAGCTGCAGCAATCTGCGGATCTCCGCCTCCTCCGCCTGGCTGGACGCGTCCGCAGCCTCCGCCTCAGCAGGCGTGTACCCGAAATCTCCTGCCGCTGCGGCTGCAGCGGCCTCCTCAGCCCGAGAAGCCATATAGGCAATCTCCTGGTCGGTGGTGTCCCGCGTATGCTCCTTGATGTCACTCTTGTTCTTCGCCACCTCCACGAGGTTGTCGTAGAAGTTGAGGACGTCGATGGGCTTGGGCGCGATCCACGTGCGGTCCACGCCGTGCGAGTCGCACGCGGGCATCATGGCGAGTATACGGTCCCGGACGATGTTGTTGCAGAGCGGCACCACTCCCCGGGGAGCTCGGAACCACTCAGGGTGTGCCGGGTCATACTTGAAGAGTTCCCGGACCATCCCCCTCAGCTCGAGCGTCGTGAAATTGAAGTTGAGCCCGGGGCGCAGCCTCATTATGTCCGCCGGGCCGCCGTACTCCCAGGCCGGCCTCTTCCTGTCTTGGAGGGGGGCGATGCGGCGGCGAAGGAAGTCTGCGCCCACCTCAGCGACGGACAGCTGTGCCACCCGAAGACGAAGAATCCGGACGAGGGCGATGTCGAGCTTGATGTCGTCCGAATCTAGCTCACTCCAGTCC